>CM073776.1:28473591-28932791 GCA_037158775.1 Hetaerina titia | reverse complement strand
CTGATCAACAAACATTTTTACCCATTAGAAATATTCATGAATTGTTTGAATAAATCTCCGCAAATATATATTAAAAGTGAAATGCTGTATTCTATCTCATCATAAAATATATTTATTGATTGTATTAATTATTTCACGAATAATTATAAACTTACGACTTTTCCATGACGTAATCAACACCAGTTATATTATCCTATCCATTTTATCGTCATTACAAATTTATTGGCCTTGTTCGTCAACGCCTTTATACCATTATTATTTTTATTACATTTTTTTACTAAATGCAATGATATTTTTTTTAAATAAGAAAAATTTAACAGGAGCAGGGTAAATATTCAACGTGACTAGTATAAAATAGTGAAATTTATGACCGGGGCCCAAATAGCAGGTAATTTAAATTTTTTCAGCACTATGTTTAATTTGATATCTTTGAATACGAGAGTGAAATCAGGACTAGAATTGAAAACAACGCACACTCGATGAGGATTAATTTCAGGAATATAGTTAAATTATTTCAAAGAAAACAAAATCACACTCCTTAGTGAATTCCCGAAAAAAAATGAAAGCACATGTATATACAATAATGGGGCGCATGCAGAAAGTTGGAAGCATTAAATATTTAGTGTCGCAATAACAAAAAAGATAGCAATGAATAAACGACCTGATATTGTTGTCCACCTTTCCATTTGACCAGTCTTTTTGACTTAAAAATAAATTCCGGAAATGAGATAAAAAGGAGCATCTTGACCACTGGAGACATGGTCATTTTTACTCATTCCCACAAAGTTAGTGACATAAAAGAAGAAAGCGGAGAATCGGAAATAAAAGAGTTTATTATATATATATATATATATATATATATATATATATATATATATATATATATATATATATATATATATATTAATACGAGAGGTTTACAAAAAAAATCTAGTCATGGAACTATGGCTCATCTGGCTTTACTGCCCATAAATATATGACATGACCACAAAAAATATGCAAACATTATTCATTTTAATAGACCTACAACCAGTGATATGTTAAGCTATGCCAAGATAATACATTTTGGACGATCGGCCTCTTTCCTGCTCCACAAATTTACCCCTCGGGGAACGAAAAATGAAACGAATGGAGCGTAAATAATTTGAAATATATTCCGGAAACCAAATTTTTAAAAAAATTCAAAATGTTTTACATTTTACTATCCAAAATTTACCCTTAGACGGTTCAGTAAAATTAACCAGAGAAATCAACCGAAAGGCTGGTTTCAGGCAGGAGACCAATGAAATTCAGAAAGTATGGGAAGCAGGGACAGTTCCCCGTGCAATTGTACGTGTACCAACTGAGTTTCCATACGAGACTCTGGTGTCCAGAAAACTACATCCTTAGAATTTCTAATGGGCACCTAAGGCATCATCTGGGTTTTGAACCCAGGACAATAAGGTGACTGCCACAGCGTTCCTACCACTCGGGTACCTAACCCCTCCCGATAGATAACTACTCCCGCACTAACACGGAGGGTCCCACCAAGATTCCCCTCCCCAATCATACTAATTCATCTCCAAAGCAATCCTCCTAAAAAATCGGAGCCAATCTTATTGAACACATAATCCTTTTACGTTTACATTATTTTATATTGATATTTTATTACACGTAGAAAAAAATGTAAAACGTATTGCAAAAGTGAATACCTAGCAGTATTATCACATTAGATAGAACCCATGAGCACAGTAGATGCATTATAATTGCACTTATTAAACTATGACAAATTCCCTCAAGTCCATAATTTTGATGACACAGTTAGCGTCATGAAACCCCTGTGGACCACCCCCTGTGGACCACCCCGACTTACTATAAAATGAAAACAAAAACACACATACTAAACCAGCTTTTCAGAAAATAAGAAAAATCTCACTTTTTACCTACTTATGCTATGAAAAAATAACATAGTGAACGTATTAACTGTTAGACCTTGCGGTGGCCTTCGGCAATAAAAGAATCATTGACTTTTTATTTAACAACGAATATTGAGGAAGCCAATATCCTTTGGACACGAGTGACGAATCTCCTGAAAGACTTCCTTTGGTGGTGGGCGATGGTATGGAAAAAAATAATGCCCAAAAAACCAGTCGAAGTCACTTTTAAAACTGATGGGGGTCACTCACGAACCGCCTCACTCGGCGGGAGGGAAGTAAGGGAAGTCCCCGCTCACCTCTAAGTCCATACTCCGCGCAAGGGACCCTGTCTGCGGCACTCCTCCCCTGTGGTGATGGTGGTGATGGTGGTGGTGATGCACCTCGTCTCCAGCCGCGCTGCTCCCGTGGGAGAGCGTGTGACGACGGGGTTCGTCCCTCCGAGGCCGGCCCCCGCCCCCGCCTCGCCTCACCTCCAACTCATCCCCGCTGCCGCCGCCCCCGCCGAGGCCGCCGACCACGGCACCCCGGGAGCCGGGTATGCCCCCTGCGGACACAGAAGGGAGAGAATGAGTGGAAAGGTTTTTAAGATGCGACTCTCACTCGAGATGGAAATCATTAATTAAGACAAAAGGATACACTAATCGAGGAATTGGAAATGGTACAGAGAAAATTTTCAATAGCTTTATTGAAAATCGCTTCGAGAAATGAGTAACCCGTCACGGGTATTTCGGATGGATTGTGATGGAAACTCCTTGATCCACGAAGAGAACAGGCAAGACTGTGCTGTGCATGCCTGGTGTGATACACCCCCTGCATCATTGAGGGAATTATTATTATACCACTTTAAATTCGCAGATTGGACTACCTTGTTCGATAGGAGGGAGTGAGAAAACAAAAACGACATTCTCAAGATGTCGTTCTTCCCTCGATCAAATCAAACCTAAGCACCTTTACATTAGTAATTTTAACAAAAACTTAAAGCTTTCATAGAACTCATCCATTATTGCATTTTGCTAATTGGCATAAATGTACGTAAATACACCTGTGCTTATGTATATATTATTATTATAAGGTAATCTACCGGTTAAGGTAGGTTTTTGGATGGACACAACTATCAAATAAACATTTTATAACTCCAAACAAAACCCAATCCAGCAACCTAATCTACATCAGGTCCCTCTTCATCTCTGTGTACTTCCTTCCTCCCTTCATCTCGTCCAACATCCCTATCCTGTTCCTGCCCTTTACTCATTTGCTTAACATTCTCCCCTCTATTACAGTCTTCAACATCCCACTGCCGATCAATACGCCCGTCATCCATTTTCCCTGCCTCCTTAGGATTTCTCTCAACAAACCCCTCTCCTCGCCCCCCATCCCTAGTACTTCCTCATTTGTTTTCCTTTCGGTCCATTTCACCTTCTCCATTCTTCTCCACACCCATATTTCAAAAGCCTCCAATCCTGCTTCAGTGACCACGTTTCCGCGCCGTACATAACTACGCTCCATAACACGGGTTTGATGAGTTTTTTCTTAACCTCCTACTCCACGTCCCCGTCATCAACTCCCTCCTCCTTGAGAAAGCCTCCTTGCCTAGCGCAATTCTTCTCCTTACGTCCCTACTACTTTGACCGTGTTTCTCCAAAACACTTCCGAGATACGTAAACTGTTCTACCAGCTCTATTTTTCCCCCTCCTATTTTAATGTTTATCTTAGCCCTTTTCTTTCTGGAAAATTGCATATTGTGTTTATATGCATATGTAAATTCAATTTTTTTTATAAGCTGATATTTATGCGTGATTGACTGATGCTACTCGCCTTTACGGTGCCTCACGGGATCTTGTGTAGATGCAGCCGTAATTTACCTCAGAAATTTAAATTTATTACCCTATATATCCCACGATGAAATATATAATCACATAATTCATGGGTTCATACTTATGCATGAATTCCTTTTGGTGCCCTAACATCCGCGCCACACGCCGCGGCGTGTGGCGTCGTTACGACGGATTGTGGGGTATTGCGTTCATGGAGTTTCCTCTGGGGTTTATTTTGGCAGGGTTTAGGAAAGAGAGATACGTACCGGGATACAAATCTCGGGATCAAAAGGTAGATGGTGTACGGAGGTGTTTGTGCCTGAATCGGAAGCCACGATGAAAGTCTTATATGATCGATTTTTATCAAATGGAGCACCGTGAGGTCATTTCTTAAAACAATAAGGACTACTACGACTCCGTAAAAAAATTAAGCCTAGCGTACAGATTTTCAACTGACATCTTATGAATGGTTAAACTTCGCAACAAACTTTTTCTTATTAACGTTAACTAAGTACAGACAAAAAATCCTTTCAATATAGACCAAATACTAACGATCTCTCGGAAGAGGCTTGAAAATTATCTTACTTAATGGTGTACTATGTACATATAACAATGGTTAAAGATCAACTAGATTATTCGCTTCAAAACAACATGCTTGTGCTGGCATATGACTGGCTGCACATTTGCATTGTGTCAAAAGTATGTCACTATTCTTTCCAACGCGTATAGTGAATGAATGCAAAACATATACTCTGTGAATACAACTTCTGTTATAGGAGGTAAACATGTGGGAGACTGATAGTAATGTCGTCTTCTATTAAACTTGCCTAAGTCCTGTTGTTTTTGATAAAATTCACTTCACAGGGCCTAAAAAAGGTGGATTTTATAATAAAATTATAGCACAAAGTAGATATTTTATACGTGATGAAGGAGAACTATTGTCATTAGCGTAAACAACATGGACTTTCAAATTTGGTGACTTAAAGCTTTGAGAAGTGAGATCAACTCAGTTTGGTTCGGGAACATTGTTCAAACCCGCTTAAAAAATAATTGTGTCGCTTAATAGATCGTTCCGAACAATTTATTCGCAAATGATATTTCGCATGGGGATTGTGTAACGGTTATGCGGTATTTCCGACGACTCATTTTATACAAAATAAACGAGGTTATTAGAATATACGTATAACCGGGAAATTTGAGATATTCCGTTCATAAAGATATTGATACTATCCTCTGTGGATATCACCCTAAGAAGGATATATGGAGGGATGATGCCAAAAGTCATCCTAGCGTAAAAAGTCATATCTAATAGAAGAGTAGTAATGTAAATACGATATAATGCCACGTAGCAACTCAAATTAGATAAGCGCTACTGACCGCCCGTGAATATTTCCGCGGAATTTAACAGATTTCATTGGCTGATGATATGGAATTATTCAATGGAGCACTGTATTTTTTTTCTCAGTCTTAATTCACTTATATACTGCATGAGTTCCCACTAAAATTTCAAATATAACCGATGACAAATGAGAATTTGTGATAAAAAGGGAAAAATTAATTTCCGATACAAAAGAATGCGACTCGTTAGTAGTCATTTGCGCTAATTTCAGCATGCGACTATTGGCATTATTTGCAATTTTGCATCAATGCGGTTAATTATTTCTAAACATCTGAGTTTGCAAGTGCAAACAATAACAATAATGGTAAGTATTTAACTTTTTAGGCATAAAAGTAACATTAGCGAAGTAGATAATTTAATTAGGTATTTGTATGAGAAAATGACAAAAAAGAACAGATATAGATACACACAATCACATAGAGTGAAGTTGATGGGTTTTTTTATGAAATATATAACAAAAACAATCAACTCCTGTAAGAGCTCATACATTTTTTTCATATCCACCGACAGTGGAAATGCGAAAAAGGATAATAATCAATGCTGGGAGTTTTTTCACAAGTTTAACACATGACAATATGAATGAATTCCATCAAAAATATTTGGAAGATTTTACAAAGAGATTTACCCGAGATTAAGGAATTTCCCTTTGGAATTATTAGGGTAACATTTGCACAAATTAAGGCGCAGGGAACATAAGATAGATGAAGGCGGTGACCACCGCTGGAAATGATGATTCATACATATATTATATTGTCTGATATATTAAAGGATAACCAAATTTCCTCAAAGTTAAGCTTTTCGCCAACGTAGAAGCGGGACAACTTTAGGCACGTGAGATGTGAACAAAATCTCTAAAAAAGCCACTCGAAGGGAGTATGTACTTATTCTTAAATATTTGTACACATCGTGTGGCAACGTCCAAACATGCGATAATGCCATGCATCTGGAGAATGTAACCCGTTTAACCGCCGAGTACCCAAGTTCAGAGCTTTAACCAGCTGGGAGTATAGGGCACACTCCATTTGCCCGCTTCACGGGACTGGTCGCACAGAACACAGTACACACGCATACATATGTACATTACGAAGGGCGTTTCCGAGCAGCGTCGATAGATGGCGACCCAGTGCAGTGAGCTTCCCTTAAACCCGCCACTGAGCCCACTGTGGGCGGTAAAAAATATAACGGATTGCAACTCCTCTCTCTCTTTTTCTCTGTCCACCGATCGATTTTGAAGTGAGAAGAGGAGGGAGAGAGAGACAAAGAGATAAGAGGAGAGAGATATACATACATACATACGTATATGTATATACAGAGAGAGAGAGAGAAATTGAAGAGGATATGTGATTCACTCGCGAGCAAAATAGCGAGTCGCGGAGCTGGCTGGCTGGCTTGCGGCCCTGGTGGAAAAAAAAGAGTCCAATATGCTGAGAGTTCCACATCAAGGTCCCATTATCATTCTCACCAATCATTGCCTTCAATTTGGCCCGCGTCTGCAGGTAGCACCCTGTCCACCATGTGCCAGTGCCAGAGGAAACCACAGTTTTAGTGCAACTGATTGTGATGGGACGTGAGTAGAAATAAAAACCTGCGATTATGGAGTCCAAACTATAACTCAGCGACTCCTTGCCACAAAACGCCGTGCAGGAACGAGCCAAATCTAAGAGTATCGTTTGTACGTTTTTGAACCATGACCTGACTCAAGCACAACTAGAATATATGGAGGCAAGGTTTCATTAACGTCATGGTTTACGCAACAGTGGCCTTATTTTCAACGGGTAGGAATTTGTACTCACATTTAACACTGAATAAATGCTGTTATGAACAAACTTTGTCTTTATTACGTATTTCGATAACAAAATGACAAGTTTGCTCCCCATATGATTAATAAAACCAAATATGAGTAACTTTATTGAGAATGAAGAGGAATTATTTCGTGATAATCACATAAGCATGGATAATAAACATCATATGTTAGCAAACAATTGAATTCTGTCGGATATAAATCATTACCAACGTAGCGAATGAAACCAAAACACTGGAGTGAAGTGCTTCGATAATTACTATACGCCTCGTGACCTTATTCCATGCGTTCCGAATAAAAAGCCGCAAATGTGCCAATTATAATTGTTGACGGACTGACTCTGGCTCTATCAATAGTACATAAATAAATATTAACAATAATACCTACTGAATAAAGGGACTGACCTAATCACGCGGCGATATATTTTTAGACGCAAAACGATGAGAGAGAAAAAAACTATATTTGGTTCGTGCTGTTTAACGCAGCGGGGGAGCGATCAAAATCGTCGGTGAAAAACATTGTGGTTGGACGTTCAACCAAAAACCACAATCTGATGGGGATTGGACCAGGGGACAGAAAGGGGAAAGGTGCAAGTGGATGAGGTTGGGAAATGGCGCCTTCGTGGTATGGGAATAAAGATAGAGAAACGGCGCTGTTCGCATGACAGTGCACTCGACTGTTGAAATAATTCTAATTTAAGGCAAGAGTGAGGCAAGAACGAATCTCGCGAACGAAAAATGTGATTATTTCCAAGCTACGCTCAGTGAGACGAGGGCCAGCAGGGCTTGGTGCTTGAAAGTATGCGAAGTCTTCCCGCTGTAATGAGGCTGAAATACGCGATTTTTCAGCTGGAGTCGCGCTTTTTCTGTTCTTTCCCACATTCATGCAAGATCCAAAAATTTTAAAGTTTCATTAATAAAACATGTTTGTGGTGACTTACAAAGGAGACAGAATTAACACCAGTGTAATTATCGCTTAGAGTTGAAGGTGAGCGAGAATGTTGAAGCCATTTGCGCTATACACGAGCATAAAATACTTGTGTGATTATTAAAAGGATATGGCCTGAATATCTATATACTGTGCTGTCGAAATCAGATCGATATTAGTAATAATTCTATCAAAATCTAAAATTGAGATTTTTTTCCAAACCAATAAGATGTAAATTTCATGTAATATTTGTGGACTTATTGAATGTGTCAACGGGGTAGGAATGCATTTAATGATGTAGAATACTTGATTAATATATTTATTGTAGAGTCCCATTTCATCGAATCCTAGAACCACATATTAAAGGCCAGGGCATTGAAGAGGGAGAAATTACTTTTTAAAGATGATAGAAAACTTGTGAAAATTGCAAAAATTACGAATACCCACGAAAATCACTCTCAATCGTTGGAAAGATAATTTTATATACTCATATAAATTTATATGCAATTCCATATGTTATTAATTACATCATTTTGAGGCTAGATGGAACATTATCCAAGTCTGAGTGATGCCTAAAACTGAAGAGATGAAACAAATGTTTATTGAAAGCAAAGCGGAGTAACTATTTCTACTTCGTAAAGCAATAATTCTTAACAAAAATTATGTCATCCGAAAAATCGATACATTTCTCTGACCGAGATAAATACAACGCATACCTATACCATTTATAAAATGCATTATTCAATTAAGTATAAAGGACGGAATGCTTATATTTATAAAACTGAGGTGCCCATCGGCATATATCACGATAAAAAATAAAACATACAATTAAACTGCCCAAAGAAACAATTTTAGATGGCGATGTTACCATACACAAAGAAATAAAATATTAACTACCACTCCTAACCTTTACACTGAATAAAACCTATTTAATTCATTACATAGACATTAAGTATTATTACATAGCTTATCTTCAACGGCTTGAAATGTAATTTCCTCCACTAGGCCATTTTAAAGTTTTTTTTAATATTCCCCAAGCGTAATTTGCATTAACCGCAGGACTACGCATTCATAGTCTCAGTAGCTTTGGAATTAAAGGAATGCGAGAAATTGAAGAGAGACTAGAGAAAGTGAACGTGAAACCCTTGTTTATTAAAGCTTTATCAACTTAATTCGTGCTCGGTTATTCATATGGGATTAAAATCTACGTCCACCATGGCTTAATTGTAATGGAATGCACACATGCTACCACAGGAAAATCCTCAAAACAAATTTAATGGCTTCTAATTAATTTAATTCTGATTTTGAGTTGGCCACAATGGGTGCACAGAAAAGGCACAGCTAGAGAAATAGCTTCAACTCCTGTGCTGTGGAGTAATACTAGGTTATTAAGATCTAGGAGGGCAGGTTTTAAAATGACATCACTCCGATAAAGGAAATGGAGAAAAGTAGCCATTAATATTAGTCGTCTATGGTATAGATGAACGGGTTCCAAACGACTCCGCCAAAATATTTACATTGGATGTACCACCCACAAAAATAACCCGGACGACACGAAAATATATATATATTCATCATACCTTCAGTGCGACGATCTTAATAATTGCAAAAGTTGAAGTATTTAATATAATTTCTTCGATACAAAGAAAACTCATAGCTTTTATTTAGAAATTATTTTGAGTACCATAATCGAATCCAACAGTTTCATTAATATTTCAATGATGATTACGAACTAATTCTCTTACGAATCCTTATTCCTTCTCTGAGGCGTGTGTCGAATATTTAGGGGAGAGGGCGATCGACTCGAAATACTTTTTTTTCCACGCCAGCACCACAAACGTCGGCGACCGCGTCGCAAGAGCGGACGTGAACATATTTATGACTAGTCGACCGAGAAAAATCGTAGCCACGCTCTGCTCCTCGCATAAATTATTAACGTCGTCATTAGCCCGGGCCCGCGTTTAAGGTTTTTTTTTTAGTCCACTGGAGCGAATAACACTCGAGAAACAAAACTGCGTCAACAATCGAAACAAAAGCAGGGGGGGAACCCGCGGATAAATCGCCGGCTCCCCCTTCCGCCATCCCTCAGACATTTCACAGCGGAGGAGGAAAAAATAATTGAGAAGGAAGGGGAGACCGCATGTATTTTTTAAAAGGCGAATGGATGGAAAAAGGGTGGGAGGAGGGTGGAAGGAGCGAGAGGCAAGATTTGGAGGAGGGTGTGTTGCCTTGGAAACTGACGAAGAGGGTTCAAAGTCGGGCTGCGGGGAGACGCCCAAGCCGAAATCAAATCAAAAACAAACACGAGCGAAGCGCGGTGAATGGCATTGACGTTTTTCTCTTCAAGTCTCTCCCTCGACCCATACTGTAAGGAGACCTGGGGGGGGGGGGACAAGCCCTCAACCCTGAAAAGCAATAGGAGAACGACCTACCATCCCTTCACTACATTTCGTCATTCTCAACTGAAGGTTCGGGGAAAAATATTCAATATCGTCGCGTGAACACCACCCTATGAATATCTGACAAATCAAGAGTATCTGTATATCGTAATGACCCGCGAGGCAACAGGCATCCATTCCTTTTTTACATAAATACATTTTAATCATTTCAGAGCCAGTAAATAGCCTTAAAGGAGGTAATTATCAAGATTTTGGAAAAAATAAAGAGTTTTTAAAATTAAAAATAATATTCTCCAATAGGTTTGGGCACGATTACTCGGACGCTGTTGCCATTCAGTCACACAAGCAGCGAAGCAAGTTGGACCGACACAACTTCTAAGCAAGGGCGATTAAAGCCTACTAAACATGAGTTTTTGATAGAAATTAAAAAAGAGCAGCCACAGTCAAAATTTTATTCGGAAGATTCTAATCAAGAGTATGAGGTTTATAAATCGGAACGTGATGAATGGCAATTATCTTTCTAAGCCCTCTGAATGAAAACAGAACTCTTTAACTTTATTTAATGGGCATATTATGAAATTTCCAAAATCTCACGCTATGCTATACGCTGCGCCAAGCTTTTTTTCATGCAGAGAGAAAGGTAGGTTGTTATTCGAAAACTATCAAAACCATCAATACTGATTGAATTGATACGACCTGCCAAAATTAATCTCAATCTGCTGAGAGTAACGGCGGAAAATTAACATAAAAAAACCTAAAGCGTACACTAGAGACAGGGTGTGAAGGGGAAATGGTGGTGAAGAAGGATCGGAGCATTATGGCCAAATTATTGGAGGGTCATTTATGCCATGCAGTATCAGTTGGTGAAGAGCACTGAACAGCTTCATCGATCTTCTTAACGGCCAAGGCGTCGACAGGACGAGAAATAAATAAAACAAGGCAAAAGAAAAAAAACGAATCGATGGCATAGCACGAGAACAAAGAGCCAAAACACCATTAATATATCGTGAGGGAGAAACGTCGCTCTTCGTCAACTTATCGCGATCATGAAGCGCGTAACGAGTAATGCCCTTAATGTGAACGGATTTCGGTTTTACCACCAGGGAAATTCATTAGGGAAAAATGAATGGGAATAAAATGATAAAATGCTATTTGGGGTATTTTACAGTCCTTTCAAAAATCACTCCGCACACGGCTGAAAAAACACGATTAGGAGTCGTGAAACTATTATTTTTCTAGTTGGCCACGTATCAGCGAATATCACGATCTCCAATCCCCTCCCTCGCTTGCGATTATATCCCCTCGTTTCCCCCAATAAGCGCTGTAAGAACACCCCCTTTTTTCCCCCGTTACCTTAGGGTACAGCAACGTGCGTTATGTGTTATCCTGTCAACAAACCGACCCATTCTTCAACCCCGAGGCTCCATTCGGGCCCACTCGCTCCACCCCAACTTCCTGCCATAATGGCAAAGCGATTTCATCAGCCGAGAAGCAGAGCCTGCCAACTCTCCACTGTTTCTCTTGTGTGATTTCAACTCGTCCGCAGCGGTTCTCTTTAGAAATTCCAGTATTCCGCATCATCTACCTTCCTTCGGCTCTTTTCTTCTCCCACTTCGCACTTCCCGCACGCTTTTCCAATCTATAGCTTACAATGAACCAACCACGATATAATATTTTCAACGGTAAAATTTTTCATTTTCCTTGCATTCAATGATGTAATGACTTTCACTTAGTAAAGTGAAAAATATTGTGTGCATGGGCTTAACATTGCCAACTTATGGTAAGTGAACGAAAATTAATGCGCCAACCATTCTAATCCACTTCACTTGACGTGATGATTCGGAAAGCAATAACCTTCTTTGTGTAATGACTTATTTAGTTCTACGCCTTCCCTCAAGGAATCCTACGATCACTTGTCACTCCAAATAGCGCTTTTTGTTAATTTTTCGATCCAACTTCATGGATAGTGTGGGCTTACTGATATTTTCGGGAAGTCCAATAGCAGCATAGTCCACATAGTAACGCAGAATTTTCTAGGAACCAACGTGGTTTATGAATGAATCACACGATTATTCGGGACTTCAAAATGGAACTTCCAAATGATCTTTACCACAACCTCACTAGCTCTTCCGTCAACCGATTCCACTGGCTTTCTTATATTCTTTTTTTCCTAAATATTCTTAAAGATCCTTTCTTAAATATAACCAGGAATATTATTTTACAAATATTGTTTGCATGTAATGGTATTTGCATATATAATATTTGTATGAATTGTTTGTGTGCATATGTCGTATATTTTGTGTCATAGTTATTAATTAAGTAGGCAACTAATGTGGTGTGTTATTATATGTTAGTCCGGAGGTATTATATGCATTAATTTGATTGCTATTTATACATAAATTGTCTAATTTATCTTTCAGTTTAATATTGTAAATGTGTGACGAGGGGTTAGGTGGTAGAAGAGGCCTCATTGACTCAATTTCGCTCCAAAATAAAGACGACTATCTATCTAGCTATTTTATTGATTTCATTTATGAAGAGTAAAACGAAATTAATTTTGTAACCTATTATTTCTATTATATACCTCTCCCTTAATTTATTTTCAATATAAAAACAGCAATGGCGAATTAACGTAACATTTCCGGGAAAAAATTAATTAAAAAATTAAAATTTAATGTAAACTAATAAGAGGGTAACAAAAGAGGGAGTGCTAGGTATGGTGGATGTTGGGAGAAACCATAAGGAGGTAGGAACAATGGATGGAGGGCGTATTGATTGGCAGTGGAATGTTGAAGACTGTAATAGAGGGGAGAATGTTGGGCAAACGAGGAAAGGGCAGGAATAGGATAGGGATGTTGGATGAGATGAAGAGAGGAAGTACACAGAGTTGAAGAAGGGCTTAATATAGATTGGGTTGCTGGATTGTGTTTTGTTAGGAGTAACAAAATATTTATATGGTATTTGTGTCCATCCAAAACCTACTCGTACATTGACGAGTTGATTATCTAATAGTAAGAGGCACTCAATGTATCACGGATTAGAATCACATCAAAAGCTGAAATGGATGATTATAAATTCAAAACAGAACACACGATTACTCGAGTCAGGGATGCAACCTTTGAATTTTCTCAACATTAATAGATATCGTGCTGACTGCAAAAGAGCGTCTTTCCTTTCCTCAGAAGAAGCCTCAAAATTAGTTCAAAACATCCCCCACGATATTAAAGCCGGAGCTGGGGACGTGGAAATGGAAAAACTATTGCTCTCCATGCATGCTTGATTCTCCTCAAGTGGCCCCAGGAACGTGAGCCGTCGAACGGTGCAAAACAAAATGAATGTCTGGCGGGAAGGGTATCCGCGTAAGTTTTGCGTGTCGCTCGTCGTGGGTGAAAGGGTTCTTGAAAGGGAAGGGTCGCGGAAGGCTTGGCGAGTGAAGAAGGAGGGTCATGATTTGCAAGGCGAGGGGGGCAAATAAAAGAATGAAAAGAAATCTTCCCTGGGCAAACTTAAATCGCCCTTAACCTTGGCCTTGGCCGACACAGAGTGCACCCAAAAAATTAAGCCTCATTCTTCGGTTGCGTTTAAGACCACTCCAAGCAATACTAAAACGTTGGTTCTATTTCATTCTCCTGAACTTTTCCTTATAATTTCGCCCAGCAAAATTCAAACAGGCTCTATTCTCTCTTTACATTTTCACCATATACTCCGCTCCATGAATCGAGTAAGACAGGCGGCCGAAGGCCTCGGTGATGATAAATTAAGTACTCAACTGCTAATCTCAAGTTCTAATGCCGTAGTGGTATTTATAGTGGTGTATCTACGGAGTAGTTCATGTTGTACCTTTCCATACGTGTAGTGAGATGAGTTTTCATAATATTTTATTAGATCACCATAAAATTGATACTCAGTGCCTTTATAATCGCTACAAAAGGGTTCTTCGCGTATTTGATAGCAAAAAAGCACTTCGCTAGTCGTTGTCTTCACGTCAAAGTATTATAAATCTTTAACAAAAATCTATAAACTTAAAAGAAAAATATTAATGTGGTTTAAAAATGGACAGTGAAAAAAATGAGTACAACAGAGTAGACTACGTTATGATTTGCATCACTCAGTATTTTCCTTATTCCCTCTTGTCTGCATAATTTATTACGTAATCCCTAGTACTTATCTCCCTAGAACAGAAGCTGTCTGAGGCAGATACCTGCAGTCGTTGCACGAGGTGGTACTCAAGGAATGAAAAGTAGGTACATTCCATTTCAAGGTAATTTCATGGTCCATTCCAATTCTGTACCTTTGGCTTTGTATTTCTTAAATTCCCATGTTCACTAATTTAAAGCCCTTGTTTCATGAATTAAATTTTGGAACACCTGGGTACATAATATGATAACATTTGGGGCTCTTAAACCAAGTTGGAGCAAATTTTGTTGCCTTTAAGAAACTTACAGCAGCAGAGGTGAAATCGATAATATCGACAAGAACGCTCTGCGGGCCACCCAACGGTCCGTGATCAGGGGTGCCAATGGATAGGGCTGGGCAATGAGAAAGTGACTCGCAGGACTGGGTTAGGATAAGGAGTCTTTAGTTGGATGCTATCACGAGGAAAAAAACTTCCATAAATGCATTAGTTCGGGAATTGTTTTCTCTTCTTTTCCATATTAGATAAGATCAGAAACTTAAGTTACGAATTATTCATTGGACTTCCTAGAAGAAGTCGTGTTCTCTCTCGTTAAAAGTAATTTTTATTGGTTACTCAACGTGGCTACTTGCATCTAACCTTGAGCGAGAATTTCATTCAAGAGATTCATTCCCTGTTTCACAATCAGCTCAACAAGGAACGAGATTCTTCCTGAACATAAGGCTCAACAATTTCAATCTAAAGTTCACTCGCATATGGAAGCAACTCATCTATAAGATTAATTTTTATGACATTTGCAGACTGCTCTGACCACTACGCCGACCAAGATATTTCATCATATAGGTCTACAGGGAAATCAAATCAAAGTTGTTAAATACAATCCATACAAATGTTTAAAATGTTAGTGCGAAGAGTGTTTAAGAAGATTAGCTATTAAAAATCAATAAATTGACCACGGCAAAATTAACGGTGGTTCAGTTAAAGGTACGAAAAGGGAACACCTGTAGGAGAGTTCAAATTATTGAGAAAATGTGGTACCTTTAGCCACAATGTTAGCGGGGAAGTACAAGTTTGCCGGCTTTTGCGTTAGGATGGCAGAAAATTAATCCTTTACTAAATGCTCCCGTTTTACAACTACTATGGAAATTTCTTAAAAACTCTGTGAAGCATATTTTTGCCGGAGATTTCGTCACCCATACCGATCTACGCCCTCCAAAAATGGTAAATAAATCAACAATTGAATCCAAGCAAGAAGCGAAAACCATTGGTAAATTATAACGATGGAAAAAAGTCACTCACGTCAAGCTCGCAAGTAGAGAGAGAGGGCAGTTCGTTAATTAGCATTCCTATTTTTTCCTCTTTAAATAATGACAGTTCAAATGTCCACTTCCTAAGCACTGAAAATATAGCGTGATTGAGGCCAATGCGCGTTAACAAGCTTGAAGCAAAATCCCTCATTAGGAGTTTATCTCAGCGTTTCTCTGTCGTCAAGCCATCGTTCATATCTACTTCCTTGTTTTTTCCCCCGTTCTCCGGTGGCCGTACGCACTCACGAATCACTCGAATTTTAAAAATGGTAATTCCCTCTTACGCCAGAACGCGGACTTAATTGCCGAGTGATGTTGACCACCGGAGTTTAGGGCGACCCGATCGCATGCGAAGACGATTTTTCAAAGCATACAACATTTCGACATAAATGCTCCAGAGAATGCGGAAGATAAGTGAGGTTATTTAAGTTAAAACATGAGCTCATATATAAATATAGAAACATATGTATATATATATATATATATATTATATTTATATCCATAACCGGCACAGGGAAAGGAACTGGCCCTCCTATCCTGATATGTGAATTTAACACGTCATCGGGCTTGGTATGGGTGACCTCTATCACCACCTACCATACCGACCTTAGGGTTGATTACTGTGTTTATGGTTTTAAATATATATATATATATATATATATAAAACTTAGACAGCAACGCACAATACAGTACGACAAACACAGAAAAGGAACACTCACACGTTATTTCTTGATAATTTCGACGGAATTGAGCTCCGTCTTCCTCGGAAGATTAGTTAGGACTCAGTTGAGTGAAGTATATATACTATATATATGCTTCATTGTGGTATATTTAAATTCGGCTTAAAGTTACTTTCAAGTATGATTGATTAGATGCTATGGAATGAACATGTATTTTATGCTAAAAATTAAGGTAGACCAGTTGAAGACATTTAAAATGAAATTTCATGAACAGCCGATTGAGTGTGGCCCACAAAACAGCGTAAATTTTCTCTCCGGTCTCCATCCTTGGGTTTTTATTTCCTATTCCGCTGTAATTTCTCAATTTAATCGCAAGTTGTAAACGAATTTAGCAGCATGCCTGATTTCCCGATTGCTGTTACGGAAACTCAGGATAAAAAATCAATATTAATAGGATGTATGTATATCCATGTCATTATTATTTCGTTACATTCGTCTGCGTGGAAGGAAAAATAATTTTTTACGTTTTTTTAGTTATCACTTTGAATCTTACTTTTTTCACAAAGTAAATGGTATGGGCCCGCTTATGGGGGGGGGTGATGACGAGCATGAGGATTTTATAAATTAAAAATAGCTATTTTCCACAAGATAAAATTTAATACGACCGGTTTCAGCAACATTGAAACCGGCCGTATTCAATTTTCAGTTACATTGAAACCGGTCGTATTAAATTTTATATTGTGAAAAATTGCTATTTTTAATTTATCAGGATATTCTACCATATCACGCCTGAAACGTCTCTTTTTATGAGGATTTTACTCGAACTAGACCATATGAATCCATCCACGTTGAAGTTTACATACTTCAATGTTTACTTTTCACGGAAAAAGACGTCTTGTTTAAAAATGTCTATCACCACTTAAGCTTGAATATTCCTTCAACTCGGAACCCACTCCGCTCCGTCCTCACCCTCGCTTCAAACTTGCCAACCAACCCCATCCAACCCCATCTCCCCTATCGTCTCCCTTCCCTTACCTAACCCGCCTACTAAGAGCTCACACATTACACCACGGAGGTCACGCCCTCTCGTCGGTACCTCCACGGTTTCCCTCGGTCCCCCTGCCAAGACGGGTCCTTCCCCTTAGTAGTTCCCTCCCCTCCCCACCCTCCAACGACACTCATTAAACCGTCTCGTAGGCTCCAGACAAGGACTATGCTCCGCCCCGTGTTCATCCCCCATTCTCGTCTATGCTTCACTCAAGTAGTCTTCGTTGGAAGCAAATAATGAAACGCCTCAAGATTACCTACTGGAGAGGAGTTTTCCAAAAATTGACCTCTAATTACGTCTGCTACTTACCCAGCTAGCCACCGAGTATTTATGACCACTTCGACTTAAATTCTAACTAGATCCCCCCCCAACTCATGTGGAAAGTTCTGTTTAGACATCCTCAGAAAATGTTTAAGGTCAATACTCGCCAATATATCACACGGTATGAGGCAAGTATGCACCTACGCTCTAAGGATTCTTGTGCACCATTATTACCTTTAAGTAGTAATTTCTCTAAAGGCTCTCGGGCTACAATTTAGCTCTCTTGGCGCTGATCGAAGTCGTGAATTGACAGATAGGATATGCTGATTAGCACCTTCCTATTGAGACATAGAACGGTAAATAACTTTTGGAGTTATTTCCTGGCGAAAGTTATTAAGATACGGAAGAAGTAGGACAAACATTTGGTGAAGTATTAATACATTTTTCAAGACAATATAAATAAAAAATATTCAGTGAAGTAAAAAAAAGGTTATTTATTTAAGCAAATAATTTCCAAGCTGACATTTTCTCTAATAATGCTGTGCTTCGCGGAAAATATGAAAAGAATTATTCCTACGCACTCTTCTACATCATTCTCGAAGTAAAGTGATTTTTCTTCAGGTTTTCACGTTGGAGTTAAACTTTCAGGTGCAGACTAAAGCCGAAATTTGAGAATCAAGGTTGGTTTGAACCTTTCCACCGACACATAGAACCGTAAAAATTCAATTTGGAATTGCCGCACGGAATAAATAAATGAAAACCTCAACTATGCTGGAAATCAAACTATGTAACACCGTACTTTTGAAGATGATTTTGATAATGTAAAAAAAATATTTAACTGAAGGAAAAAGCCAACAGCCCTAATTAGTTAAGGAATTAAATTTTTGCAATGGACCTGCAACTGACTTAAGGTTATTCACCGACTCCTCACGCAGAGCACCAAGTACCTGATCATTGATGGAATATTCTCTTCGGGATAGACAAATTAGGATGCTGACGCATCATGTAGCATCGGAATCGAACGAAAAGGGAAATGATACTCCATGATAGAAGTTGGCCAATCTAATGAAAGATAGCAAGTGTGGAGGGCGAGGGAAAAGTACAAGAATAAACAACACGGAAATTTCGCACAAAGGCGTGATAAAAACGTTGCCTACGGGGACACGACTCCTGCACACGCCCGGAGATGGGCTTTCGGGCACACGCAATATTCTTCCCAACCATCCTCGAGAGGAAACCTCCCCCCCAACCAAGCGGATCCCTTTCGCAGCACTTAAAAAAAACAAAAATAAAAAATTTCCTTGTCCCACCCAAGCGGTATTAAAGAGCGCGGCGTCACCATCCACCTTTACTCGGGCCAGCCCCCCTCATTTTTCAGGCCAGAATAACCAACTCGCCCAACCCTCTTCTTCATCCCCCCCATCCTCCAAACATCCCCTTTGAAAGCAGAATATAAAAAAAAAGAAAAAAACCCACGGCAAGAAACGCATACCTACTACTCTGTGGGAGAGAGGAGGGAGGTTGGGAAAAGTGGGAAGAGGAGGGGATTTGGGGGTGGTTTGGGGGCGGTGAAACCGTTCTCCTCTCCCGGAGAACCACCCCATCTTCCTTCGGTGCCTATACTCCACACTTGCAACCCTCCTCCCTCTTCTCCCCACAGAAACCCCTCCTCAAACACTTACCCCTTTGAGGTCAGGGTTCCGGACGGATCCAAAATGAAGATCTGAATACTTAATGAGCGAAGTCTTATATAAAGAGGGGGGAGGGAGGGGTTGGATTGGGGGGGGGGGTGTAACGGTGAGATCGCATTCTGTTCCAACCCCGCCTCGCACGCCCATCTTCCCGCTTTCCTCCCCCGCCTCACCACGCCGTATATTTCTTCTCGTCTCTCCTCCTGTGGCCACCCCTTTGAATTCGGGCACGGAGGGCAGGGACGACGCGGGGCGTGCCGTGCGTTGCATAACTAAGGCTCGCGCACGAACAGGGAAACACGGCCGCCCCGAAACCAATTAACATGTGATTATTTTGGATCATGGACGTGACAGCGTCTCCGTTCCTGCCCTTTCCGTGCCGCCGTAAAAAAGGCCGAAGGGTTGAGTACAGCATTGGGGCACTGACTCGTTTTGTAATCCTTTCGAGCCCTTTAGTCGTTTCGTAGTTCGGTTGCCAATGAACGTAAATCACTTCACGGTAAGAAGGGGGTTTGAAATATCAATCAATGTAATCCGACGGCTATATGAATTCAACACTGTCAAATGCTTTTCTTTCACCGGAATACCTAAGCCTGTGTACTTTTCAAACAAATGACTGCCGTGTTTATTCGTGCAGTATTATTTGGAAGGTAATACTTTGACATGTATGTTGTTTGCGACATCATGCTTAAATGCCCCGAGTAACTTAAAAACCATAGACATTTTAGCTGTTCAAGGTAAGAGCAACTTTAGTTCAAGATAAGAAGCTCGTAAATCATCCTAAATGGCTGGCATAGAAAATGACTGCGTGACAAAAAGTTCTTAATACGATTATAACCATTTCACATTTCAATAAACAATCAAACATAAGAAAGAAAAATAAATAGCGGGGCCATAATGTGTGGTCTATAGTTTTTACGATTAAAATTGAAGTAACTTGAGATTCGAAATATTCTTTGAGTGACTGGAGTGGGAATGGGAATACTGGAGTGAGGAATGGAGTTGAAGGGTCGCTGGATGTTGGGAGGACAACGGGAAATGAGAAGGCGGTGGTTGAAAATCTAATGTGAGAGTAAAGATTCCCAAAATGACGAGTACATAGATTTTGTCGAAGAGAGAATGCGAACCTAACTTCCAAGGTAGAATAGTCTCAAACATCCAGAGAGAATGAGAGTTAACTTCCGATGCTGGTGAAGAGAGAGACTTGGAAAGAGATGGCGTTAAAGATTTTGGGTGTCCTTCCACAGTAAATCTAGACACAAAAAGGTTGGGGGTGGTCGTTGTTAAATGGTAAAACAAAAGTCCAAGTCAAGTGATATCCGCTTCGACTAGCCAACATTGAATAGATTGAGTACATTCGGACGCGTGGGTAATGGAGTATTATCATCATAAGCGACTCAGAAGAAGTTAAAGGATCCAAATGAAATCAATCCCTTCAAAACCGATATAAAACGTAAATAAAACCATTCACATTCAGTAATTTCGACGTTTTTAGCAATTTTACAAATACCGCGTTCCATTTATGCAATAGTAGGTATACCATGGGATACCGTGCCTATTAATTAATTGCAAATTATCAAATCTGATGGATGAAATTGTATATTTATATTACATTTGACATTTTATTGGTCAAACAGTGGGAAGAATGAAGAATGTTTTCAATGCAACACTTTAAGCGTAAAAACCATTTGCAGGGACCGGAAGCGTATTCATTTTTTGAAATTAATTATTATTAATTGGGACGGCGAATGACTTTTGCGCTTGGAAATTGTTGCATTGAAATAACCTTTAGAGGACGACTCCGTTAAAAGTTACCATCGCGACATGCCTCAAAGTTTCTTTTTCTTTAAGGGAAGCTCAAATCAATAACAAAGTATTTAACATAAAAAAACACCATTAAGAATTTTACACTTACATGTCTTGAAGTTCGTTTAATTGGCCACATTACGACGTAATCGCAGATTTACTTGATTTGAGAATTTTTCAATTGTGTTAAAATTGTTAAGGGTTAAAAATGAGGACTTTCATCTCTATTTTACGACCATAATGACACCGCAATACACCGATTTATGATATAAATATCTTTTAGGATCCCTTTAACTATCTCGTGATTTTATCCAGCAAGTGTAAGCTCAGAATAAAACCGATCCACGAACAGATACCGGGCCGATTCCATTTGGGAGAATTATCACGGCAAATAGAATTTTTTTCAGACTTACGACTAAAGTAATTCATTCATATTTCGGATCACACATAAAAATGTAATTTTTTGGACTCAAATCCTTTGGTAACACTCGCTTAACCGAAAAGACTTTAACCAGACACAGTTCGTTCGACATATGAAATGAATACAAAAGCCTTGCGCTGACGGAAACAGAAAGGAATAGCAAAACGAGGCCTTGCCAGAGGATAGGGAAAGAGAGATAGGGAGAGAGAGGAAGAAGAGGTGGGTTAGAGAGAGGGGTGGGTTGGGTGTGGAGAAGAGTGGAGGGGAAGGAATGGTGGCATGGCTGGTTGAGTCCCTTCGAGAAAGTTGTGGCGGAAGGAAACAGTAAGGGTTGCTCGAAGGCGTATGCGTAGAGAAGAAATACGCGGGATGCTGCAGAATGGATGTCATGGAAAATGGCAGTTAGGAGGCGCCTACAAGGGGATAAGCTCAGTCTTAAGGTTGGTGCGCAGAGCATGCGGGCTTTTGGGAAGGGGAAAAAAGACGTTCGCGCCGCGCAGACGCGTGGCGAAATGCACAGTGGCTGCGTGGAGCCGGGGAATCGTTAAATGCGCGACGGAAGAGGCCTTCTGAGACTAATCTTCGTTTGAATGAAAATATCACACTAATACCCAATCGTATGAGGTGTGGTGAATTATTTATGCATCGTGAACTGTCGAGATACATAGTTAAAGGTGCTTAACTTGAACGCTTATAGCAGTATATCAATTATTTACTTAAAAAAATCAATATTACAATTAAGACACATGAATATCACACTTTCGTTCAAAAGGCACGAAGTGAACATTACTTTTGCTGGCTTGGATATTACTCATTCAAAACCACAAAACCAAAAATATCACGTTTTTCGCTTGTTCGATCGACGGGTGGGAATTTGCAGTACGTTCACTCCAAATTATCCATCAAATATATAATGAAAGCTGCTGCTTTTATTAAGTGTTTAATTTTATTTAATTTTTAGGAAAATTAATTCTGAAATTAAAAATGTATGCAACCTCCCACCTAAATATTTGCATGTAAATGTTGAAATTCAGAGCGCGGAATGAAAGACGTACCAGGAATACTATACAAATAAGGTAAATCAAGAAAAATTAACTTTCAATAAATAATGAATTCATTCATCAGTGAACGTAACACTATACCATGCCATCAAAAGAAACATAATTGAAAAATAATGCAGGAAATACAAGGGCATTCGATTATTCAATAAAATTAGAATTTAATTGGACCCATACATTTACACAAAGCTTACCCTCAAACTATACTGTAATGAATATTGACCAGATCGTCAAGTAGATCTTTTTTATGACTGACTTTGACAAAAGGAACAGGCTTTGAAATATTTTAAGGGATCTCTCCATGCAAAGAACACAAAAGGATTGGTGGGTCGTAATTCCTCACATTCGAGATAGTTCAGCATTAAGATTCAATATTCCCATCATTTCACTCAACAATCTTGTTCAGAACTCTCGAGGAACTTAGCGCCGTGTTTCAGATGCACATGCCGCCAATAATTTACTCCGAATCCATTCGAATTTCTGCCAAAACGAGCCGAGGCATTGTGGATCTTTGAAGTTCAAATCGTCATTACTGATAGTTTGAGGTGATGGAGAGATCTGGAGATATGTCTCTGGGCTTTGTGCAACACGGTGACGGAACTGGTGGACTCAACCATTGACTAAGTAAAGCCAATGTGGCAGTCGTGTTTCGAATAGAAATGACATGGAAAACTCCGCTTGGAAGAAAGAGTATGGGGATTAAGAGGAGACGTTTACGTAATAAAAGGGGAGTAATGGAATACGTACCTGCGCGTGGAATACTAACTAGGAAGAGTCTGTGCAAGTGATTCGTCGTGCACGAGACGTAATCCAGATATAGAAGGGAGGAAAGGAACAAATGGGGAAGGGTGAAGCGCAGGACTTGGGTGGGGGAAACGTGAAATACTGCAGGGAAGGCTGTGGAAAAATAGAAGGGGGACACTTAAGATGCTGGGAGATAAAGTTATTTCTCTTCGATTGCCAATTATAGCAATGGCCCGTGAAGGATTCTCACGGAACCATACGTATGGTGTACGGCGCTAATGAATTTGAAACGGTTCTCCAGAGCAAAAGATGAAAGGAAGCAGCAAGCAAGCATAATGATTAACGGGAAAGAACGCACTATCCTTTAATTAAAAAAGACAAGATGCCAACTCGAAGAAGAAATGAGTCGAAATGTTGAGGAAAGGTGAAATTAAATTTTCTTTGGAATTGTAATATATTATAATGGAGTTCCGGGACCAACGAGAACTGAAGAAACGAAGAGACAAGAGAGGAACTCCAAGCAAACAGCCAATACTAAGCAAATGAGTTCATCGTGAAGGCTCACGGCGATTCTCACAAAGTGAAATGAAGAGCGCTCATTCATTTAAAGAAAACCAAAACTTGTGAGTGAGGACAATGCTCCTCTTCAAGTAAGTATGTTCTTGATTTCAAAACGAAACGAATCTCAAACTGCAATGATCATTTTCATCTCATTTCCACTTGAACTCGAGATATTAAACATCTATATTACCTTAAAAACGTTTTGAATCTGGTAAAATATGATTCGTAAACTCGGATTTGGGCATGAATATTTATTTTTATTCAGCGAGAGTAGAATGAGAAGCTGCGCTATTCTTACATCCAATGAAAAGTGCAATATATATTCCCACGATTACAAACAGTGATTATTCCGTTGAAGGTACACTCATTGAGCTCGAGAGAGTGGTGTGAAATGCACACAAGAGGGGAAGGTTAACCTTTCATTTATCCCCTGTAAACACTGCATTGGAAATCCACTCGGAATCTCTGGTTCCTCGAATGTTCTATCCAGTAGACTATCACGACCTCGATTTTCGCACAATAGTTTGCTAGCGGGTGTATATCGAGAGACCTTTAAAAAGAACCCCATTTCATTCAATGAATAGGGTTTTTTTCAAGGCCTGTCCATATATTAAGCCACATTTTTGACCTTTTCTGACACTCTCCCTCACAAATTTTCGGCTCCCCTAGCTCAACATCATACCTGATCCTCTGCCTCGGAGCCATTTTTCAAATTTGGATCAATGTGTCAACTGTATAGTTGCCCATGAATCATGTCCAAGCGCTTATATGCGGACGTACTTATATTATTGACAGATACCGTGTTTATGGCGAAAACTTTGATGCAGTACGACATCAACCTTCTTGATACCCTCACCCTTCCCCCGCACTTCGAATGCCGCGTAATATACGAAATATCTCATACCAAAGCAAGCTTCAGCACAGTACGAAAAGCTAAAAGTTGATGCACATGTCCTCCAGTACAGACTTCTCCAGCCAAACTTATATGCCTGACATCCCAATTGATGTTTATTCATAAAAGGCCGGTCCCCTAATTGCATATGTGCAAAAATATTTGAACCTATGGGTTAGAACACTTTTATTCACAAAAGGCTGGCGTCCTAACACTCCTTCCCTCGCGTTTTCGGTGCAAATTACGAGGTATTACGTAGATGTAGATAATAAAACCTATCACACACTCTTGCGAGTTATTTGGTGACCTCGTGATCTAAAAAGTTATTTGACGGCAAAGTACGTCAGCCATGGTGCACGTACTTAGACTATGGCATGTTAAACTTCACATAAAATTATCCTTGAGGTATTATTTATATTATTATGACCTATTTATAATAATCTACTGGGTAGATTTTATGAGGACCATGATTACTACTACACCAAGTCGTGTTTTCTTCTGAAAGTTTGCCCATCCGTGAACTATCTATCATGAATATATCGAGAGCCTTCTAGATATCCATCTATGTTTTAATATCCACAATGACTATTTTTTCCTTCCTTCCTAAAATTTTCCTTTTTATCAGTCTTCACTTCACCCATTACCTCTCATTGTCTCCTACATTCAAATTGCTTTACTTCAATTTACACTCGACAGCCTTTGTTTTTCCTCTCCCATGCAGAAAACTGGATCGCTTGTTTTCCCCTCCATCCTTTTCGCTTGCAATATTCTTCTACGTACGTCTGAAAAGTCCCAAATGCATTTCTCTCCTCAGAGACCAGCTAATCACATAGCGCCACGCACCATTCAATGCTTTCATCAACCTTTTCTTTAAGCCTTTAATATGGAAAGAAAGCGAAACGTAGGAAGCTGACTCGAGCAAAGGAAATGAGTAAAAGGAATCGAAAAGTGGAAGTAATGTGAGGAGGACAGAGGACTTAAGAAACCGCGATGGTTGATGGGAAGAGAAGTTGCTGTTTAGTGAGCGAAGGGGTTGCGATTGCTCGCAACCCTTTGCGTTCGCAACCCATTCGTCGCGTGGGAGAGAAAAGGGTTAGATACTCGATTACATCTCAATACAAAGAAGACCACACATCATTGATAGACTTCAAGACGAGGACTTAACACGCTCGGGTCGAAATAACTCGCCGTCGTCAGGCTCGCCCTAGATAACGAAAGAAAAAATCAGGGAGCGCTCAACGAGAAATTATTTCCATCACAACAAAACAAAATATTAATTGCGTTCATACTAATGTTGGCGGAAGCATTGATTTATGCTGTGTTAATGGATGATGACAATTATGTAAGTAACTAGTTTCAAGTGTACGTGGTTCATTTATTGGTAGCCATAATTTTAGATAGCTAGTTATAAACGAGAGCATGGCAGGAAATTAATCACTCGGAGTTTTAACGAAAATCAGTAGTTTTTGTACCAAAATGTAAATTAGTCATTAAAATTAAAGCAATTTTAAAAATAAAAACATGCAGTTGAGCGTAAGTGAACCTATACATTGTGTCTGGGTGCGTCTAGCTACAGGAAAGCAAAGTAATTTCAAGCACTGCTGTTTTCTATATAGATAAAAATTACCTTTCACGAATATAGGTACACAATTATCCACCTCTGGCTTGGGAATACGAGGCATTATTTTTATTATCCTTACTATTGAGGATTTCAACGCGGTGACCACTACATCCACCCGGATTAGAACTGCCCATGATATTTTTCCAAAAGTAGAAAATCCTAGAAGTTCTTTATTAAAATACGCAATTCAAATTTGTGAATATGAATGAGACACTGATTGATAAGGTTTTATTAGAGGCTATACGTATAGATCAATGGTGGAAAAGTTTTAAGAAAAAAGGTATTATGAAGTAAAAGTTTCAATAACATTATCATTAGTTTATTATTGATCCCGTCACCGGAAAACCGGAAACGTTGAAATTTAATAACCTTTATGCAATAAAATATTTAAAAAATATTCAAGCAATTAGGGTCGTAAAACAAGGCTATGGAATCACTCTTGAATAGGAAAGACATGCATATCAAATGGTTGACGTTTCTAAACCAGAGTATTCATTAACTTTAGGCAAAGACTATTCCGTTCGATATTTTTTTTTACGAAAAAGAGATTACGTCATTGAACGAAATAACTCTCTGTAGGGCAAGTAAAGAGATGTTAATTAAAGTTAAAAAAACTTATGGCATGCCCTGAATATTCACAGACACTCTTATGAAATGCGTCTGATGAGCAACGATTTTTTATCACGCCCACCACCGATCAAAAAGCCAACAAAGTAAAGCTCTAGGTCACAAAAATGTGGATTTAATCTTAAGAGGTCAAACATCTGCAGAATGGAACCTTAAAAGGTTTAATGGAGAGTAAAACGCTAGTGCTCCATTTTGCTTGTTTCACGGGTAATAGTGTTAAAAACTAAGGCTTTTGAAATCCTTTATTAAACACCTAAACAAAACCTGAACACAACCTATAACCTATAATACCCAAACACAGCCAAAAACATTACGTAATAACATCAATTATCGGTAATAAAAAGGTTGCATTAAGGTATATTACCGTCATGCTGGCTGAAAAAATGAAAAAAAGTTGCAAAAAGCTTGAATATATTGGGAAAATGGGGCATATTATGGATCAATTACACGCACCGCATAACAATAATGGGAAAAAACAATTTCTCATAGGACCATAAAACAGAGGATCTACACTGAGTAGATAAGTAGCTACACGGTAGTGTGGGAGAGATTAGCGTGACTAAATTTTTAAAGAGCTCACGATCTTATCTCGTAAACACATAGCAATGATTACAAACGAGTGCAACTTCAGGCTTTGAGGCTCAGCATGCAAAACTACGATTTTAAAAATAAAATGGTAAATTTTGCATAGCGTTACAGGTTTGTATATCTCGGTTTTCTTAAGCAAAAAAAAATTTCTCATCAAATAATAATATATTATCATATGATTTAATTCCTGAGGACGGCTTATAAATAAATGGTGAGAAATGGCACAGCATAGCGTGTGACAATTTAAACTTAGATGAAGATTTTTTTACAACAAACGATTTATGCAAACGGGAAATAAAAATTATAAATTTTTAAAACATTAATTATTCATGCAGACTGGATTTGTTTACGTGCATAAATACATATTTAACGTAGACGCAAAGGGTAAAAATAAATTTCGGGAATGGAAGTGTTAGTTTATTGGTCTTACGCCTAGTTTCAGTGTTGCTGTTTTCCAATGGAATTTAAACTTAAATGGACTGAATTCTCCAGATAAGACAAACAACATGGTTGAAACAAAAAATAATATTAACTCATGCCAAAAATTAATTAAATTCGTGATTAAAATAATTAATGCTACTTTCCTCTATCAACGTTTCTGCCAGAGAAAAAGCTATTTTCCTCGTATATTTAGTAAAATGGGAGTTAGTCACCAAAGCAATTGAATTGTTCTTAATTATTTCACCCAAAATCAGCATGATGTCACCATTTATTTACTGCATTGCTATCTGAAGTGGCAAATCTTTCAAAATGCCACTGATGTATGCGAAGGCGCATATTCTTTTCGACTTAGGAAGAGGGTGGGTCGTAAAATAAGGTGATCCAACATGGAAATGGGGACGCGACGAATGTAAACATTCGCTACCTACCCGAGAGTAAACGTTGGAATAGCTTTAGAGAAATGGAACTAATTTTTAAAACGACCAAGGCACGCCTCCCTCATTGTTGCCAGACTGTTTAAGAAAGTCTTTATAGCTAAGGGGCAGGAAAAATAAGACGGAAAGGAGCGACTCAGTCAGTGTCGTTGGTTGTCGTCTCCTTTCATGCAGTCTCGGAATGAAGATCTGGCGGAGCAAGCCCTCGAGCTACTTCAAGCAAAGCTGCTTCCGGCCAAATCTATTTCGGATAATGAAGATCGATGAAAAATATTCTTTGAAATAGATATGTTTTCCACTGCCTGGGATTTATCATGGCAAATATAATAGACTCTTAAGAGTGGGGTTTTACATGCATTGGTATCTCATACAAAAATACTGAAAATCCAGAATTTTATGCTCAAAGAAAGTAATTCGAAACTTGTACTTTAACGGAATGTACTCTAAGAGTAGGGAATCGCATTATTGGCCCACTTCAACCACACAAGTTAACATAATACC
The DNA here is from genome assembly GCA_037158775.1 of Hetaerina titia. Lineage (NCBI taxonomy): Eukaryota > Metazoa > Arthropoda > Insecta > Odonata > Calopterygidae > Hetaerina > Hetaerina titia. Next base: position 28,903,719 of record CM073776.1, on the reverse strand, counting down.
ATGAAGTAAATACCAAAACTTCAGCTTAAGGCGTAAAATATTCATTCATCATTTTCGTCTTGAGATCGATTACTACCAAGAAATCGTTGACTCAAAAATGTACAGTACAAGGTTAGGTACAATGGGCGAGAGAAAGAAAAAAGGAAACGCTGGTTGTGTCATATGCAAAGTTTTTACTTTTTCTAAACGGAAAATTTTCTTTTAAAATACTTTTCCAAAGGCTTTTATCACCCGTGTACAAATAGCTTCGTCCAATATGTCAAGGCTTTTACTTTGATGGTCTAACGGACAGATTTTACCATTCATCTTCCATACAAAATATCACGGTTATGCTAGTCAGTTACTTTGTTTGACTCTTTGATGTTATTAGTGATTTACATTTTTTTAAAAGATAAATAACATTACAATAGTATATTGGAAATATAAGGCGATATCATTTACGGAAACAGAATTCGAAAAAAAAGAAGGATTGAAAAGCGTCATTGGGCTCTACGAGAAAAAATGCACATACACTTTTCGATAAATTTTACTCATACACGTAAACCGCTTACATAACCCATACTGATTTAAATTCAATGCCCTACTTAATATTTACAAACCAGTTAATCAAAGGATTTCCATTTTAACTCACTTGTCAGTGAAACATAAAGTAAAATATGGAGGAAACAAACAAGGAAAAACGGTGGACATTCGACCTCGTGTCTCGCAAAATTTGTTCATGAATGCATAAACCGCCGGGGATTTGATTTATTGTAGGTCGACGGATATTCATCTCCCGTTGTCCCCAATGCTGTAGAATAAATCTATTCTTCCGGCGAAAGATTGGGGCAGACCTTTTACGAATATAAACATGGATTTGAAACATTCGAGCCTCCAGTGCATTTTCCATTTATTGACGAAACAGTGTTACGTAAATAAAGCAGATATGACGATTATAATTGGAGACGACGTCACTGATGGAAAACCGTTAAATATCAACGTTGAAGGTATGAAAAAAAATTACTGAGTGACTAACGGCGGTAAGTGAGGAAAAAATTATTAAGTTTTGTCGTACAAGTGCATAAAAAAATCAGGCGTTGTGCGTTCTAAAATAGCTCAAAAAATAGTTTAACTGAAATCTTTAACCATTTAGAATCAATTACTCGCAAAGTTGGCCTTCGAATTTGACCAAAATGGGAATTATGATGTCAAAACATAAGCGAATGATTTGACTTCGAAAAATTCCCATTACAATATCAACGAATGAAGGAACGTAATGAACCCTGGGAAAAATATATTTAACACGGCAGAAATCAAATGTTTATGTTAGCAGTGCTCATCCGTTTGGACCATTAATGATAAAGCCATTCGGTCAAGGATTCGACTCTTAACTGGGGCACGGTTTGTGATTCTTTTCCGACAAATTCCCCATGAGTGTGATGCACAACGCCCACATCGGCCACTGTGTCTACGTCCTAAGGATTATTGCATTAGAACTCCGCGGGCTGAATACAAGTTATGTTTCAATCGGATATTCAGTTCAATTAACAAACACCCAAATGTAAAGTCCATACTCTGTAGACGCGGCAACGGTGTGCGACAAAACTAATCTCCCTGTTTGGAATCTCCCGTTCAAGTTCGTGTGCCATCAGAAAGATGTACGCCTGGTGGTTTCCCTGGATATTGGATTAGTCCGGAAACTATCCGGCCTATTGTCAGTTGTGGAGAATCTCCCCTACCTATTCGGGACACAATTTCACGCGCTCGGAGGCTTCAGCCAGTAGATTTTAAAGAATTGGCTGTGTTTTTTTTATGTTTGCGTCAAAATAATAAAAAAATTGAATGGAACGAAATGAATTTGCCTGCACACTGATTTACTCAATCAGTCAAGCTTTATGATCCGCTAATTTCAGGGATATTAATAATAAGATATCATCAAATGCACACGTCACATTTCTTTGGGCGGAGGATGAGATGGTACGAGGGTATGCTGAAAAGTAATGCACACATGCTCGTAGAGCGCGAACAAAAACAAATATCAAGATCGGGAAAAAAGTACATTAAAATACAATTCTCAAGTTTCAAAATCATATATTTATTTTTCTACATAGTCAGCGTTAGGGCTAACACATTTCTCCCAACGTGTAACAAGTTTTTTCATTCCGTCCCTGAAAAACTCCATATTTTCTCGAATCCAGGACTTGACAGTCGCCTTCACCTCATCGTCCGAGTTGTAATGATTACCCTTGACGTGTCTCTAGAGTTGAGAAAAAGAAATAAAAATCGCAAGGCGTAAGATCGGGGTAATAAGGGGGGTGTGGAATCGGTTCAAATTTCAGGTTTCGCAGCCAGTTCCCAGTTGCGCGCGAGGTGCACAAGGTGTGATAAAAAAAGACAGAACTGATTTTATAACTTGTTTATTTCGACGGATTTATTTGTATGGAAGAGCGTTATCATGTTGCAAGATTGTTGGCACCAGGCTACCTTTAACTCGACAAACTCGACGTCGGAGGTGTTTTAGAGTCTGTGTATAATGAGGAGAATTTACCGTTGCCCCTCGTTCCATAAACTCGGTGAGCATCCCAAAACACAGTCAAAAGCAGTTTCTTCAACAATTATCGCTTTCCCAGGTTCGCAACCGCGAAATTTTACTACCCATCGATTTACAGTAGATCTATTAACAACATCGTCACCATAAACAGCCTTTAAACGACGATGAATCTCTGTAGGAGTCACTTATTCAGCAGTTAAAAATTCGATAGCAGCACGTTGTTTAACTCGCGTTGACATAGCACTAGAACACGTCTTCATAATTCCGCTTCTCAAAACACACTGGATGAATGTAGCGACCTCAAACCTGCGCATGCGTGTTGAGGGGGAATGTTACTTCCACATGCCACAAGGAGTGCTTCTGAAGGCCATTTTGTTTGTGGTCTACAAGCATGTGTGCATTAGTTTTCAGCCTACCCTCGTATTAAAAAAAAGATAGAGATACTAAACGAATATAATGTTCAGTATTACAGAGCAAAGCAACCGGTGGTCATGACCTCAATCAAGTAAATAGGGAGAGAACATAGAAAAAATTAATGGTGACTGAAATTTCCATTGCGTAATTAATAGACAAGGCGAACGTTCATCCTTCAAACTTACGGACAAATTTCTGACAATATTCTTGTATGTTATTACTGGCAAGAATAAGTGTGACAGAGCATTCGCACACAGCCGACGTGTCGAAATTGAATGTTCAGAAAACAAAGTCCACACAGACGCGACAATCGAGGGCGGTCAGTTACTGGACGCCAAGGTTTCATCTCGCGAGCGGTCGAATGGTGAACCGAGTTAAACACGGAAGCAGTCCGACATCGCGAGCACGCGCAGACGGAGTGGGATAAACACGGCAGGGAAAGGTAATCGGGCGTTATATAACCCCCGAGCACCGATAGCATCCCCACAATGAGTCCCCCCCCCCTCCCTCCCTCCCTAAAGAAAAGAAAGGGAGAGGCGGCGGGAAGAATAAGGAGAGGGGATGAGTGGAGTGGGAGATTGGTTACAAGGCTACAGTTCGCTTCTCTCACCCGAAAGAAAGGAGGGTGGAAAGAAGAGACTGCCACCAGCAGCCATGTCGACTCACTCACAAGGGGCGTGCTGAGAAGGGGGGGGTCCGACTTGAAGAGGGACCGAGGAGAATTGAGGTGGGGGGGGGGGGGAAGCGGCGCTTGGCGGTAGGTGAGCGTCGTCGCGGGCGTTTTGTCTTCCCTCTCTCCGGTCGACTCATTGTGTCCGCGAGACATTCTCTCTCTCTCTCCCCGCTCTCCCCCACGCTCCTAATCCCGGAAAGTGAAGGGTGAGGGAGGCGGGGAGGTGGAAGGAGACGACGGCGGCGAGTGGGGAGGCCGGGGAACTGGGCTCCTGGTGACGGGTGTGGAGGGAGAGGAGATTGGGGACAATGACGACGGCGGATCGGACAATGGCGATAGGAGGAATGAATTGCCGAAGGCCCAGGGGAAGCGGAGGAGAAATAAGGTGGTGTGAGGGCAAAGGGGTGAGACCGTAAGTACGGGGAGAAGGACGAATAGGTAACCTGGGGGAGAGGAGACAGTGCGAAGAAAAGGGAACACCCTGATTGAAGAGTAAAGGGGGGAGGAGGGCGGGGCGAGAACAGTAAAAAGGGAAGGTAGACAGTAAATAAAACGGTGATGGGGGAGACTAAGACGAGACTATGTTACTTAATCGGGATACCTTTATGAACTTGACCGAATGTAAGAGTCTGCAGCTCCGTGTACAGAAAAAAATGGAAGAATAAATAAGCACCCAATTTTGTTAGTACATGAACAAGTTGTAACATAAATATCTGCCAGTTATTCCGCGAATAAATTTCCGGACGAAGTTAATGGAACTCCACCGAGATCGAATCTACAGAAACGTTGAGGCAATTTATAGCATGCCAATGGAAATCATCTGATTGGAAATCTATGTAATTTAAAAATAATTATTGACAAATTAAAATTCTGGTCTATGATATTAAGTATAAAGGTGAATCAGAACTTGGAGAGGAAGTTTAAACCACGTGTCACTTGTCACTATTTTTGCATTGAATTTTCCCTTCACAATTTTTCAACCGGAAGCAGGAAGTTGACTGGGATGATAACCTCTAGCAAAAATTCAGCGTTGAAAATTAAGTCTAATAAGAACTATATCCAATTTTTATCCTGCATTATTTTTTATTATTAATAAAATTATATAGGGATAAGATTGGATGCAAATACCTTAAAATCCTTATACTGGAAGATTATTCGCGAATTATATCCTATGTGTAAAATGGAAAAAATATTGGTCAAAGCAACGATGTAAATTGATAATTGCATATTATAATTTCATAAAATAATAAGCCACTGTAGCTTTATACAACAGAGTATAAGCAAGGAAATTTTCGGGTGAATATTCCTCAAAGAAATTAAACAAAAGCTTTCAAAATTGAATTGTCTTGTCAATAGAATAGGGAAGTGGAATTATATATGAATATATTCGTCCAATTTATCAATCAAATTTTAACTTATTAGTGCTAAGTCGTAACACAGTTATATGACTATCATTTTTAGTAGCGTATGAAGTAGGGAAGGTACTTTCTACTTTATTTGACGGCTGAGAGAATGAGAGATAGGATTTAAATCTTCAACAAACAGCATGATTTTCTATAAAATTTGTGCAAACCATAGGAAACGTTCTTTTTTTCCTTTTCAGTCTATAAAAAAATAAAAATAGAACGTACTCGGATAAAATGCTTAGACATGAGACATTTTTTCTAAAATAACATGAAATATTTACTCGATACTTGATCAAAGATTCTGCTTGACATTCTCATACTTGATCATGCGTATTCTCGTAGATTTGAACAGACGAGTGCGCTTCATAATGAGATGACCAGCCCCTCCTTCATGCAATGCTGAATTGACGGAAATATTATCATCCATATGTGAAAACGAGGTATAGCTGATTTGAAACTGGTTTTACACGGATGTTAACACACGGAATATCCATCGCAAAGTTTAGAATTTTTGTAGATTTTAAGTCACACCTGCCAGTTGATGCAGGGCGAAGACCTAAAATCAATTTAGGAGAGCTTCCAAACTCATCCTGTCCCTCGTTTACCCCATATTCCTCTCGATCCTTCTCCCATCTCCAGCGATCCGATGGGATTTCGGACGGAGACTCGATAAACCCCCCTACCCCCCCGACGACTAAGCTGTCTCCTCTAACCAAACCAATAACTCGCAGACAATTTAGGCGGCAGGCAATAGCCAACGTGCGGACGAGGGATTACGCAACTCCGCGCAATCTAATAGCGGGACCCTACTAATAGGGATAATCCACGATTTGCCCAATATTTCATGGACTCTCCCTGATAACAGGAACAAATGATCACAAAGCGTGAATACGAGTTATTCAGGTAGGAAAAAGAAAATCCCCTCGACAGTAGCCGAGCGAGGAAATTCATTTTAATTGCAATCGATCGAACTGAAATAGAATTGATTACACAGAAGAGCAAGGGTGAGTGAATGCGCTTTGCCTCCCCAAAAATGCTTTACTTTAGTCTACTTAGATTAGAGTATTTTGCAATTCGTTTTTAAACACAACATTTTTATTTGTCGTTAAAATTTGCTTCAGTTGGAATAATCAAAATAGACGCTAAAAATATTGTTGGTTTCAATGGTTTCATGACTTGAAGTCGATGAATGACCTTTACCTGGAGAAAAGTTGGAAACAAAAAAAATATTGATTTTTTAGAATACGTGTATTTACGATTATATGATCTGTTAATTAACATAACACAAAATGCAAACACAAAGAAAGGTCAGTTACGACCATGGTTGTTTTTCTATGTTTGAATAAGTTATCAACCAGATTTTTATGCTTATATTTTCGTCATTGCTATCAGAATATTCGTTAGTATATATAGACGTTAGTTCGTATATATATATATATATATATATATAATTATATATATATATAATTATATATATATATATATATTCACTTTTGGACGGCACAATAGAACACAGAATAAAGCACATAACACGTAAGACCTGAAGAAGACCTCGGAGTAGGGCGAAGGCTCAAATAATCTACAATGTGAGTGTTCTTTTACGTGTTATGTGCTTTATTCTGTGTTCTATTGTGCCGTCCAAAAGTTATGTTGCTCTCGTGAGTGCTTCCGCATCATCGATATATATATGTATATGCATGTATAAAAAATATAGAGGTGTAAGGCAGGGTTGCCCATTGTCACCGGTACTGTCAACGTATATGTAGAGGAAATGATTAAAGAGGCATGGGAAGAACTGGAGGTAGGAATGAAAGTCGGAGGGGAAACCGTAAAATCGGTTAGGTTTGCTGATGACCAAGCATTAGTTGCTCAGTCAGCCAAGGGGTTGCAAGCATTGTTGAGTGAATTGGAGGTTCAGTGCGATAAATATGGGATGAGAATCAATATTAATAAAACAAAGGTTATGCGATTTTCCAGAAAGAAAAAGGCTAAGCTAAATATTAAAATAGGAGGGGAAAAAATAGAGCAGGTAGAACAGTTTACATATCTCGGAAGTGTTTTGGACCAACACGGTCAAAGTGGTAGGGACGTAAGGAGAAGAATTGCGCTAGGCAAGGAGGCTTTCTCAAGGAGGAGGGAGTTGATGACTGGGACGTTGAGTAGGGATGTTAAGACAAGACTCGTAAAAACTCTGATATGGAGTGTAGCTATGTACGGCGCGGAAACGTGGTCGCTGAAGCATGAGGATAGACGTAGATTGGAGGCTTTTGAAATGTGGGTGTGGAGAAGAATGGAGAAGGTGAAATGGACCGAAAGGAAAACAAATGAGGAAGTGCTAGAAATGGTGGGGGAGGAGAGGGGTTTGTTGAGAGAAATCCTATGGAGGCAGGAAAAATGGATGAAAGGCGTATTGAGCGGTAGTGGAATGTTGAAGAAGGTAATAGAGGGGAGAATGTTGGGCAAGCGAGGTAAGGGTAGGAACAGGATAGGGATGTTGGACGGGATTAAGGGAGGAAAGAAGTACACCGAGATGAAGAGGGACCTGGTATAGATTAGTTTGCTAGGTGGGGAGTCACAAAATGGTTACTTGATAGTTGTGTCCATCCAAAAACCTACCTTAACCGGTAGATTACCTAATTATTATATGTATATATATATATATATATATATATATATACACACACACACACATGCACACTTGGGCTGTCCAGAAAGTAATCTCTGTTTTCGCATTGCGTGAGAATTAGTGGGGGAATGGAATGGTCGCTATGTTGACGCACACAGTAGGTCAGTGCGCCTCGAAATGCAGTGGTTGGAAGGTCTCGCCGCTTGTGGTTTGTTTACAATAGTGAATCAAAATGACCAATACAATTGAAATTCCCGTCGAATGTGAAGTTCGTTCTCTGACTAGGTTTTTTACTGGTAAAAAAACTCCAAAGCTGCTGCCCTTCACCAGGAAATTGGTTCTCTGTACGGACCAAATGTGATGAGTGACAAGAGTTGTATGTCAATGTTGTCGTTCGTTTAAGAGTGAACAGAAATGTCCATGATGATGACAGAAGTGGCCGCCCCACTGTGGTAAACAATGAACTGTACCTGAAATTTGACGAAAATTTCGTGAAAGTTGGTGATATCGTGATATCTGAAATTGTTAGAAAGTATCCACAGATTTCTACGTCTCTGTTGAATGGAGAAATGACTGAAAAGTTAGGATACTACATGTTTTGTGCTAGTCAATAGAAGAGATAGTTTTGAGATGAAAATAATATATTTCCTGCCTCTATTAGTGTATTTTTTTGTAGCATAACGGAGGTTACTTTCTGGAAAGCCCAGAATATGTGTGTATGCGCATATATATATATATATATATATATATATATATATATATATATATATATATATATATATATATATATATATTCGATGATTTCTTCGAAGTAACACGGAAGTGTTGAATACAAAACTTAGACAGCAACACACAGCACGAGAACACATAAAAGGAACACTCACACGTAATATCTTGATATTTTCGACGGACTCGAAACTCCGTCGAAAATATCAAGATATTACGTTTGAGTGTTCCTTTTATGTGTTCTCGTGCTGTGTGTTGCTGTCTAAGTTTTATATACATATATTATGTATATATAAATATATATATATAAATATACCTATATATATATTTCTATAGAATTTGCATAATCATATAATTATACATATATAATACTTGGACGGCACATTAGAAGACAAAATATAAATAGAAAACACATACAATGACACTCACATTTATGTAAATTTATGCTTTCGGCCTTCTCTTATGCCTTCTTCAGGTAAGACCATCCCTTATACTTGGCATGTATGTATATAATATATGTTAACATAAGGTAATCTACTGGTTAAGGTAAGTTTATGGATGGATACAACTACCAAATAAATATTGTGTGACTCCTCACAAAACACAATCCCGCGACACACTCTACATCAGGTCCCTCTTTATCACAACAACCCTAACGCCATCTTCTGGGTAGTGATTCGGAGCGCTTTGGCGCTTTATAAGATCGCAGATTTCAGTGTAAAAGTACATTATGAATCTTCCACTAAAACTTTCCGAAATTTCATTTGCGTCAAATCATGTTAAGCTGGAATCCCGGTCTCTGTTTTGAAAAATGATAAAAGGAACGCAGCAACAAATTTGAAGAGGAAATACCGTAAAATTGTAGCAAATTAGGTCGAAGTTAACATTGAAAATTTATTTCAAATAATTAGCATACTTCATCATTAAATCTGTCATGATTTTTTCCTAGTCAACTAATCAATGACTATTTTTGACGTAAATAAGTCAAAACAATTAATATAGCATTTAATTACTTCCACCAGACCCTCATCAGTGTTAATACTCATGAGACTGAAGTAAATTTCATCATTAGTAAATATTATACATTGCAAAAATTCAATCCGCATCATTACTCAGTTTGGAAACTTACCAAATAATCCCATTAATTACGAAGGCAAAGAGACAATCGGGAGTTAAAATCGACAAGTTTATTATCCAAGTGCGCCTATAGTTTATTCTAGAGAAAAAATAATACTTTTCGTGCCACTAATTAAAATTTGAATAATACATAATTATTGATAAGATATGAAATGATTTGACTGAAGCGTGGCTCTTGAAAACAAATACGAGAGTAGCTCAAGCATTTAGAATATACTGTTGAATTGAAGATGTCGTGGAGTATATGATGATGTGGAAACGAAATAAGATCAACACTAAAAGATAGACGACTTCCGATGACACGTAACTGGCAATTTACCAATTGAAATTACACATATCAAATCCGAGAAATGGCAAGGTGAATGGCGTGGCCCAATTCGACGGCCAATAAATCATCCCCAATCAAAGTGCACTGCCTTTGGTGGAGGATTCAATCAGGAGCGACGTCTGCCGTTGTCCTTCCGGCGACAAAAGGAGACTCCTATCACTTTGAGACCCACGTATCATCATCCCCTTTTCATTTCCTCCCTCCCTCCCCCGCTCTACCACATCACCACTCCGTTTCCACTTCCCCTGGCGGGCACCCGCCTCCCCTCTCCCGGAGCACCACCAATCCTCACCCACCCTCCCTCCAGCTCCCCGCATCATCACCGTTCCCTCCATCATCTTCAACCGTAAGTACCCCAGTCCTTCCGGGGAGTGGCGGATATTTTATATTTTTCCCCATCCGTTCCATAATTCCCTCATCACTGAGGCGCTACTCCCATTAAACGCCGTCCTCCGCCGCCGGGACGGCTTGTTGGGTCCCGTGGACGGTGATTGAATCGAGGCCTAGGACCGGATTGGTCCAATTGTTGCAACCGGATTGATTCTCGGAGATGAAAGGATTTCCTTCGATATATTTTACGCACCCTAATGGATGTCTTGAGGAGAGTATTTCGAGTACAGTGCGTCACTCCGTCGGATGGGACGTAAAAACTGTCAACGCCCGAACGGTTTTCCTAAAGAAAATAGGCCAAAGCTGACAATCGGGTTTCATCTTTTTTGTAATGAAGGCAATACGCTAAACCTCCACTCGAGAGCTCGAATTTTTATGTTGTATGGATCATATCTAATTCATATTATTCCCCATTTATCCTCCTTCATTTCTAATAATCACAATTAATCGACCGAAGCAATATAAGTCGCAGTATTATCTTCTAAACTGTAAACTCGAGTACATTAAATTCTGGACTACGAGTCACCACGAGGATTTGGCTATTGCAGGGAGCGGTGGAACAATTGAAACTGCGAAATAATTCCAATCGGAATTTAATACTAACGAAGGCATGGGATTGAACCTTCAAACAAATGAAAACTGTTAAATTAGCTATCCTAAAAAAACCTTGACTAATTCCGTGTTGGCCTATATATCGATAAACGTTGTTGGCTAATTTTTTCTCGTATAATTCCAACACCCACTTCATCCCTTCTCCTGCATAAGATAATATTTGCAGAGTCATAACAGATATCGTTAATAATTTTATTGATGCTTTAAAATGAAGCCTTAATAAGATTCCTTGTGCTTGGCCGATGATTAATGCGTTTTTTTAAATAAAAGAACGCCATATTGACCCCACATAATCACTGTATCATTAATAAATAGTAAATGTTCATTGACTACTACCTATAAATGCGAGTATTAAATTTAGTCAATGAATGATTGGATTGGGAAACGTGTTATCATTTCCGCCACTGGATTAAATTCATTGTGCGTGCTGGTGTAATAGATAGAGCGTTCACAGGCGGGATCGGGTTCAATTCCCGGTAAAAATGGAACACTCCAATTCAAAACAATCACCATGATTATTCGGGCGACACATTCTTTTGTAAAACCACTGGCAGCACATGGAAGGACAAGAACCCTTGCCCTTTTGTGTGAATTTCACAAAAAGGCTGTGTTAGGTGTACACCGATGAAACTAATCCACGCATTGATTTTCGAGTTTTTTTGCGGATCAAATTTAAAAGGTTGTGGAAACCTGTGTGCACAAATGTAAAAAACCAAATACTCTTACGCATTGAAATCATAAAATTCTCATAATTGGTTTTTTCGGCCTGGCAGGTTCAATCGTTGATGACCTCCATACCTTTCCATCCTAATTCTATTATCTTATCTTGCTCTCTTCGTACTTTTCTCCAATTTTAACCGTGCCCGTCATCATATAACTCTTCCTCCTTCATCCTCTCTTCTCCTCTAACACAGTCTTCACGGGCACTCCTTCTTTATACAATGCCCTGACCGGCTTACGTACAACATAACACTCCAGGGGTAATACTTTGCATTTTACATAACTTTCTAAGTTCATTTTACAAAAGTCCGCAGGGTAATTTTCTCTCCTTACTAAATCCCTCTTTTTCCATAGCTACCCTTGATATAATTTCTTTGCTACAGGAAGACATGCATTATACAGATAACAATAAAAATTGTTTAAAAAAATCATACCGGCTCAAGATAACACCGGAAAAATTTCCAATTTCATATTGAGGATCCAATTAAATTGATTACGCATTAATGTTTTGAGATTTAAGATTCAATCGTTCGACAATCACTATTTACGAAGGACAATGAGTTTCGAAATCGTGCGGAATCTTTGGTGATTATTTCTGCCTGCAGTGATTACGCGGGCGCCTTAGATTATCATGAATATAGACGTTGACGTAAACTTTGCACAGGAATGTTTTCACACCACCGCCTCGTGTATTTTTGTACATCCTGAAACATTAAAACACTCTATGTCAGCATTAAACCCTCAACTCTCCTCCTACACTCCTCCTCCCTCTTTCATCTCCACCCCTGTCGCATTCCCGCACAAAACCACACTCGCATCAGGCGGGACCATCTTGTTCACGCCATTCCACGAATATGTCGACGTGGCCGTCATTAGTGGACGGGACGTTTTGAGGAATTACCCCCGCTGGTCCCGGAATCGTGGATGTGTGCTCGCGGCGACAAAAAAGAAGCGTGAATTCGAGAGGGACAGACGGATGGGGAGAGGGTGGGGGGGGGGTGAGGACGGGAGGGAGTGTGTGGGAGGGAAGATAGGGGAGGAAGTGTTTACGTTTCCGGTCACGCCAAAATGATCCGGGCTCTCGATGAAGTGCGCCACAAGTTGGGATTATGTCTTCTTTTTTTCGGTTGGGCTTTGGGCGTATAGGTCGAGTGGGTGGTGGATGGCATGACGAAGTTACATGGTGTCTCTTTTTTTTTCAACGGAGGCGAGTCGGTCGTTCGAATGCCTGTTTGCGAATGTTCTCTCCTGATAGAAATTGAGGAGGGCATGTGGGGGAGGAGAGCTGGGGATGGGTGGGTAGGGAGAGGCGGGAGAGCGCGGTGCGGGGTTCAAAGGAACGGGCAATAAATACGCCGACCACGATCGGCATGTCGCGACGGAGTGGACGCCATGAATACGTGACGATTCGGTTTCGCGATGGGAAGTTATGGAAATTCGCGACAAAAAACTTCATCCCTCAGCTCCAAAATCGGGCGTAAAATTTTACGTTTCCGTGTTTCGGGAAAGGGAAATAGGATATAAGATAAAAACTTGCTGTCCAATGGTATGCAAATGCATTGTAAACCAATAAACTTTCGGGATCACTGCGCTGCAATTCGGTCGCAGTTAAGATTCGTTTGTTAATTTTCATTTTTTGGTTTTTCTAACTATGGGGAGAAACTTTCATTATCATTGATTGGTTGGTTCATTTATGATAAAAAATTGCATTCGATGAGCTCAGGACTATTACGTATCACGAATGATGAATTTTAGGTCAAATCTTCCTTAAGTTATATTTGATCATTGAGTTAAACCTTCCCAGGATCAGGAAACTTAAACCACCACCAATTTGTCACCCCAAAGGTAACAACTGATACTAAATAACAATTACGTTAAAAATACCCAATTTTTTCTAGATTTTTTTTGGGGTTCTTCATTGGAAATGAAATTAAGCCCATCGATTCACATGCCAAATGATCTCGGCTGTTTGCGTCACAAACAACTCTTTGGCATAATATGAATTCCGCAAAGTTAGGATCTTTCGAAGTTGAAACACCAGACTGACTCACCTCAACTTTGTTAATGCTTCGCACAGAACAAGGAGGTTCAAGTGTAGGTGGATCAATTTGAAAATAGTGAAATTTTTATGATTATGCAACTCTTGAGGTCTAAAATAAGGGAGATAGATTCCAATACAGATAGTTTCAAATACTCATTCTTTCCCCGAACAATCAGAAATCATAATGGTAAGAAACCGAAGTCACTTTAGAAACATTAAAAACATTTAAGTTGCAAGTCGGAACAAAATTAAATATTGCAAAGATGTTAGGTGTATCTGTAGATGCACGTATTTTAGTGGTGTGTGTTGGTTTTAAGGGTTTTTGCATGAATGTAATCAATGTTTTGTTTGTGGCTTGTATAAATTTGTGGCTTTTGCAAGTGGTTTTTATTCCTTAATTGCGGGTGGTGTCCTAATATCCCCCCCCCACACGCCCTTGCTGCAGCTTGCGGGGTATTAAGTAGATGAAATAACAGTATAACTCCAAAATACGCAAAAACTTAGGCTCTTACCAATTCAAGCAAGCTGAACAAAACGAACGGAACTTTCACACGAATCTCACCTTCACTTACATTCACAATCATAGGCCACGAGATTAAAACGCCTGCATATTTTTACCTACCCAAATGGACACGTTGCCCACAGATCCGTGACCTAGTTTGCGAAATTGGAAACCGAAAACCGAAGAGACGAGCGGTTCAGGGGCGAATTGAATTTTAAAAAAATCTATTCAGCCAAAGGAAATCCCTCGATGAATGAGTAGGATTAAGGTAATTCGGACTTGCACACATTTTCCCCGAAGGTAATTTTAAGTGCCACGTGAAAGTTGGTATGTGCGAGTGAAATGAAAAGAGAAGAACGAGGAAATATGTTCCCATCGAGGCGTTCGATGGATGGCGCCGTGTATATATAACGCGGCGGGGCGAGTGGAACGGGGAAATTGGTTTCCTCGGTGAAGTATGCGGCCTTACTCTCCTCATCCCCCACGAACCGTCCTCTCTCGAGCCACTCCTTCCTTTTAGGACCGGAGACGGAGGTAACACACGAAAAGGTAAGGTATTCGACTGGGAGAGCAACAGGGTGCAAGGCCCGGCGCACAAGGCATGAGGCAAAGTAGTGTGTGGGACGGGGGGGGAGGTTGGGAGAGAGAGAGGAGTGGAGGGAGAAGAAAAGGAGCGAAGTATTCGGGGCGGGAGATGGGGATGGGGAGGAAATGTAAGGCACGGGCGAGACCGGAGGGCACATTCCCTCGCCCCTCTCGTTTCCGTCCTCCCCTCCCACCCCTTCCACCACAACGCCGTTCCCCACCCTTCCCCCACCTTAAATCTTTACCTTGTCCTCCTCGCTCCTGGAGCACGGTCCCTCTTATCTTCCCCAATTCGCCGCCTCGGGGACCTTCCTTCCCTTTCAACCGCGCGTCTCTTTAACTATTTATATATAACCCCTTTGAACTCCTAGCGAGCGACCTCCCGCCTTCCTCCCACCTCGCGCCGGAGCGTAAGGGCACGTCACGTAAGTTGATGTTTTCTTTTTTCTTTGGGGGAATTACAAGCGGGAACTTCGCTCTTGACCACTTTCGAAAACTCGTCACGTCGAGAGTTTAAGAATAATTTTGATACGGAGTAGATAAAGAGATTGAATGGCCAGTTATGAACATTTCACTATGTTGAAAATTTACATAAATATAAATAAAAGTTGAGAGCTTTACGAGATAAGTGTAAAGACATCGTGATTATTTGCGATCAACTAAAGGTGCTCAGTGACACGTAAAATTTATCACATCATAAGCTGTGCTCACTTACCCTTATCCTAATTTCATGTTAATATGAATTATTATTATTAGTTAATCTACCGGTTAAGGTAGGTTTCTGGATGGACTCAACTATCAAATAAATATTTTGCGACTCCTAACAAAATACAATCCGGCAACCCTACATCAGGTTCCTCTTTGTCTCTGTGTACTTCCTTCCTCCCTTCATCCCATCCAACATCCCTATCCTGTTCCTGTCCTTTCATCGTTTGCCTAACATTCTTTCCTTTACTACAGTCTTCAACATCCCACTGCCAATCAATACGCCCTTCATCCACTTATCCTGCCTCCATAGGATTTCTCCCAACAAACTCCTCTCCTCGACCACCATCCCTAGTACTTACTCATTTGTATGATTTAATATAAATACCAAAATTATTTAGCTTCCAATTTTTAAAAATTTTTATTTGTGTGTTTGACGAATCTCGACAAATGAAAACGTGAAAATCAATCGGGAGATCTGTTCACAGTCAATCCCTGGCAATCTCGTATTATTTCCCCAACGTTTCTTGCACCGGCATTTCCCATTACCTGTTTCTCTTAGGTCATCATATGCCTTTATAACGGTCTCTTCGGCTCTTTGTCTCCTTCCATTATTATCATCCGTAAACAATCGTTGGAATATGTTCAATTAATATCTCTTTTCTCCCTCTAAGTGCCCCGTCATTCTTCATTTGTTACTCTATTCATCCATAACATTTCCATAATTTTTCTGTGGCATCACAGTTTCATCTAACTTTTGTAGCAACATAACTTCATTCCAGGGATCACAGTAACTAAACGTTTGTCAAAAAAAAAGAAGCAGGGCACCACCTTCTTCTTATTTCAACCTTTTACCAAAAATGACCCAAGATTGTGAAACTTGTGAGGCGGAACCTGAAGAATTTTGACACAAATTACGACGAAATTTATGAGTTTTTTTGAGCCATAAAGAAAACTTTTCTAACCTCAAGCTAACCATAATCTAAAAAAAATAAGGTTTTTGGACGGTCATCCCTACTGAATATGGATATGGTCTCAAAGTGGAACTCTTTTTAAGTTCGCCAGTTAATGTTGGAAAGTTTCCCATATTCTTCCACAGATTTTGCTGTAATTCTTCGATCGTGCTGTGCTTTTGCAATTTTCGCCCAACCATATGATCGTTATTCCCAAAAAAACC
Organism: Hetaerina titia; assembly: GCA_037158775.1. Taxonomy (NCBI): domain Eukaryota; kingdom Metazoa; phylum Arthropoda; class Insecta; order Odonata; family Calopterygidae; genus Hetaerina; species Hetaerina titia. The sequence continues at coordinate 28,887,147 of CM073776.1, read as the reverse complement.
CTCTTTATAATTATCTGTGTATCCATAACAAAGTGTTTTAATAAAATATTTTTAACAAAATATTTTAATATAATTCTCAACAGCCAATTCAAAGGGCTTATGCTATTGTGTCCTCTACAATGGGACTTGCGAACGAGATTTTTTTTTTACTGTTCTTGATATTTCGGGACGTGACAGAATAATGAATCCAACTGTCGGCAGTGGAAAAAAAAACTAAAAATAAATGCATTCCTGAATCCCCAATTCCTTTCCACATCTGCTCTCAAAAGCAAGGACGTCACTAGGGATGCCGGAAGTTCGAGTTAACGTGCAAGAACGCGGAGGCGTTTATTGCCTTAAAACGCCCACAGGGAGAGGAAAGGGGTGAACACCATTACATGGCCAGGCGCATGTATACCCAGAGCGATCTATTTTCGTTGAATTCGTCAGAGAGTAAGAGCGCTTATCGGCGAAGACTGCTTCTCGCGTTCATAAAATCCAAAGTGTCCGACAGAGATGCTAGTGAACGCAGCAGCGTTCATAAGCCACTACATGTCGGGCGAAATGAATGTATTCCGGTTGAGAAATAAGTTATAACAGTTTGGTTCCTTAATACATAGATACTCCTCATTTCAAGCTACTAACGGTGCAACTCCGTTGAAATAATTTCTATGCAAATTATATGAATCGCCCGTTTCACTCAATCGAATTTACTGATGGGTTACATGAAAAAGGCAGGGAAGAAACATAGGTCAAATTAGGTTATTCGAATATTATATAAATGTTCATCTCGGTCTCTCAATGACTGATGACTGACTACCACCTTCAAGAGGAATAATATAATACTAACACGAGCAAAGCCATTCACACTTATGAAATATCTCGTGACGGGTCCTTTAAATTTGAAGAGTTGCCTTCTCCATGAATTCCTGCATCTTTGTCATTCCCTATTGGCCGCAAAGTGGGTACACAACGAGGCTATCTAATAATATCTATCTATCTAGATAGATAGATATTATTAGGCATTGAGGAAGCGGTAGCAATTATGATCATAAACATCATTCGAATATCTATTCTCCAATGAAAATGTATAGACACTGAAATAATAAAACGATTTGACAGGAATAATTTTGTATTATGTATATTTGATAGCTCCGTGAAAATATTTCAAGATCGCAAAAAAAAACTTCGCACCGATGGGTAATGCAATAGACAAGGCCAGAGTTCACCAAATAGCAAAATTTTCACCACCTGGGATTCAAGTGCTTGGCGGGTTTCAAGACTAAGCAAGAATTAAAAAGTTTAAATGGTTATCCAAACTGGAATATTAGTATAAGAAAACGGGTATGCATTTTGAAAAATTGAATTATTAAGTAGCAAAGTCAATAACAAACTTTTTGTTTGATACATTCATCAATTATGGTCCTATAATTGCATTTATCTCTTTCTGAGCCAATATACTAAGTTATTAAGCCAATATCAATCATCCAATCTAAGTTATACTTTTTATAATATTGTTCTTTCGCAATCAGTACACACGATTGCAATTAAGTACTGATTGCTGAGAATAATTACTAAAGTGCAACTAAATGTTGTCAAATTAGCTTCAAAGACCAATCAGGAGGAAAAATCAAAACGCCCCTATGTAACCGGAACGTTTTAATCTGACTACTATATTGTACTGCCACCATTTAAACTCTAATCAGTTTATTAGTTTGATTTGTTATTAATTAGTTTGACTAAATATTATTTTATTCGGATTAAACGAGTGCCTAAATATTTCGGACGCAGGTAAAAATGCAAACAAATTAGAAGCGTTGGTGCCAATCCTCTTTAAATGGAAGATGAGGGTAAACATTCTTCATGTCCATTCCTCGACTGGGACACATTTTGTAGATAAGAATGTGGAATGAATGGGCGACGCCGACAAAATACGATAAAACCTATACGCCTTAAGACACGGCGATTTCTGGGAAATACTCTCTTTGCGACAGTAAATAGCGTGTGATGCGTGGCGAAAAAATGATTCCCGAAGTGTAGTAATATCGGCATTTAGACTAATTACCGGCATTTGAATCATCAATTTTAATTGTGATGCTAATACGAGACGGCCACAAAACTTATTTCTCTCATAAATTTCCAATGGGAATGTCAAATTTAAGTAAAATCTTCATTTTAGAACACGGATTTAAGTGAATCCTATCATTAGAAAAATTCATTTTCGTCTTCTGAGGTCAAAAATCAAGGTTATAATCGCCTTATACCGCTGGTTAAACATAAGTTGTTTCAGCACAGTTGTGCCAATTATATTATGCATCGATATTGATATTTTCGAAAAGTTTTCATACCTATTTTCTTAGGTATTAATTATGCTTTGCACAAATCTTGATCAAAGGCTGCCTGAAATATTGGTTTATAACATACATTTTTCCACAACAGGTGTTTAAAATAATAAAAAAATATTTTGAAAACATTCTCATCTTACGCCATGGAATTTTCTCCATTGAAATGGTCGTAAGATAACGGTCTTTGAGTGAAACTTTAATTGCGAAATGAAATTCCTGAAAGGATTTCACCCACGATTTATTAGAGTGTCCATGTAATTAGCTATAATTAAGTATTTACACAAGTTAATTGCTAATAGTGTGGCAGTGGCAAATGCCACATTTCCATCATTCGCAAGTTTTTATTTGTCAGACTAGTTCAAAAGTGCGTCACTATTGGGGGTCGAGGCAAAATAGTCATGGAATTCATCAACATGGAACCTCAGGGACTGACCGTATAGAAAGTAAATACATTTTCCTGCATAATTGAGGAAAGGGTTCATATTTAAAAAAAAAGAAGTCTCACTTATTTAAAGGAGAATATAATTCGGTTACAATCATCACTTATACAAGGGATTATTTTATAACTTCACGGTGAATTTTATCTTCCATCCTCTCCTCAAAGCACCAGGGTGCAACTTGGTTTATTAGGTTAAGAAACCCTTCATGTTAATCATTTCTGGAATTTGGAATGCCGATTTAGGAGCAACTAAGTGAATTTTTCCTTAATAAATTGGATTTGGACCGAACACCGGCTGCGGGACACAAAAAGGAATCATTGATCACATACGTATTTAAATATCGGGTTAAGATTCTAAATCTTTTGACGAGAGCTCTGTTCTTTCAAGAATTCAAACTATTTGGAGTGTTTTCAAGGACGCCGTTTTAAAACATAATCGCCAAAGATTTCCCGGAGAAATAAATGCTGGTGGCCAAATCAAGGCCGAAAATGTGTGCTGCTAAGTTTTAAAATTAACATTGTTAGCTCTCTATTTAGGGGAAACTTAGTGCAATCCCTAAAAATCTATGGAAACGTAAATAAAGTTGAGACAAGTGAGTGAAATACTTCGTAACAGTATTAACTTTTTTGTTGAGGTTGAGTAATGGGGTATTCCAATATAAAGTGAAAGGGTTAATTATCCCCACCACCAAGAAATTATTTACGCAGAAAGAGTACGCTACATTGGTGCATCGCAAAACTCCACAATATTGTGCTTAGCCTGCCGATTTTGTGACGGAGAAAAGATTTTGCATATTACTGCAAACTGCATTATTTGCATTTACCCTTTCCGTAAATCCTTACGTTAGTTGAAAAATTTTCCGCGGTAAAATAAGAAAATTATAATGGGCTATATAGTTATTTAAAGACTACCTCAGCGTTCCCTTCCGAATATCTAGTCGCCTTTTTACGCCTATCACGCTCGTGACCACCTATACACGACTTTGACCAATACCTATGTTCTCTTTAACTAGTTAAAACATAAAAATGAGAAGATCTGATATTTTATTTATTCATAGTAGTCACAAATTTCCTACCAGTCCTTAGACGAATCCGTCAAAGTCCAGGGGTTCTTGCAATAGGGTGACGGACGACGAGAATTTCGTCTGCGTTGACTCGAAAGAGCTTACTTGCGAAATTCATCATAAATTGCGAATATGAACCGCCATCGACAGCTAGAAGCGTGATTTAAAATGGCATTAACCTGGCTAATTCCACACCCTTTCCTGCCTAAGTTAGACTTTCCATCCTCTATAATTTTTTGTCTTTTTGAGGTCCGTAACATACTAGAATATGTGATGCGATAAAAACGCGTGGTTCTGTTTTCATTATCGATAAAAAAAATCGGACCGTTGAGGTCGGAGGCCAAGAGGGAGGATATTCAAATGGATAATGCACTGACTTCCCCCACGGATGGTCCGCGCTCGGATATCGGCGGTGACAACCATTTTTTTATATAAACGTTCGAAGTCCTGCTTGTATGATGTATTCAGTTGGCTTCATATAGTCTCCACTTCGGTTGAATCATTTGTTTATAATAGCTCAAATGAACGTTAAATTCGGTCACCTACTTTATTAAATACCACCCCATAGGATAAACGAAGGAAATAAGCAATAGGAAAGTTAACTCGCTCAGAATTAAATAGGAAAGTTAACTCTAAGTGAGTTACCTTTCCTCTTCCGAAAACACTGATAAAAGCTAACGGATTTTAAAGAAAATATTATACCTAACTTGACATGCCTTAGGTACACTCTTGCCCAAGTAAAGGCATCACGGAGAGAGCAGGAGAAAGAGACAGCAACAGACATGAAATGAATACTTGAAAATAAGCAATTATGAGTTAATTTCGCATGCTACTACGAGGGTCATCCGGAAAGTAGTACCCGTTCGTGCCGCATGAAGTGCTGACGACGTGAGTAGCCGCTGGACGAGGTCAGATAGCTTCAGTGGCTTGTCTGCCTTCTCTGAGCCAAGTTGCGTGACGCTAGCATTGCCTGTGTTGTTTCTGTGATTGTTTACAATGTTTAAAAAAATTGAGAACGCCGCCAGTTGTGAAGTGAGGGCAGTGATTAAATTCCTCAATGCAAGAAACGTTCGCCCATGTGATATTCATCGCCAATTAAAGGAGGTGTATGGAGACAATGTAATGGACGAGTCGTCTGTTCGGCGGTGGTGTCGCAACTTCAACATGGGGAGGGGGAACACACACGACGATGAGCGTTCGGGGAGACCGTCTGTCATTACAGACCAACTGGTGAGCTCAGTTGACGAATTCGTGAGGAACGATCGGCGCGTCACAATTGATGACATCTGTGAGCATTTTCCCAATGTTTCTCGAACAATTGTTCATGAAATTGTTAAACACCATCTGCATTATGCAAAAATTTGTGCAAGATGGGTCCCTCGCATGCTTACAGATGAGCACAAAACCAAGCGTATGGCTGCAGCACTGACGTTTTTGGGACGTTATTCTGATGAAGGAGACTCTTTCTTGACTCGCATAATTACTGGTGACGAAACATGGGTTTGTTATGCATCACCTGAGAGTAAACGACAGTCAATGGAGTGGCATCATGCTCACTCACCAAACAAACCAAAAAAATTCAAGACAGTTCTGTCCACCAGGAAACTCATGGCAACCATTTTCTGGGGTCGACGAGGTGCATTGCTTATTGATTTTATGGCCCGTGGAGACACTATTAATGCCAATGCGTATTGTGAAACATTAAAGAAATTACGGCGGGCAATACAAAATCGGCGGCGAGGTCTATTGTCTACTGGTGTCATTCTCGTTCATGACAATGCCAGGCCTCATGCAGCTGGGATAACACAAAAACTTTTGCAGCAATTCAAATGGGAAACCTTCGACCATCCACCGTATAGCCCGGACTTGGCCCCTTCAGATTTTCATCTCTTTACAAAGCTTAAAGACTTTTTGGCAGGAAAAAGATTTGACAGCGATGAAGAACTTAAAGAAGGAGTGACCCTGTATCTCAATGAGCTGGCGGCGAAGGACTATGCAGCAGGAATACAGAAACTTGTCACACGTTATGACAAATGCCTTAATTTGCTTGGAGATTATGTTGAGAAGTAGTTTAAAGTATCCTCTTTCAAATAAAATTTTTTATTTTTGTTAATATTTACTTTTGTGTCTTTATTTCACGAACGGGTACTACTTTCCGGATGACCCTCGTACTTTAATTAGGATCTATTTTCGGATAGTTCGAAAACTATTAATCTAGAGTACTGCTAGGAAACCAAGTCCTATCAGTTTTCTACGTTTATGTCTAAAAACGAGCTTCGGGATGAAAATACAATATACCTGTATAAAGAAGAGAAAAATATCGCCCTAATTCTATAATCTTAGAGATACATCAAATAATTTTTTAGTAAATTTTATGAACCATCCATGGGCTTCATTTGCCTCATCCATTGCCTCATTTGATTTAATTTGCGCTTTTTTTTAATTTTCTGGTAGGAGTATAAATTCTTATACATTGCAAAAATGCTTGAATTTGCAACTTTAAACCCTTCTCAATTTTTTATCGCCGTTATATCATTCGATTACAACACTGTTATGATTCCTTACAACGAAAACCTACTCTGATTCTCCTTGAAGCTCATTTCGACACACAACTGGCTATAAAAGGTTTGCCAATCTGATGTGTGCATATAAATAAATGATTTACACCTCCTTTATATGGAATTACGTTACCAATCTTCGATTCAAACATCTAAGAGTTTCGTGAAGAGCAAAACATTCTTACAACGTAGGCTGCTGCTATGGCAGTCAAAGTCCGTTGAATTGAACCTGTAGTATAATCCAAGAAAAAAGGGAAATAATGAAGGGAGGAGATAATGCAAGCTAAATGGTCATCTGGGCTGCAGACGTGGCATTTCTGAAGCTGAATACGAGGAAGTGGGTGAGACGCTCGAGGCATGGAGCAAGAAGATTGCTCAACTGACAAAGGTAGGGGAATTGAATGCACTTAATTGAATTTTGTTTTGATGCCTGCAGCTCAGCAGTCACGTAACCGAGCCTCAGGATTAAAGGAAGTGCAATGTATTTTGAAATCCATTTCCCCCGAGGATACGATTTGTGTTTAGTGAAGTTTAGTGAACGGTATTGAAACAATTACGAATAAGTTCAAGCAATAATAATTCGCGGATAGTCATCAAATTTAAAATAACATATTTTTATGCTCGAAACAGAGGAGGTTCTTTATACTGCAGTTTATGCACGCTTTTAACTGTGGGATATGGGTTGTGCCCGTGCTTTAAAAGGGGAAGACGCACTACGAACTACCGGGCAAAGCGGAAGGTGCCGCGTCCTTTGGGAGGGCGGCATAGTAATCCGCCGTCCATCAATCCAAGTCTTACTCCTTCTCTCCGTCTCACATGGCCTCCCTCCCCCCTCCCCCTGTCGCCCCTTTCTTCGACCCCTTTCTATTCCTCTCTCCTCCCACATCCCTTAGTGCTTTCCCGTGTATCGCGTCCATTCCTACCCATCTGCACACCCCTGGCTCAAATCTTTAGTGCCTCTTGTGTAAACCTACGCTCCTGCAAATTCCCTTCCCCAGTCTGCTTTACTTCGTCCTTCGGAGAAGGGGGCCAAAGAATGCCTAGGAAGAAGAAAGAAGAACGATCCCTGATAGAGGAACCGTTTTTATTTTATTGGAGTCCCTGCTTTCCATTTTTCTTTCTTATTATTTTCTTACATCGGGGCGCATTATTTCTCTTTTTTGCTTCCTTTTTTTACTTTTAAACGATCCCCGGGGTCTTTATTTACTTACTTAACGGTGACATTTGTTATTTTTATTTCTTTTTTTTTCAGTAGTGAGATTTATGAGTTGCGAAGTTCAAGAGTGGTGATTCTATCATTTTTTTTAAACTCTTTCCAAAGTTGACGTCAGTGTTGACTTAGCGACAGCACATGCACTGAGTTATGACCGAAGTTTTTCAGGGGTGTTTTTGTGGCAAGCGAGCGGAAATTTCACGGGGCGTAAAAAAAAACAGTTTCTTCATTTATGACCGAAGTTGCTTAATTTCGCCGGGATTTAAATTTTCAAGCTCCGTAAGCGGGAGGGGGTAAAATTAGAATTCTGTTTCGCTTCCTTGTAATTCAATGATTTGTTGGATAAATGTAGGGCATAGTTGAATTGGGATACCCATAATTTATTTATTTATTTATTATCGACTTAATTGGGCGAGGTTGAGACTAAATAGTCCCTTCTTCCACCTAACCCTTACATCACATACATTACATTGAAGACAATTACATACAGCCAAGCCCTGGATGGAGAAAAATCCACCCAGACGGGAATCGAACCCGTGACCTCTCAGTTGGTAGACGAGGACGTTACCCCGCCGCCACCGGGGCCGGCAAGGCCCGGCATAATTGGGGTGGGGGTTCGTAATAATAATACTAATAATGGTTATTACAACGGTGACCATTTTAGTACGAACGTGCACGCTGATCATATCGGAGATTCCAATTCTATATAACTCAATCCTTCACAAAAGTATTCTGTAAAACGCTTTTAATAACACCGGAGAGGCGATAAAAGTATAACGTATGGTTTATACACAGAATTTTTCAAAATGCTCAACTCCGCTACATGTGCGCCATATATTTTAAATATCAAACCACACTTGTGACATAAGAATGCCTGAATTCAATGCACAATGGCTGCCGAAAACGGAAATGTGAGAAGATCGTGCCATTGTTATCAAGTATCCCTCACTTTAGGGATCATAAAACCGAACTAAACTCTGGTACGTCCTCAGCAACAAAGGTAAGAATTTTACCGCCCTCATTGAAAGAGCGATAATCTCAAATGACCTGTACTCTTACGGGAGGACACTAGCTCAATCGAATTTCCTTTTCCGGGGGTCGATAAAAGTGAATAAATTTAATCTATACGGCCAGACTAATAGTCATTTTCGTCTGAATTAATCTAAGACTACCTCCGGTTACTATGGGGCTAAATACGGCCTGGGTATTTATTCTTGCAATTCGCCATCGGAATAGCCCACTGCTGGGAAATCGTCGTCATAGGCTATTCCCACTGAACGAAACTCTATCGAGGATTCTAACGCGGTAAATGAACGCGAAAATTTCTGATGCGAAAGGGCAATCATACCGGACCTTGTCAACCCTCCCCCTTCCCCACCAACCCAACCCTGCACGCAACAAAGCCACGGATAAATCGACCAGAATTTCGGCTTGAGGGTATAGACAGGGGCAGCTTTTACGTCACCCCGCCGCCGCCGCCGGCGGGGAGATGAATTCCGGGGTCCAGGCCGTCGTGACAAGCCAATCATTTACTCGTTGCCGCCACCGACGAATCAAAAGGGGTAGAAAAAACTAACAAGGGCGGCCTGGGAGAGGACGTTACTCGTAAATACCATCCCCACACAACCACCCCTCTACCCCGACCACTCACGGTGCCATTGTGTTGTCTCCTCATGTACTTGGTCCATGAATAGTCAATGACGAAGGGTGGGGGAAGGGTTGATGGCGGGAACGTAAAATAAGGCTACGCCATCCCGCGCTTAAAAATACACACCCCTTACCCTATTTCCCCTCATCAGCCTCTCTCTCTCTCTGCCACTCGCCATCGAAATACCATCACCCCCGCTACTCCTTCCCTCACTAGCCTCCTCCGCTCCCACGTCAATCATCCTACTGCCCCGCTTCCTATGTTGCTTCACCTCCACAATACTAAGACCCCTCCCGCACACCTCCGCTTTTTACCTCCTCCCTTATGTGTGTTTCCTGAAAAGGGTCACTTTTATCGGAATACATCCCAAATTACCCCAGTTTTCTCTCGCAAATGTATAATGTTTTCTTGAATTTCGTCTACATTCACGTTCTAATTTGATTGCCTCTATTATATACGTAAATACACACTCATTTTCTGTCATTACTATTAGTGAAAATTTTCTGCATGATTCGGCTCAGCAATTTCTGTTGGTTAATTTACACCCTTTCATACATTTTAAGTATCCTGCAGCTTTAGATATTACATGAGATGTGCAGATAGTTGCTTATTTCAGATAGTTGCTTATTTCAGATAGTTGCTCATTTCATATTTGTGAAAATTTTTTGCGTGATCCGGCGCAGCAATTTCTGTTGGCTAATTTACATACTTCCTTACCTTTTAAGTATCCTGCAACTTTAGGAATCACATGAGAACATAGAAAGTTGTTCATTTCATATTGGAAGGAGATAACGAGACAGGGAATATATAGTAGATCTCCATCAACGAACGTGATTGGAATACTTGTAACTGTTTAGGGAAAATGCATTAAAGTTCAGTTTTTCCGAACATTACTGGTACATAACAACGTAGAATTATAAACAGTTCACCAAGTTTAGGTCCAACATCGAGGAATCAAATTGTTATTATATCATTCTATCTCGATTAGAGAAAATCGTGCACATTCAGTATACTCGTAAATGAAGGCCCCAACTACAGTCTTACTAAAAAGTGGTTTACTGCTGAACAACACACAAGAAAGGGGCGTGAAAATCTTACCTAACTTGCTGATAAAAATTACTCAAGCAATATTTTATCGAACTAATATATGCATTAATGTAATATTCTAACCGAGAGTTGGATGGGGGATGTGAATCGAAGTTTCAATCTCGCCTCACTAAATAAAGACGTCAATCTCCCCTAGCCTTTTCACCTAAAATCCTTTCAAAGTTTCTAATCTAACATCCTCATTTTCTCACAACGAACCCCAAGCATTGTTTCCCAACAGCATTCCCTCTCATTTCCCCTTCCTTTCAATTGAAAAAAAAATATTGACGTTAAGAGAGGAAATTATTAAGTCTTCCCCACTTCCTCGACGAACCCACGCCCTTCAAGAGACCTCCCTCCCCCGAATGTCTTCCTCTACCCTCCTGGGAAGAAAATCTTCAATACGCCTCCGGAGCTCTCGAATGGAGCATACAAGAGCAGGGGCTGACAAGCGCCTTCCCCTCTTCGAAAATTTAGTTAGTCCCGAACGGCGAGTACTAGGTCGGAAGGGGGATATGCTGGGGTTGGAAAGGATGTGATTCAGGAGGGTGTGTGGTTGGCAGCCCTTCAGCAGTGAGGCGGACGGGAGGCGGCGGCAGTCTAAAATCAGGAGGTTTACGCGTACCTCTGGCGCATGAGGGAATAGGCGACATTCGACATGGGGAGCTTCTCGTAATGACTTAGAACATACCCTCCACTCAAAGACGCATGGATACGAAAATAAAGTGGATATTGTTCGAGTTGTATCACAATTAGAAGTCTCAAAACATGAAGACAACTAGTATTTCGATTCCAGCAGGTAATACAGCTTCACCACGGTTCCAGAAAATTATACGTGAAAGAGAGGACTTTGAAAAAGATAATAGAGTTGGTGGAAAGGGAATGGAATCGAGAGCTGTAAGCATGCCAATCGGATTGAGAACTCACGATTGTAATTTGACGCCAAGATAAAGAGAGATAAGAGGAAGCGATTGGAGAAAGGATAAGTATGCTACGATTCACGGAAAAAATACCCCTTCCTTTCACAGAAGAATGAAGAACTGACTGAATTGAAGGATGATAGCCATTACGGAGTAGGGGGTGGAAAAGTAAAGTCTCAAGATTAAAAAATTGAGATCTTTAGTCAAAGTTGGGACGATAAACTCCAAGGAAGTCTACAGAAAGACACACTGGGGAAAGTGGAAGATTTCTGCCATTCCGAAAGCAGGATCACTAGCGGTAGAAGAAACAGAATAAGAACGGATAAGGATTTCTCTCAGATAAATGAACTACTGAAGTCGGATATTACTAGCACAGTCATGAGACTTGAATATTATGGAGTTATCTTTTGAATGGATGTAAAACTCACCCACAAAGCGAAGGTTAAATTAAAGATTAGATCTCTTGCATAAATTAAAAGCATGTCTCTTCAACAATTGTGTTGAAAATGTATTATTAGTCCCGTCTTACTACAGTGGGAGATATGCTGTCAATGAAATTAGAAATATTAAGTGCAGAGCAACTAGATTTAAGATGTCATTCTCCCCAAGAGCGATAAGGGATCAGAATAACGTCCGACCGTGCTAGGAGGGAAAAGTATTTTGAGTCAAAAGTAGTCTGGTGTTTAATCACCCCCTGCCACACACTCTAGAGGTGACTCGCAGGGTACAATGCAAATAAAAATAAAAAACCTGAGCGATAGGAGGAAAGGGAAATGCATGCACTTATAATGAAAATAATTAAAATAAAATATATTTAGATAGAGTATAAAATGAAGTACTTGGAAGAGTGGCTGAGGAGAGATGACTATGAAGGAAACAACTAATGGGACATATCCTAAGGCACGATAATTTACGGAAGACCATAGCTGAAGGAAGCACTTAGGGTCAAAAATACTGGGGGGAAAGAATAAGAACATACGTATAGTTGCTAATTCGATCGTGAGACACCTCGATAATCAGGAGTTATAAATTAAAAATCAGAACAGTTTCCGAATTTTTCGAAAATGTTTTCGGAAAAAGTTTCGATGATGCGGATTTATGGCTCGAATATTTCGCAATATAACTTTGTTCATCCCTTGCCTTCAAAAGCATACAATTTGAAGTGTCAAAAGAACGCGGCGCTATTAGCTTAGACTGTTTTTTCAGTTATCCTTATGAGGATATGCAATGAATACGTCAAAAAACCAGCCTTGCAAACCGGAGAGCAAGAGTTCAAATAAGCATGGAGGAAACGGTTTTTCCGGTTGAGATGATATTTGATGACACTTTTGTTCCTCTCAGTCCTTCTCATTTACTTTTCATCAAAAATTGTACTGTAATTACAAAGAAAGAAGAAATCAGTAGACCGAAAATGTCGTCTCTTTTCCGAACATTAAATAAAAAAAAATGCAGGTAAATACAACCGAGGGGCGAAACAAATTTCGAATGTATTACTGTTTTTTTCAACGAAAATATTCCATCAATGACGTTTTGAACGGATGGTATGCGGCATTTCGGAAAGGGAAATTGGATTCCGTGGAAATGTGTTTTTGCAGAAGATAGATGAATGCAGAATGAATGGAACAAACAACACACGGAGATCATGGAAGGAAAAATTTTTGAAAACAACTTTGACAGGAAAAAAACTGATCGGGTATATTATTCCGAATAAATGTCTAAAAAAATTGACCTAAAGATACATGAAAACAAATTCAGAGAATAAAAAGCTCCACACAAAGAAAACACACTAATATGCGCCAAAGGAACCAAACATACGCGTTGTACAGGCGATCCTACCAAGTTGCATATTCTCTTTTGTTCATTTATTAGAACCGTGGAATCACAGAGTTACTTATTTCAATATATTGTGTGGATTCCATAAAGTTACGCTGGAGAAAACAAATTTCAAGACGAGCTAGATTCGTAAAACTCTACTGTGAAAAAAATAGCGCATTTAAGAGGAACTATTCCCGTTTAAATTTACTACATACATGGATACGCACATAAAGAAGCGGAATAAATTGGAAGGAATCTCTTTAGCAGTGTTGTTGAAAACGTTTAATTACCCCCATTATACTACGGTAGGAGAGATCATGCTAGTAAAATTAGAGAGATTAAGATTTAAGATGTCATTTTTTCCACGAAAGATCAGGGATCAGAGTAACATTGTGCGACCAGGGTAGGGTCAGGTTCGGGTAAAATTATTCTGGTGTGTATTCACCCCCTGCCACACACCCTAACCGTGGCTTTTAGGGTATAAATAAATAAATAAAAAGAAGACTATAGCGTATCAATTACAGGAAGTAGGTTGGGTTTTACTCAGGGAGCGAATTTTGTACAGCTTAATCAATATCTTCCAAGAGTTTGAAACCGGTTTATTTGACGATTATGCTGAAAATGTGTTATTAAGCTCCATTGTACTGCGATTGGAGAGATCATGAAACTTAGTTAAAGAGATTACATGTAGAAATGACAGATTTAATATGTCATTTTTCCAGCAAAAGTAAAAAGACCAAAAAGGTGAAAATTATAGCCTCAACGGAGAAAACATAATTTTAAAAATTAAATTTGCCTAAAATGTTTTCATTGTCTTAATTAACCACTATTTTATTTTTATTCTTTTTACTGGCAGCTCGCCTTGCATGCACAGAGAAGTATTTTGAACTTGGATACCGTAGTGCAAAACTTAATTTTGATGTCTCGAGCTTGACGTGAAACCACCCCCTTCCACACACCGTATCAATGGCTTGCTAATGAGTTTCTCATGTTGATGTAGGTAAAGTGTGAGATGGTTAATTATCTCGGTGCAACATCCAATAATTGTTTTTTTCCAAGTTCTGGCCGTTTTTTTAGAACTGAAACACGAAAATTACGTAATACTTGAAACTAATACATTCTCCTTAATGACGACTTTGCTGCCAGACTAGGTACGGCTAGGAAGGAAGTCAATTGAAAATAAATTGAGAGGGTAATTTAAAAATTTCCGTTGAGTCTTTATCACAGTTCGAATTCCAATAAATCCTTCAGACAATCGGACGAAGAGAGAGAGGTAGGAGTCGCGAGAGCCTTGTTCGACGCACACGGTGCTTATGCACTGAAGTGAAGCCTTCGATCTAAATCGGACCAGCGGCAAGGAGTTACGTATTCATTCTTGATCTGGGAAACCCCCACGAGACCCTTGAGACGCGGTTTTCTGTTTTCTTTTAACTCTCGGCATTTCACCTCCCTCCCTCGATTCGCTCCCCTTTCTCCTCCTTCCCGGCCATCACTTTCTCTCCTTCTCCGCTACTTTGGGAATGACGCAATGGGGAAGGGGAAGGGAGATTCAAGCGGTGACTTCACACGCTGAATTCCTGTGAAACCTCCATCAACGACCGACGAGGTCCTTAAATTTAGACGCGGCGAAGGAATCCCAATGAGAAAATAAACTCATTACGCACGTGTGAAGACGCTGCCCGGATCGGCGTAAACATTGCTTGCAGTCTGTCACTTGGCCATGGAATTGTATCCATTCGACTAGAATAGAAATTTTCACTATATTGAGCCAATTGTATATGGTGGTGCGTGTGACATTCATTGGTCAGAAATTTGGAAAGCGTACTATGAGTTCGGGTGTAGGAAATCAGCTTTTATTAAATAACGACACAGGCTAAGTTTATTATTGCAATATGTAGGCTATGAAAAATGCTCATACACCTAAATTTGACTCGGAAAATCAATTTTTACATCAGTTTTTTATTTTTGCTTTCGGCGTTCATGGCCTCAAACACAGTCAATAATATTAAGCCTTCATATGCTTCAATCAATTGATTTAACTTCTCTCACGTCTTCTTCTGCTCAAATTCTCAATCATTTCAATTAACCTCATTCATACATGACCACAAGGTAGTTAAAAGTAGTAACAATTAAAATTCTTAAAATATAGACAAAACAGATGAATATTAGGTATCAACAAGAGAGGGGAAAATATTTAGTGTATAGTTTGGTAGATTGTTATGATTTCAGTATTCTAAAATGCCAAATCGGTACTTGTAGCTTATCAATTTTTAATAATTCAATATCTTAAAGTATTGAGTCGATACTAACTGAATTTTCTGATAAATCTATGTACCATCCATGAATACTAGCTGATTATATCGGAATTAAATCGGTACGTTGTAAAATTAAATTCATCTTAGTAGCTCAGTCAAGTAAAAATTCACTATCGATTAGTCATTTCCAGTTGCTGGTAAACTACTGGATGTTGCGCAATGGGATGCTTACGTGGAAAGTACTGAAATGCTTCGGCGATGAATCTAAAAAGACCGAAATGAAAGCAATAACACTCCCAGACTCGTGCAGAGATATCTCAAGCAGCAAAAGCGACAAGCACCTCCTCCGATGACGAATATAGACTTTAAAGGCGCCGGTGAGGTCATCGCCTCCCAAACCCTCGAAATGTACGAAAGATAAAGGGAGTATGGAACCAACCCCTCTTCTTCCCCCCTGCCTCTCGGAACAAGCTGTTGAAGTGCTTCCCGAAGCGGTCTCCCCCCATCCTGCAACATATCGCCGCTGGCCTCAGTTTATTCTCGCACCAATCTCATTTCAAGCGCCCCACCACGCGATGAATCTCTCCCTCGATATCCCCTCGGAGATCCACTCGAGGCACCGGTCACCCAGACTTTGTCAGCTCCGCTGCACAGCAGGGATTTGTAATAAGGCAAGCGCGGTGGGGGAGGGACGAGCCCGCCGGCAGGAGGTGGGGGTGGCGTCTGAGAGAGGGGGGAGTGCGACAGGGGTTGGGGGCTAGGGGAGGATTTCCTCCAGCCTTACCCGAGGAGATACGTATTTAGAATCTCTGGGGCGCTCCAAAAGAAAAAAAGTAAAGAATTATAAGTTATAACGAAGATAATGTAAAAGACGAAAAAGCTTCCTCGCCCCTCCCTCTCACCCTATCCCTTTCCCTGTAGGAAGTAACTTGGGACCTTGGGACCTCTAGTGCGGTTTCCCAACCAAGCCTGGCTCTAGTTTTTATCGCTTGCCATTAAACGCTCACGATATATGAGCAGTCCCTCCCGAATGGAAACCTCGGGAGAAACGAGGAAGGTGAGTTGAAAATGGGTTATTCGAACCCTTTGTTTTAGATGACGGAGTGTTAGGGTGTGGCTTGGAGAATCCTCCACGGATAGCGCACCGCAGCAGGGTAACGCAAGGAAACCTTGACGTAAAAAAATCTTTTTAGTCCGGACTACAAAGACCGGAGTTGGGATGAAAATGATCCAAGTCAAGGAAATAAATGAACCTGGTCTTTGTTCTATGAATTCATGCTTTCATCTGGTACGTGGGAATGATGATCAGCCTGAAGACACGTAGACAATATGTTGCATTATTCCACTGTGTTACCCCTGGGATGAGATCGTCTTAATTTACGAATGCTCGAATGCTCTGTGTAAGATTTATTCTGAGAGTAAATATTAGTAGCTAGATTAAAATAAACAGCACAGCACATCAGTAAGATGAAGCATTACAATACGGTTGTGCATGAAAACTGAAAGTAAA
Source organism: Hetaerina titia (assembly GCA_037158775.1). Classification (NCBI taxonomy): domain Eukaryota; kingdom Metazoa; phylum Arthropoda; class Insecta; order Odonata; family Calopterygidae; genus Hetaerina; species Hetaerina titia. The sequence continues at coordinate 28,870,315 of CM073776.1, read as the reverse complement.
CTATTTTCTAAAGCACAATTCGTCATAATAACGTTAAAAAAATGATTAATTTTCACTAGAGACTCAAAAATGGATGATAACCGAAGAGGTCACAGAAAATATTATTAAAATCCCTCAAAATACTCTTCGATTTTAACCGTTGAGTACACAAAATAATAATACATTCGCTATACATACGTATATTTCTAAGATCAAGATTTCAATATGCTTATACGAATATCTTGAAAATAAGTCAAATTATTCCATTTCAAATCGGTAACGAACGTCGCCCATTTCGGGGTGAATGAACTACATTGACCTGTATGAATCAGCTGTGAATACACATTTATTGAATATTAAGAAAAATGTTGTGATATTCACAAAAAATTAATGACACGGTACTACCGGTGTCATCACATATAGTAGATGAAATTATTAGGTACCTCTTAGCTTATTCCACAAGATGTATGCTCGCCAGATTATTATTAGGTAATCTACCGGTTAAGTTAGGTTTTTGGATGGACACAACTATCAAATAAACATTTTGTAACTCCAAACAAAACTCAATCCAGCAACCTAATCTACATCAGGTCCCTCTTCATCTCTGCCTACTTCTTTCCTCCCTTCATCCCGTCCAACATCCCTATCCTGTTCCTGCCCTTTCCTCGCTTTCCCAACATTCTCCCCTCTATTACCTTCTTCAACATTCTACAACCGCTCAATACGCCTTTCATCCATTTTTCCTGTCTCCATAGGATTTTTCTCAACAGACTCCTCTCCTCACCCACCATCTCCAGTACTTCCTCATTTGTTTTCCTTTCGGTCCATTTCGGATATCATTGAAAAATAAATTTATTATTGATCCATCTAGACAGATTTGATTAGGTAAGAAATCGTTTAAGCACTCATTTTCCAAAGTCCCTTTATGGTAAATTTACGTAAAAATGGAGCTTCATCGTATTTAGTCACGTCATCACAACCTGAGCGTATCATGGAAGCTACGGCCACACAGAGTCGTAAGTAACATCTTTTTGGGTGAGGATTTTGTCTTCCTTTTTTCTCTCTCCCTCCATCGCATCATGTGAAGTCTGCTCATCCTTTCCTCTTTCCTCCAATCTCACCCTCAGCACTTCAATATCGGAGACACCCTCGCCCCTTCTCACTGCCGCCATCTCACGCCTACTCAACCTTACTAATCCCCTTTTACAGCCACCTACCCGTTGACCGCCAGAACCTCGCCCACCCCACCTCTCCTACCCCACCGTCCCTCCCCGAAAATGGGCTATTTTGGACCAAAGACGTCCTATCTTGGGGAGCACTCGCGTATTCGTGAGGGAACACAAAACAGACTCCAAAACCATCCTACCCACTGACTTCCCGGCGGCGCTCGTGTGCTACTCGACCTCAAGAGTAATGTAAAAAGGGATCCGGTCACAAAAAAATATTTTCCCACAAATAACGTTACTTTTCGTGACCACTCAATCGGGCATAATTTCTTTCTTCCTCCGCTTCACCCATTGATAAATGATTGGAACTTAAATTTCTTCTCAGGAAAGAAATGACACAACTAAGGAACAGTAAGGAAAAAATAGATAATGGTTTTCATGCGAGCATAAAGAGCGATATTTTATGACTAGAGGTTCTTGTAGATCTTTCTTTCAAGATGTTTAATAAACTTTGGTTTCATTCAACTGCTATAATATGAGGGAATAACCATTTACGAACTGAAGACGCTATCACACGCAGTAGCGAATCCGAGAATCCTTCAGTATCACTTAATGCCTAAAAAGGATGTAATCAAATTTATCCTAAATATTTTTGTTGCCAAGAGTACCCAATAGCTAATAACCCAATTGCCCACACACTATAACTAAGAAGGAGACATTAAAATGTTTAATACTTAGGTTATCTCTGCATTTGTTTCAACGATTCTCAGCCATTTCAGTTATTGGGGTTGAATATGGCAGCTTACCTAGAATAGTAAAGGATAATAAACATGAGCAATGGTTGAAAAAAATAATTGTTTAGCAATAATTACACATTTAGGTGTTATAATTTTGCTTCGAAAATCCAGAACAAAGGATTTCATAAATACTTAAAATGATATGCTCCATAATTGTCTATTAGTACATTAAATAGTATTACTTAATTATTATTGTTTATTATAGAAATAAACTTAAATTGGCAATCACAATCCTGAGATCCTTATATTTAACAGCAAAAAAAATTAAATACACGTATTCAAAAATATAAAAGTAATGGAGTAAAGTCACATTTTTATGTAAACAAAAAATACCGGGACCGTAAACTTGAGTGGCACTAAATAATAAAAAATATATAAATAAATAATAAATAAATAATAAATAAATAACAAATAAATAACAAATAAATAATAAATAAATAATAAATAAATAACAAATAAACAATAAATAAATAATAAATAAATAAATAAATAAATAAATAAAATAATAAATAAAAATAATAATAAATAAATAATAAATAAATAATAAATAAATAGATAAAATAATAAATAAATATAATAATAACAATAATAAATTTAAATAAATAAATAATAAGAAGAAAATAAAATATAAAATAAATAATAAAAAACCACCACACACACACATTTATGTGTTTGTGTGGTGGTTTTTTAAAAATTATTTATTTTTATTTTATTATTATTATTATTTTTTTATTTAAATGTATTATTATTTTATTTATTTATTATTTATTTATAGAAATATTTATATTATTTAGTGCCACTCAAGTTTACGGTCACGGTATTTTTTGTTTACATTGATTCACGTCCGTAGCTACATTCCTTGTATATTTAAATCACATTTTTATGCTGATAAAATATGATGAGTCTCATTGATGATAAAGATTTTTAGTTAAAAGGAATGAAAATTGTCATGAAAAATAATGATATGTTTCTATGAATGTATTAACCGTCTCTATCATAACATTCTGCAATTGCAATGGCTTCCCTGAAAACGATATCAGTGACTGAGCCCTACAAGGTAAACACTGTATGCGTTTCTCCAAAATTACTTTTATGAGTATTTAAATTGGTAACGATATATTAGGAAACTTCTTACAATTTACTTTTCTTATCATAAATATAATTCCATAATATGAGCAATATAGGAGAAAATTGTTAATGTAATTATCGGTGTAAGCTCTTGTTATATTTACGATGATAGGCCACAAGTTTAATCGTGCACAGTGGTAAAATCATAAAATATTCGGCTGAAAATATATTTTACTTTTTTCAGGGGGAAAATATCTTCTAGCATTAAAGCTAAAAAACATATTAACACTTATATGTGAACACTGAAAGCTTCAGACTTCTACAAATTAATCTTTTCTAAAAAGCGGGCCCTAATTCTTAAAGAATATGCATGATCGATGTAGATAAAGAGAGGTAAAGAGAGTAAATATAGTGCACACACACACTAATGTGTGTGTGTGTATATATATATATATATATTATATATATATATATATATATATATATATACATGTACTCGTATATATTATGTATATAAGTAAGTACTTAGATACTTATATACTATACTCGTATATATATATACCGTAAACACAGCAATCGTCCCAAAGGTCGGTTTGATAGGTGATGATAGAGTTCACCCAGTACTAAGCCCAACGGTGAGTGTCAGTTCACACATCAGGGTAGGGGGGCCAGTTCCTTTCCCTGCGCCGGTTATGGTTTCTCAGGAAGACCCGATACCCGAAAAATCACACAGCATGGGTGGAGCTGCAGGTGCCCAAAGTGCCTTGCCCGGGAATCGAACGCGGGCTCTCCTCCTTCCTTCCTTCCTTCTCTTCCTTGAGGAAGTACCACCGAAAATTCGGAAACGAGTGAGGTTCTTTTTTTGTACTTTGTGTTTTTGTCTTTGTTAGCTTGTAACTTCATGTACATGACAAACATACATAGAATATATAAGCCATAAACACAGTAATCAACCCGAAGGTCGGTTTAGTATGTGATGGTAGAGCTCACCCATGTACCAAGCCCGACGGCGGTTGAATATTCACACATCAGGGTAGGGGGGCCAGTTCCTTTCCCTGTGCCGGTTATGGTTTCCCAGGAAGACCTGGTACCCGAAAAATCAACTAGCTTGGGTGGAGCTGCAAGTGCCCGGGAATCGAACCCGGGACCCTCCGGTCAGTAGTCCAACGCTCTACCCCCTAGACCACCGCGACCCGCATATATATATAATGTTATTATACACACACACACATATGTGTGTGTGTGTGTGATATCTGTAACACCTGAAGAAGTAGACTGGTTCTGCAGACCGTGTTTCGCCCTCAATTTCATTTGAATCAAGAAATATCGGCAGCTACAAAGCGATTTTTTGGGAACCTCTTGATGCATAAACTCCGCGCACTTTCCCTTGCCATCCCAGTCAAGGTCTCTCTCCCCTCACTCCTTCTCCTCCTCCTTCCTCCCCATGCGAATCCCCCAAGGAATACTCTTCAACACACGTTATTCTTCCTTCCCCTAAACCCACTTCTCTTTTTTTTATCCGCACTTTTTTTCTCCCGGCGCCCTAACCGAACTCTCCGCCCGCCTCCCATCGCGCACCCATCTGCTTCTCCCGTCCAATCCAATCTCGTGTTCGCCTACGGGCACGGGCAATCCTCGTACCTCCCCCAGCCCCACCCCTGCCCACGCCTCTATCTTCCCCGGGAAAGGCCCTCCCGCTCTTCCCTCTCCTCACGGATCCCTTTTAAAACAGCCAAACCGATGGCGTATCTCCCATCCCGTCCTCTTCTCCTTCCCATCCCGAATTCCTCCTCCTCCTTCGTCCTCTCCAACGCTCTGTTTCATTTCCGCTTTCAAACTAGGATCGCCATTTCCCCCGACTTTCTCTCTCTCTCCTCGAAAATCAAACCCTTCCGACCGAAAACCCTCTCTTCCCTTCGTCGTTCAGCTATTGTCTTTTGTTCCCCCTTGTCCCTCTCTTTACTCTACCCTGAATTATACCTATCCTCATCTCTCCATTTCCTCCACCTTTATCTCCCTTCTCCCGTGGAATTTCAAATCATCTCCTCAAGTTCCCGGGTTTGGATTTCCGAAGGTTTCCCCATTCACGTTTTCCCTCCGCCGAACGGAGCCTTCCGCTGAATTCCGATTTTTAACTTCTCCCCTGCCAAATGACTTGCTATTTGACAAAGATATTTTCTTTTCGGATGGCTCCCGGCTTCGGAAGATGCAGAATAGCTCTTCGGAACGGATTGAAGTGCGGTTGGTTCGCAGAAGTTCGCTCAGTTTAACTTTGGTGGTGCGTATTCTCGAATTCCAATAATTGCGGAAATCACCGAATGACTCTAGTTTAGCTCAGTCACGAGCTGATACGCTCACTTATTTGAGAGATTAAGTCGTGAAAATGCCATTCACTTTAACCATGAACTCCGTATTCACTGGTCTCCTCAGTATTTTTAAAAAAAAAGTATTTTTTTCATTGGTGGCTTAATCACGAGGACGAAAATCGGGTGCTTCGGGTTCGAGTGGTGTGAATCTAATTGTAATTGCTATCACGTGAGCCACCACGAAGGGTTTATGGAAGGGACTGTAGGGAAACCAGTTTTTGTTCTTTCTTGAGGAAAATCCAATATATTCGTAAAAGGAAACACGGATTTAAATTAGGATTTTGGATCGAAGTTGTGATTAGCGGATCCCGGTAAAAGAAGAATTGACTTGCTAACAGTAAATTTGCGATTAATAATGCGGTGATTGCCAGTATTACATTTATTTCACATAAAAGTGTAAAATAAAATAGCTCAATACATAGTAACAAGCTTTATTACTGTATATTTTCCATCTGCACAATTTCAGAATTCTCAACTCAGCTAAGCAACGCCTCCATACGAAGGAGGGAGGGGGGATTGCTTCTGATCCACGCACAAAAATTTCTCCGTTGAGTAGAGTAGATATTGGGCATAAGAGAAAAAACATAATTCATCTGATACTAATGGAAGCTCCCTACTCCCAGTGAAACAATTGTGACATGTAAATTGGTGAATTCGTATTCCGAACTGTAAGCTGTTGCGATTACCGCTTAGACAATTCGACCGAAAGGAAGACGTTAAATTCCCCAAACGGAAACGACTGGGGACATATTTGCGGTCTCGTAACCAGTGAGATGGATTGTAAGAGATTAGATTTTGTGTTCGCTGGACCCCTCAATAAGATGCTCAGAGGAATATAAACCTGCCGGTCCATTAGGCCATGCACCTTAATGAGCTCATCCAGTGAAATTTATCTCATCCCAATCCCATGACCCAAGTATCTTTAATGGGGCATCCTCTTGATTTCTGCGATTCCCAGAAACCCTGAGGAAGTTCTCGTAAACCCTCGCTATCGCAAGGCACTCGCGCAAGGAGTGGGACATTTCCTCGTTCACTTCTTCCCACTATCTAACAATTGGGTGTATCCAAAACGCCCAGGATAAGATTGTATAGTACCAATTAATTCCATTATGACATTTTACCTTCCCCAGAATTGCGCTGTTTTGGTTTTCATCAATGGATGGGAGCTTTATTTAAAACATCAAATCTTCCAAATGTAGAGGGTTCGTCGACTCGAACCTTAGTTCTGATGTAGATCATGGATTGCTGAATTTAATTCATTCATCAATCCTTGAGTTATCTGTAGAAGAGGAGAAGGGTGGGATTGATCCGATCGGAGCAAAGATTGAAGTCACCCGTTCTTAAAAAAATATCGTTTTCTGGAAAAACTTCGTGGCCTGGCACACATTAACGTTAGATGCTGTTATATTTACCGCACAAAAGTGCCGATCTCAATCTTTCAGTAACGATAATTTGTATAAGGGATATTTGAATACTGTTAGAGCTGAATAACTATCCACAGGCATTGAAAAAAATAAATTACATCTAAACAATACTCTTTGTCTATTCATTAAAAGAAAAGATAAACTAAAAAAATCGGATCATGTCAGAAAAATACAAGTAAAGTGACCTAGCACACGCTATATCAGTAATATTCCAACCATGGATTGAAAAAATAAATTTCCTGGGACCTTCAATAACTCCAAGTCATAGTTACTGCTTACAAAAACTATTATGCACTTCGTTCTTATGTATTACTGTTCCACTACCTAGTAGTGATCTTTACTATTTTCCGTATTCTTTCTTAAATTCCTATTGTAGTATTCCAGTACAATTTTCACTTTTTTGTCATCTCAATTAGATCGAGATTAGAACTCGGATCCCTCGATTTCCGGCCGAGAAAAAATAAAAATGTCGATGCGTCCTCATGGATAATTCTGACGAAAGGGTGAACACATTCTTTCTTTTCGAAAACTTTTTAATTAATCAGAACGTTGTTCAATATTGGTGTTGCACAGAACAAATCATAATTCGTTTCATATTATTTAGAAGAATCTAACCAGGCATTTCCTTCATCATCTGTAAATATTAATATTATTCCAAATGTTGATATTTATAACACGTCGACTTTATTTTTGTATTTTAGCTCTATTTGACAAACAAATGAAGCTATATTACAAGCAATAATCACAATCGATAAAGTCAAGGAAACTCCTACACCCAGGAAGGATTCGAACCTACGGCCTATTAGCCAGTAAGCAGACCAATTGCATATTCACTTGCATTTCCCGATCATCTACTATTTACTCGAGGACATTGAGGTATTCTTCAATGTGCCAGGAACTGAACTTTCGAAGGCCCATTGATGTAAAGCGATTTAAATAGTCATGAAGAACACACGAAGGACTGAAAGCCAGTTTTTGTGTAAATAAATCCAATTTCTTCCTCACGGTGATATGGGTAAAGATGAATGAGGAGAAGATAAGGCAAACTATGAGAAGGTGTGGTATGCCTAGTTGTGAAACAGGGAAATATTGAACCAAGAAATGGAGTTGGTCAAGAGAAGAAAAAAAATGAACCCAATTGGAACCTGGAGATTCCACCAATAGTAATGCAAAAAAGGACCGGAGACAAAAGTTTCTTTTCCGGTGGAGTAGGGAGCCAATCCCCTCCGTCTATTTCGACGCTTAATCTTTTTCCCTCATTTCTTGCATGGAAATCGTCCTCTTCCGCTCCACCCACGACATATATTCTCATTGATTCCTTTCTCCATTTCCTTTCCACACTTCCACGTGTGGGGAAATCATGAACGATGCAGGGCCAGCGAAAATAGCGTAACTCATACAAGTTTTCGCCAACGTTTATGCTTCGATTATATAAAGCTCATAGCGGTAATCAAAAAAGTAGATATTAGGTTGACATTTGGAAACGGAAAGAGAGGAGAATTCACAGAACTTGAAACGTAAATACGCATCACATTCATTTTAGCGGTGCCTGTGATAGTGTTGTGTCTACTGTTGAGTATTCACGTGAGCGAAAGATGAGCAAAACCTCTTTCAGCACATTTTTTGTACGTAGTTCATGGACAGATACTTCAGAAAGGCACACTTCTGAAAATGACGGATTATTTTAACGAACTACTTAATTAAAATTATGAGCAATGGCTCACAAATCATACCTTGTGAGGGAATATTGATGAGCCTGAGCCAGTTTCAGGGCCAGAAAGGAATAATAATGATAAAAACTTAAGTTCACGCATTCAAACTATTTCCCGTTATTCAACGCAGAAGTTGAATGCATTATGAATAGAAAGATAAGAAAAAATACATTTACATTGCACATATCTGAGGATTTATACATTACATATCAGTGGATGAAAAAATTTGAATGAATATACTACTCGTATAATTCCTTCAAGTTTAATTTGAATAGAAACTATCTGCCATTAAGAAAATTACAACAGAGTCCTTTACTGAATCCACAGATAAGAAAGTACGATCCCATATTTCCATCCCTTTCGTTCACAGAAATCCTAATTGCGCGCAATTAGCCAAATTACTTTTCGATCTTCCTCCCACATTACTGTGAATATACCTGTACCCTTCTCAAAAATGGCTACCTTGAATTACCCAGTTGCGTCTTAGAGAATGGTAAGCTGGGTTTGTGAATCCTTAGAATAAGGGTTATTTTTAGGATTATTACCATTCCTCATATTTGAAAGCCCTTCGAAACTTGGAGATCAATCTTAATTTCGTTCAGACCAAAGTGCGGCAAAGGCACATATTTGCTATGCAAAAATCTCAACGAACCTGAATGAACGAACTTGGATAGGAGGGTAAAAGTTACATAATACCTCCCCCTAGTCTATTAACTGAATCCGGCCGAACGGTGGACACACGGAATAATTCAAGATTCAACCGTCCTCACCCTGGACAGACGCACCTGGAACACTGACCGTTGCTTTCTCTCAACCCTCCACTTCCAACCACCACACCACAGACAGACACCTATCCCACACGTCCTTCAATCTTCTCTCAGCTCATTTTATACACACCACTGGATTCTCTTAGATTTAGGTATCCTCCTTGAAATTGCCGCTCCGCCCTATAAATTGATCGTTTGAATAAAATTCGTGGTACAAATATTTCATTTCTATAGTGGATTGCACGTCTCTCCAAAATGTTAAGTCTGAGGGAGTCAAAGAGGCACCCAGACGTTAACCTAAAGAATCGGATCAATAAAACGTACCAATCGAATTTACTTCTGCAAGGAGAAGAGATAAATCCATGGAAAACGGAGTCAGAAGAGGGAAACTAAACTGGACACATCCTGAGGCACGATAGTTGACCGAAGACCATAATTGAAGGTACCATATGGAGGAGAAATAACAGTGGAAAGTCAAGGATGACTCACGAGAAGCGGGTATTGGAAGATGCTAGCTCAAGGAACTATGAAGGAATAAGAAGATTGGCAGGGAATAGGATAGGTTGGAGATCGGCTACAAACCAATCCTCGGATTGATAGCCCATGATGATGATGACTTACTTCCGCTTCGGGGCTAAGGGATTCTAAGCTAAAGGATCTGCCTTCCATCGCCATGTCCTTAAGATTCGAGAACTCCGGAAGGGCTAAAAGCATTTATCCAGCCAAACCCTCTAAGTGGATCCTTTCTCACTATCTACCTTTGGAAAATTCCCTCCCCATCATGACCCTCTTCTCTCAAACCATACCAGTCTCATTTTCGTTAGCCCTCATCCTCTACATCATTCACCTGCCACTCTTTCAAGTGATCCATTTTTCTTTTTAAAATATTAGCATCGTCCAACGTGCTCTCCCCCAAGATTACTAGTAAAAATGTAAGTGCATTGACATAGTAATTTCTCACAGAGAGACTCTCATTAGACAGATATTTTTATCGAATCTCTGGGGAATATGCAATTACATCTCACTGCTGTAGCAAATGGTTGACGCATTTAAAATGGAGGAATGTTTATGCTGAGGCATTTGGAACGTTTGAAAGAATTAGATTTACGATGCGGGAGGGAGAAAACTAAAAAAAAGGGAGTGATGAAATAAAATAACGCTTTATTGGCCCAATTGCTTATAAAATTTCTAGCCGCTAATACGCATATGGACCCATAGTGTATCCATTACTGATTTAAATTTACAACCCAGAGTAGGGGGTCCCATGGTTTTACGATGCGGTTATTTGGCTCCCAGCACCTATAGTGAAACGTAAGGCTCATCTTCTTCGACGTTTTTTTTAATACGTCCCTTGTTTACTGCTCCTGGAAAGTTGATAAGGACCCGAAAGGCAATGAAAAAACATCGCCGACTTTCCCTGAATGGAGAAGCGCTCATATTCAATACCATGAAGAATAAACGATAGAATAACAATGTGCAAATAGCCAATTTGGTTACTACTTTGGTGTATTTAGACCACCGTCCAATTAAAGTAATGAAAACATTCCAAAAATGATCCCTAAGGGATTTACTAGGAAACAATGCGTAATTAGTCATGAGAATATGGAACGCGTTGCTAAATAATGACGTACAAGACCTAAAAGTAGTGACTAATTATGAGTGATGTTATCGAGCAGTAGAGGGACGACTTAAATGAAGTCATCAGCTTCACAAGTTGAAAGCTTCTAATCTAAAAGAAGGTGATAACACATTTCCCTAACGGTCGCTTTAAAAATCTTTATGGCTCATAAATTTCTCACCGAGTAACCCAACGAGTTTTAAATATGCCTGATTTCCCTTTCTCACGTGGACTCCGGAAACAATCTTTCTGCTCGTTTCATGGGTGGAATGGCACCATCGTGATTCTTACAAAAGAACTGTCTTTTGTTTAATCTTCGAGGCAAAGATAAAAATAATATTTTGAAAAATCACAGTTAAAAATAATAATGCCGGAGTGAAATGTTCGTCGTTGATCGTGCACTTTTCACATAGGTAACATTTGACGGAGGGAATTATCTAGAGCTCATATGACGAAATCAGGGGGTTCGGGCAATTTCCTTGCCAATTAAAACCCTTAATGCAAACTTTGAAGAAGACTTACTTTCAGCAGAATACACGCATTCAAATTCTCTACGTGTAAAAGAATTTGCGATTGGCTTTCAACCGATACGTCTCGTGTTGATGACGGAAGGCTTGTTTAAAAATTTTTATAATAAGAACACAAGTGTAACAGGTCTCTTAGGGGATTTAGGCTGGGAGCCCCTTGAAATAAGAAGAGAACAAGCAAGACTTAGACTTTTAGAAAGATTCAGAACCAGCAAGTTTAACGATGACACTAAAGGAATTATAATGGCCCCATACTACTTAGGTAGATCAAACCACAAAGATAAAATAGGGAGATAGATTCCAATACAGATACAGGGTTCGTCCGGAAGATAAGTGTACTGATTTTTTCCGGATTTTTGACAAAAGGGGAGTCGTCCACTACGAATTTGTACCTGAACGACAAACTGTAAATGCTGCATTTTACGTCCAAGTGCTCGACAGGCTTCGAAAACGAGTCGCTCGCGTCCGGCCAGCGATCAAAAACATCTGGCGGCTGCATCACGGCAATGCGCCGTCTCACACCGCGCTTGTCGTGTCGGACTTCTTGGCCAAGCACGGCGTGGCAACGCTGCCGCACCCGCCCTACAGCCCGGACTTGGCACCACCGGACTTCTTTCTGTTCCCGGAGATAAAGAGGAGTTTGAAAGGAACAGGATTCGGGACTTTGGACGCCGTCAAAGAGGCCGTGACGACGTGTCTTCGAGAGGTTCCCGATGATGCTTTCGCGGGAGCGTTCCAGGAATGGGAACGCCGCTGGAACAAGTGTATCGACTCACAAGGGTCCTATTTTGAGGAATATTAGCTTAAGATATGTAAACGTGTAATAAAATTTGTTTTCCTGAGCTCAGTACACTTATTTTCCGGACGAACCCTGTAGATTCAAATACTCATTATTTCCCAGAACAATCAGATAAATCATAATAGTAAGGAACCGAAGTCCCTTTAGAAATATTAAAAACATTTAAGTTGCAAATCGGAACAAAATTAAAAATTCAAAGATTGAGCATGTGTATGTTTGTGGGTAGTTTGTGGGTTTGCATGTGTGTGGGGTGAAAGGGTTCTTGCATGAATGTTTACCATGAAAAGTTTGTGGACTGTATACATTTGCATGCGTTTTATTTCTTTGTTTCTTAATTACCGGTGGTTCCCTAACACCCCCCGCCACACGCCCTTGCGGCGGCTTGCGGGGTATTGAGGAGATGTAGATGAATGTTCATCTACTTACTTATCTTGCAAGTGAGAAATGGATTGCTAAAGGAACTTCGACAGTCGCTATCGTTTCGTCTTTAAAAATCCAATAAAGTATATCACATGACAAGATAAAAACCATAATGGAGGTAAGATTCGAACCTTCAACCTTTGAGTTTGGGTTAATGGCGTCTTACCCACCTAAGTAATCTTTCATAGCAGTTATTATTACTAAGATCTGATAAATATTAAGAAAACCAACAACTAAGTGCTAAGTGTTCTCTGTGCGACTAAGCACTGCTTCACTTCTTAGGCTCGCCTTACGCGAATCTGAAAGACATGTCAGACTACACATGACAGACCGCACCTTACGGTAAACCATTCTTCGGCTAATTCTCCAAACACTTTCTATTGCCGTCCAAAAATACTAATTCTTTTCCTTTCTCTGTGTCTATTGCTCGATATTCTTAATACTTCCGTTGCCAATATATCTATTGTTCGTATACGTTCTCCCTGGGGGAAGCCTCCTTCTACCTGCAGAATTGGGTCAAATTCTTTCCCTGTCCCCTTGGGGAGGAGAGCGTATTATGTTGCATGTTCTTGTGGGAGTGGAATTTCGCCTTGTTACTCAACAAATTCTAGCTTGCACGATGTTGGATAAGTTTCTTACTGCACCCTAATGTGCAATTATTTGTTAGATGATAGCATATGTAATTGCATCCGTGTAGAATGAAAGGAGGTAGGTATGTATTTGCATGCGTGTAAAATGATAGAATTTTTTCATGAATGTATGCACCACTTTGGCCATGGGTTTGCATGCATGCTTTGGGTTTGAATGCGGTGTTTTTTCGCCTCTTTTGCGTGGCGACTTTACATCCCCCGCTACACGCCCTTGCCTGCGGGGTATTATGTAGATGTATTATGACCATCGAAACGCGCAGGGTCTTCCATCACGTCATGTTTGCTGCTGGAAGAAATCTAACTAATTAAGCCCATGAAAATATATTTTACACTTAAAGTCAGGTGTAGATTAAAATGTGATTTCATCCGTTTAAAAGAATAAACCAAATTTTATCCAAAATGATTCTGAGAAAAATCCCATGACGTCTTTTTAGGTGACCCTAGGGTTTGACCCAAGGGTGACAAGGACCGATACATATTGTACGGTTATTCGTCATGAATAAAATCCTTTGACTTGATTGAGATTCAAATCTCGGTCAAGCCGTAAGTTTTTCTTAAATTCTGTTCGCATGCATAAAATTTATTATTGTATCGGATAAAATCATTAAATTTTTTTCATTAGGTAATCTACCGGTTAAGGTAGGTTTTTGGATGGACGCAAATATCAAATAAATATTTTGTAACTCCAAACAAAACCCAATCCAGCAACCTACTCTACATCAGCTCCCTCTTCATCTCTGTGTTCTTCTTTCCTCCCTTCATCCCGTCCAACATCCCTATCCTGTTCCTACCCTTTCCTCGTCTGCCCAACATTCTCCCCTCTATTACCTTCTTCAACATTCCACTACAGCTCAATACGCCTTTCATCCATTTTTCCTGCCTCCATAGGATTTCTCTCAACAAACCCCTCTCCTCACCCACCATCTCCAGTACTTCCTCATTTATATTCCTTTCGGTCCATTTCACCTTCTCCATTCTTATCCACACCAAAATTTCAAAAGCCTCCAGTCTACGTCTATCCTCCTGCTTCAGCGACCACGTTTCCGCACCGTACATAGCTACGCTCCATATCAGAGTTTTTACGAATCTTTTCTTGACCTACCTACTCAACGTCCCCGTCATCAACTCCCTCCTCCCTGAGAAAGCCTCCTTACCTAGCGCAATTCATCTCCTTACGTCCCTACCACTTTGACCGTATTGGTCCAAAATACTTCCGAGATACGTAAACTGTTCTACCTGCTCTATTTTTTCCCCTCCTATTTTAATGTTTAGTTTCTTTTTAGCCTTCTTCTTCCTGGAAAATCGCATAACCTTTGTATACCATTAAATAACAACTCAAATTATGAACGAGAAAAAATGGTGCTATTATGAAAATCTTAATATGTTGATGCTTATTTCGTGTGCTGATGGTAACATATTTGAAGGGCGATCTATTTTTAGACTGTTTCCGTGAAAATTATGGCGTGTACGCAAAATATTTCAACTCGTATCTAATCTGGACCCTTCACACTCACATGATTTTATTCAGATGTCTAGAGAGCAGAGACTATTCTTTGAGAGCACACAGGAAAAAAAAGACTCTCGGGTAGAGAATACGCGTTCGGCCACGTCGCCGGTTTAAATACGCTTTAAACGCACACTGGGATATACGTCACACGCGTCCCTTCGGGAATTAAATTGAACCTAGATTGTGTCAGGCGCTCCGGGAGGAAGAAAAAATAAATAAAAGAGGAAGATGCAAGAGGAAAGGAAGAAGACCGACGAGCCATAAAAAAGAGAAAAATTCCTTGTTTCGATACTGAAACCTCTATTCCCACAGCGCTATCCTGGGCAGGCGTCCGACGATCGCGTTGTTGCGAAATGGGCGGACAAATTAGAGGAAGTTCTCATCCTCATCGTGCGTGTGTTGAATCCTTCATGTGTGCGTGCGAGCTTCCCATTCCGGGGAATGGGAGGAGGCGTGAATTGGTGGAGGGAAGGGAAAGGGAGGGGGGGAGAGGCGGGTGTTAGACACTACGTTGGGATATAGTTTGGGCGTAGAGAAGGAATGAATTTTGACGATTTTGATGAGGTACTTAGCGACGGGTGAACTCATCCTGATAATACGAGTGTATTACTCGTAGTGTAAACCCATTGATTATGTGTGTACATATACATATACATATATATATATATACATATATATATATATATATATATATATTTTATAAATGTGTGCATATGATGTACAAGCACTCACGAGAGCAATATAACATTTGTAATAATATCAAATAAATCACAAAAGTTTAAAATGGAAAACATGTAAAAGGACACATTTCAGAAAGTTTAAGCTTTCGGCCCTCTCTGAGACCTTCTTCAGGTCATACATTCAGGGTGCGGCAACATAAATTCCTTTTTTCCATTCAAACTTTTGAAAAATAAAAATTTTATGGTCTCAGTTCGCGTATTTATTGGACAGAACTTGTATATGTACGACCCCACACACTCACATACAACCATATATGTGTGTGTATATATTTTTCTACAAAAATATAATTTTTTAATACATTTATTTTTTTGTATATATATATAAATATATATAATATATATTATAAACTCACACACTCAACCATATGTATACATGTGTTTATATATGTGTGTTCTATATATCGATGATGTAGAATATATATATACACACACACATACATGTATGTGTGTGAGTACACGCGTGCCTGTGTGTAAACGCATTTATGGTAGAACTATCCTCGAACCTCGTTCTTCTCTCGCAAGGTACATCTCGTATTCATAACAATTTCAAATGAATTCCAAAAGTAACATTTCAAACTTTATGATGAAACACTCCCATTTTTGAAAGATGAAGTTAGACATGCATGCGTCAATGTTCTCATATGTGTATCCTTCTAATAAATAAACATTTACACTTATGTATAAGTGATCATTGGTACCTAAAAGGCTTGTGTACTAACACCCTGACCCACACGCCCTTGCGACATCCTGTAAATTATTGCGTAGTAGTACTTGACGTACGGGTATATAATCCAAGTTCCATGCTACGTCTGTAGATTGAACAATGTGGACACAATTAGAGAGATATGCCGTTAGATAAGTTAAGATTCCAGGACTCGTTTTTCCCACGCACAATTCACCACCATAAAACCACAGAGCGAAGCACTAACAAATTAATACAATGTTCCTTCTAAGAGACTTCTTCCACCACATTTTCATGGTTGGTTTCCTAACAACTCCTGTCACACGCCCTAATGACAGCTTTCAAGATATTTTGTGGATGTATACGGATAAGCAGCAGTTGAATGCGCACCTAAATACGCCCAGGGGAAAGAAATGTTAGAACGTTCCCTCAGCTGACTAATCGTATTTTCTGAACCCTGAAAAAGACTGGGCAGGTAATTTTTATTTTGTTTGTCAACATATTTAGACTTTGGACAGTCATTAACTACTACTACAAAGCGTCGTAAACATCCTCTGGCAGAAATTCTTGTTTACCATGCATTATATTCTTCTACAGTCCTTTCTTTTCTTAACATGTTCTTCTTCTCCGTCATTCTATCTCAAAAATCTAACTTCTTCATTCCCCTTCTCTGTTTTCTAAGTTTAACATTCTTCTTTCCATCCCAGTTTTCAGCGACTCAGTATATTTAAAAATTTTTAAGCTTCTTTAAATTGAGACTAATTTACTCTCCTTACCCACATCACAAAAGCCTACATCTAATCTAACGCTAACACATTTTCCCAATGTCTAGTTTCGAAATAAATAGGTCTTCAACTCATAATTAAGATTTTACTTATCTTTTTCTTACGTCCTTACCATCTTTATCTGTCGTACATTTCCACTCATTCATAAAGGCTGTCTTTAAGTCATAGAATTAATTCCACGACTAATGCCCCTATTTGTGCGTTATTCTTCAACTCACACATTGCCCTCAAATATGTGAAGTGATCCACTTACTCAATTCATTCCTTCCTTCTTCCCTAATTCAAAATAGCCTTCTGCTACTTGAAAATATACGTACATACATTATAGTGGTACTATTCGTGATTCGTATGCTTATAATACCAGACTTCATGTATGATCCCGTGTTTCAATCAGCAATGACTGCAATATCGATCGCTGCCAATTTGAACTGAAGCACTAATGCAAAATCAAATGATAATCATACTAGATAACAGTAATAACCTATGAAAGCTATGGTTACAATTTCTGACAAATTCGCATAGGAATTATAGTTATATAGTTATTATCATAGTTATTTAATAGTTATTACATTATATATAAATATTATAATAATATATAGCTATAGTATAAGTACTCTTAGAAAAAAGACACGTTAATTTGATGGATTCGTGATACGTATCCCTTTTAATATAGCAATATTAGGGTAACTTTAACCCAAAATTATGACCGCCTGCTTTTAACTTCGAAAGTTGTTTGGGTGGCAAAAGGGCGGATACATTTGAAGGACGGCGTTCGAAGTTATATGTGTGAGTGAATGTTTGTGCCACTTAACTTTTTTTTGAGGAAATTTCCCATTTTTAATGAGAAAAGAGAGCGAAAAGAGAGGAGAGGCGAGGGGGAAGCCGGAGGAAAAGGTGCGGGATTAGTACGTAACAGAGGGAAAGAGATAAAGTGATGTGGGGTACATTAAAGGAAGAGTGGCGTGAAATATTGGAACGCACAGGAAAAAGCAAGGAGGTATTTAAAAGCCATTTCATGAGGAGAAGGATGAGTCTAGGTCGACTCGAGATATGGATTGGATGTAAGCTGAAGCCGTGCAGGGGCGTTGTGAAAGAAGAAGAGGTAGAGAGAATTTGGGCTGACGGAGAAAGCAGGCACACAGGGAGCCGGATTACAGGAAATTATTCCGATTAAAAAAGAAGGAAATGATAGGAAACCCGAGATGATCAAGGGGAGTTATTTATTTTGCATCATAGAAACTACATTAAGAGGCTCTTTAGCATAGAAAAATTCCACTGCGAACGTGAATGAAATAGTTAAGCCGCCGAAAGAGACCCGCATTTCATTTTCTTGTGAATTAAAACATGAGTCGTGGAGTAAAAAAAAATTAGACGTTTGAATATCGCGATATGTACACGTGAATTATAAATAAATAAAATTAAATCAATATCAAAGGCATAATTTAGCTAACTGATCATAAATTAAACTGGCGGAGATACCAGAACACTACTTGTTCTATTGCAGTGAGTCGATCGGAACATATATCATCACCAAAAAAGAAAATATGAATTCTCATAGCAGAATTCTTGTAAACTTCCACTAAAATTTCTGTTGTCCATATATAAAATACATGGTTTCGTGTCGTGTTTTTAAATTAAGTCATGCTTATGAATGATAGTTTAACGCATGCCATAGTTTTTTGATTGAAGCTATATATCCTCGAACGTCTAGCCTGACTTCGTGAGCAAACTGATGAGACAGGAAGTGAAGTTATATGCTGATCATTAAGTTGGATTTGACAGCGAAAAACGTAGCCACTGGGAAATTTACCTACAGGTAGCCCAGTAGTATTTTCTCCGATAAACAAATAAACAACTTTAATCAAAACTCCAATGAAGGAAGAATATGCGAAGACCCCTAACTGCCGGTACACCACCTACAGTGCGTATAGACGCCAGCGGACATGCACTATCAAAATTAGGCATTGCAAAAAGGACGGGACTAAGGTTGAAATTAAGCAATTCAAACCTTGGAGATAACCTTTGCAAGGAGGATTAAGTGCACTGCGATATTTTATTTTCAAGAACTAAGTTATATTGTGGTAATGAAAAAACGGAAACACACAAAATAGAACACTCACACGTATTCCAAATTTTCGGTGGCGCTGCCATCTTTCTCAAGGAGCTGGAGAGAGTTCCTTCTCTCCATTAAGAAAGGTGGCAGCTCCACCGAAAATTCGTAATGTGTTTTCTTTTTTGTGGGTTTCTGTGTTTTTGTGTTCGCCAGTGCTAGCTTGGTGTACGTTATTATTCACATCTGTGAGAGTTTCACTCAAGTGTGTGTGTGTATATCCGTCGAAATGATCAAGAAATAACGAACGAGTGTTCCTCTTATGTGTTCTCATATTGTGTGTTGCTGTCTGGGTTTTTTGTTTAACACTTCCGTGACACTTCGAAGAAATCATCTATATATATATATATATATATATATATATATATATATATATATATATATATATATATATAAATAACAGCAGCAGGACAGAAGATGCAGAAGAAGACGAAAGTAGTTAGAATAGGAACCTGGAACGTCAGGACAATGTTGAGGAGAGGCAAATTAGAAAATATTAAGCGAGAGATGGAAAGAGGTAACATAGATGTTTTAGGCCTCTGCGAGGTGAGATGGAAGGATAGCGGGGATTACTGGAGTGACAATTATAGAGTAATATACAGCGGCGGGGACGAGAGCCAACGAGGGGTTGCCGTAATTTTAAATAAAGGGGTAGGAAGAAGCGTAATCAACATAGAGCAAGCGACTGATAGAATTTTACTCGTAGAGATTAAAGCAGAGCCGACGAACTTGGTCATTATTCAGGTATACATGCCACCGAGCAACCACAAGGAGGAAGAAGTCGATAGGATGTATGATGAGTTAGAGGATATCATCGCGAGTGTTCCTGCAGGGAAACATTTGATAGTGATGGGGGATTGGAATGCGACGGTAGGCGAAGGAAGAGATGGTGGTGAGGTGGGGGACTATGGGTTAGGCACGAGGAATGAACGCGGGGAGAAAGCAATTGAATTCTGCAGGAGACAGGGGTTAGTCATCACTAACACATGGTTTAGACACCACAAAAGGCGTAGGTATACATGGAAAATGCCAGGTGACTCAGAAAGGTATCAGTTAGATTATATTATGGTTAGGCACAGGTTTAGGAACAGTGTGATAAATTCGCACAGTTTCCCAGGAGCGGATGCGGACTCTGACCACAATTTAGTTGTTATGAAATGTAATGTTCGTTTCAAGAAGATAAGGCAAGGGCGGCGGGCTAAAAAATGGAATTTAGAAGCAGTAAATGAATTAACGAGGAAGGAGTATCAGGAGGCTGTAGAGAAAATGATGGATGACGGTAAAGAACTGAGTACTATCGAAGAAAAATGGGAATGTATCAAGAAAGGGATATTGGAAGCCGCTAAAGACACTATAGGAACCGTTAACGGGAAAAGGATAAGGAAACCATGGGTAACGGATGAGATGATTGCAAAGATGGATGAGAGAAGAAGATGGAAAAATGTAAACACAGAGTTAGGCAAAATGAAGTACAAAGAGTTAAACAATAAATTGAGAAGGGCCACAAATAAAGCAAAAGAAGAATGGTGGAAAACGCAATGCGAGGATATGGAAAGTTTACAGAAGAAGAGTGAAATTGGTGCTCTATACAGCAAGGTTAAGTTATTATCGGGAAGTAAGAAGGCAAGATGTGTGCTAACAGTTAAAGATAAATGGGGTAAGATAATAGTTGAACCAGGAAAAATCCAAGAGAGATGGAAGGAATATATAGAAACACTGTATGGTAAAGAACTTAGGCCGACAAGGTTAGACATAGAAAAGGAACATGACGTAGAAGAAGATAGCTTAGGTCCAGGCATACTCGACGATGAAATAGAAAGGGCATTAAAGGAGATGAAAGCCAATAAGGCTGCGGGGCTGGACAATATTCCTGTAGAAATGTTGAAATGGTTAGGGAAAGGTGGGAAGAAGGCCATATATGGACTGATTCGTAGTATCTATGAGGAAGGAATCTGGCCGGAAGATTTTGTGAGATCGGTGTTAGTTCCTATTCCAAAAAAGGCAAACGCTTCGTCATGTGAGGATTACAGAACAATAAGTTTGATATCCCACGCAGCTAAAGTTATTCTCAGGATCATCAACAAAAGGATAGAGAGTAAGGCAAATGATTACTTAGGGGATGATCAGTTTGGGTTCAGGAAAGGAAGAGGTACGCGTGATGCCATTGCAGTAATGAGATCACTAGTCGAGAGGAATATAGAATACAATCAGGACGTTTTTGCCTGTTTTGTAGATTTCGAAAAAGCGTTTGATAGAGTGAATTGGGAAAAATTAATGCGTGTATTGCAGAAAATAGGAATGGATTGGAGGGACAGGAGACTGATCCGCAACCTGTACATGTCTCAGACTGCTCAGGTGCGAGTGGGGAACGGAGAGTCCGGATGGGCAGTGTTAGGAAGAGGTGTAAGGCAGGGTTGCCCATTGTCACCGGTACTGTTCAACGTATATGTAGAGGAAATGATTAAAGAGGCATGGGAAGAACTGGAGGTAGGAATGAAAGTCGGAGGGGAATTCGTAAAATCGGTTAGGTTTGCTGATGACCAAGCATTAGTTGCTCAGTCAGCCAAGGGGTTGCAAGCATTGTTGAGTGAATTGGAGGTTCAGTGCGATAAATATGGGATGAGAATAAATATTAATAAAACAAAGGTTATGCGATTTTCCAGAAAGAAAAAGGCTAAGCTAAATATTAAAATAGGAGGGGAAAAAATAGAGCAGGTAGAACAGTTTACATATCTCGGAAGTGTTTTGGACCAACACGGTCAAAGTGGTAGGGACGTAAGGAGAAGAATTGCGCTAGGCAAGGAGGCTTTCTCAAGGAGGAGGGAGTTGATGACGGGGACGTTGAGTAGGGATGTTAAGACAAGACTCGTAAAAACTCTGATATGGAGCGTAGCTATGTACGGCGCGGAAACGTGGTCGCTGAAGCAGGAGGATAGACGTAGATTGGAGGCTTTTGAAATGTGGGTGTGGAGAAGAATGGAAAAGGTGAAATGGACCGAAAGGAAAACAAATGAGGAAGTACTAGAAATGGTGGGGGAGGAGAGGGGTTTGTTGAGAGAAATCCTATGGAGGCAGGAAAAATGGATGAAGGGCGTATTGAGCGGTAGTGAAATGTTGAAGAGGGTAATAGAGGGAAGAATGTTGGGCAAGCGAGGTAAGGGTAGGAACAGGATAGGGATGTTGGACGAGATGAAGGGAGGAAAGAAGTACACCGAGATGAAGAGGGACCTGATATAGATTAGTTTGCTAGGTGGGGAGTCACAAAATGTTTATTTGATAGTTGGGTCCATCCAAAAACCTACCTTAACCGGTAGATTACCTTAAAAAAAATATATATATATATATAAATATTTTTTTTATATATACCAAATATTTATAAGATAAAATATACGTATCTTTTTTGTGTAGTTAAAATATTAAAAATAGTTTTCATAACAAATTCGCCGACAGTTATTCTACGTAATATCTTTCCTCTAACCGAAAAATAACATTTAATAACAATCGGTTCTGCAATTTAACTTTCAAGTGTTATTTTCTCTGCTAAAGGTACGGCGGTGTTATCAAAACACTTTTAAAATACAAAAAAGATCTGCTTCTGATCGATTTATGTCAGAGATTTGTAACATCCTTTGCAAAGGGCATACTCCTCTCAGTGAATTACGTCCGTGACAGTGACCGAATTTCCGGTGATCCAGATGCAATAAAAAAAAGGCGGGCACTTCTTTTGGATAACCTTTCCCTTTGAACCACAAAACACTCCTTCACGTGTGATCAGGGAATATACTCCGCCGTCACCGAGAACCCCAAGCGAAAAGAACAGAGCGATGGAGAGAAGACAGCCCCAGCCTTCCAAATGGCGGAATACGGATTTTCGCCATGAATAGTATTTTAGCATCCCCCCTGTCAAGAACACTTACGAGAGATTTTTCGAAAACATTTTATTTCAACTGGTTGGATAGGAGAGGAAAGAGAGAGAAAGAGAGCGAGGTGGATGGGATGAACAGGTGAACGGAGAGGGATGAAGAAGGGTGTTTTGTTGGGAGGGGGTTGGATGGGTACAAAAACGAAGGTGGAGGGGGTGTACTGGGCAGAGGTGGGGGGATAAGGCCTCGAGGGAGGGTAGAGGAGAGAGGGGGGGGAAGGAGGCTAGTGGACCGAAAAACTCGGCGACACTGAAAGTTAATGGGAAACATAAAGCGCTCCATAAGGGTGGAGTTTTGGATGGGATGGGGACGGCAAGGCGTGGGAGGAGATACGAAATGGGGAGGGGAGGGGGTGTTGGTACCTTGGGGAGGGGTTGGAGAGAGACTTTTGGCCGGGGTGTGGGGAAATATCCCGGAAAGGGACGGGAGTGGTCTTCTTTTGTTATTTTTTTTGTTGCTCCGCACGAGAAAGGGAGGAAGAGAGGAAGGAGAAGAGAGAGAGAGAAAAGAAGAGTGTGTGGGATGGGAAAAAAGAAGAGGCGTGGGCCGAGGTGATATGTGTGCAGTGGGGAAGAAGGAGGGAAATGCGATATTCGGATGGCGGCTGGGAGTTGGCGGAGGAAGAGGCGTCGACGGCGGGGGCCGGGAGAGGGGCGGGGGGGAATGAATGGGGGACAGCGTGGAGAGGGGGGTTGGAAAAAAAGAACAAGGGCGAAGATGTAGCGGGACAAAGAACCTCGTGAAAAATGGAATGGGAGAAAAATAGGGAGAACAGAATAAACAAAGTGCAGGAATGGCGCACCACTCTTGGGGGACGGGCCTGAGGGGGATATATCTATGCGCCGCCCCGGGGGGATCTCGTGAGGGAGGGCGGGGGGGTGAGAGGGGAGTCGGAAGGGGGTTGGGGTTAAGGCGACTGACAGCCTCAGGGGGATGTGCCGGAAGGGTGTGTGGGAGTGGGGGCGTGGAGTCAGAGGAGATGACTGGTAAGGCAGGCTGCGAGTAGGAAATCCAACGTTCGAATCAAAATACATTTCGCTCTGTCAGGGAAAAAAAGAAAATGTTCACCATGATCGTTGCAATTGAGCTTCGGTCCCGCGAGGAAATGAGACTTCGTTACTTCTTATCCGGATACGGAGATCCTGTAAAAATATCCTTTTCAGCAAAGGAGATTCTTCCCTTTGAATCCACGATGATTAGTTAAATGATGTACTGCTTCTGATAAGATAATTTTGCTAAGATGATGAGTTAATTATCCCGAAAAAAATTCAACGATTTTCGTCATATTATTAATCAAGATGTCAGCATACATTGAGCATGTATAGGGGGTGATGAAGTCTCCAGATTTGCTGTCAATGCGTGGAAGAGACCAGGGAACTAACTATCAGTCACCCGAAGAGGCGATCAGTTTCCTGCTGTCTTTGGAATACCGTAGTATAATTACTGATGTAAATGACGGTGTCAACAACAGAGTGTCCGGAAAATTAATAGTGTATTACGAAGGAGATAATTAGGCCTCGGGACCATCCTTCATATTGACAGAAAGAAAGGGTCAAAGGAACGAAACACAAAAAAATGCTGAATGAAAAACACAAGACGTATTGGAAACTGGAGGCATTGGAATGCCAGTATTAAACGAGCAACTTAAGATTTCAGAAAAGTGAACATCATCCCAGTTTAACACTGAAACAAGTGGAATTCACCAAGCGCCGCATTACATTGGTAGGTGAGACCATAGAGAGAAAGACAATGGAAATTGAAGGCGGTACCGAACGATATAAGCTACCATACCATTCCCACGGATTAATCGAGAACAAAACAGTAGGATATGCAATTTACGACAAAGTGTGCCATTAATCATCCATTACCAATTACTCTAATGACCTGTGACCTAGAACCCAATGGAACACGGTCTCGTGGATGCTCGAGTTGTGTTAGCTGTACGTAGAGCCTGGGGAGTTGACGAATTTAAGTCCAGAATTTTTTTCCTTAAGTCATTCAGATAAAATGTAGAAGGATCAATCGATTAACTGAGATTATTAGACATTTCTGTACATGGCTTTTACAGAATGAGATGGCGGAATAAATAAATAGTTATTTAATATTCATATCCACTTTTAATGAATACTGGGGAATTGACGGCGAAATAAACTTTTATTTACATTGATAGTGTATTCATTATCACGAAATCAACCTGCCTTGCTTCATTGTCAAATCTATACATGCAGTCGCTTCGTGAAACAGAATTACGAGCACCGTATTTCTATGCAGCGGAATGACGTAAGTACGAGAGACAAACTATCTTTCACAGCACTTCATTTGCCAATGAAACACATTAATTATTCCCTTTCCTGAGAAAACAGGTATTCCCTTAGGAAATGCAAGGATTCTCTTGGATGAATAATTCCTTCTACGTGTGATTCAATTTAATCGGATGATTAATTGCCAATTCCAAGGGTTTTCTGAGCATGAGGTTCTCTTGAACAAACATTTATATAAGAACCCAAGTGAAAAGTTTTATGAACGAATTCATGAATTCACATTTCGATGCAAACGTTACTGATGAACGTATAATGAAAATTAACCATACTACTACGCACGTGCATGGGCAATAAACGAGACAATACACTTTTCACGTTAGTGTTTGCTTTACGGGACTTAATTAAGCAACAGCTGAGAGAAAATTCTAATGAACTTGAAACTAGAGCCCACGCTTTCAGACTAGACGTCATTTGACGAGCGCTGGCTACCGAAAACTATACGAAGCATGACGCCTCCATCCCACTCCGAGAGGGAGAAGTTCTACTTGGGAAGGGAGAGAGGGAATAAGTACGCAGTGGCTACGAGTTGAGTTGGAGAGAGGAAAAGAGAGTGTAGGGCCGAGGAAGGTGTAAGGAAAGGAGTGATGCACCAGGCAAAAAGCGCGCAGGTTTCATCCATTTGAGATTATTAGGAAGCAATGTGAGGCACTTCCGAAATTCGCAATTTGAAGACACGCATATTTTCTCTACCCAGTACTCTATGCATTGATTTATACTTTTTAGTTGGACTGTTGCTAACTGTACTCTGGTCTCGTTCCATCGCCTGATCCGTCTCTTTATTTAGAACAAAAATATCTGTTTGCAAAATATTAAAAACATTAGCGCCCGGGATTTCCACGGAGAAACGACCGTCAAGGTTGATGATGCATGCCGCTAAAATCCGCAAACATGGCGGAGAGACGAAAATGATCAGATTCGCCTCAAAATAGATGAAAGGCAGTTGTATTCAAAAGAAGAAATTGTCCTTGTATTTAAAAGAACAAAAAAAACAACGGAGAATGAATGCAAGGGAGGTGAGTGGTGGATTTGTCGATTGACGCGTCTGGGACATTATTTAATTTCACGCTAGCTGCGGCGAGAATTGAGGCAGAGGCGGGTAGAATATTTTACGAATTGGGATGCGACGCGCTTGGTGTGGAGATAGACCGAATTTCCTCGTACGCCGCCGATATATGCATAGGTGGGCGCCGGTGTAGTACCTCCCTCTCTTCTTGCCTGGGCACGGGGGAAGAGAAAGAAAGGATGAAAAGGAGATGGGAGGCGCGGGGGAGGGGAATCGTGTTAAAAGGATGTGGGGTAGACGGCGGCGGTGGGAGCGGCAGGGGACCGTGAAGCGCCTCCAGTTGCTTCCTTCTTTTTTTAGCGCCTTCTTCGGGTGGAGGGTTTGAGGGAAGGATGAGGGAAGATGAGAAGAGGAGTAGCTGGCGTACAACAAAAAGAGAGAGAAAGGGGAAAAGAGATAGGAAAGAGAGATAGAGAGAGAGAGAGAGACAGAAGTGTAGGGGAGACCGCTCCGCTCGGGAGAATAATATGGTGTGGAAGGAATACGGCGCGGAGTAAAAGGGGGAAAAATAAAGAAGTCATCCGAGAAGAATCTAGGGGGAAATAGGAACAGTGTTCTCCTCCAAATGTTTTGGCGCCACAGTCAGACGGTTTATAAACGTACGAGAGAGCGTATTTCGACTGTTCTTCCAAAAAAAAAACAGCGCGAGGGTGCTGAGTATTTTTATAACACCGTGCGTGCAATTTGTCCGAGAGGGGGAATGTTATTCATGGGTAGGGTCAAAATTAACCCAGCGGCATTGCGAATCCTGATAAATGTGAATATAGGGATAACGTTTCACGATAAGGCGTCTTGTAAAGTTTTTAAACACGTATGCGCCAAGATTTTAAATCCTAGTATTACTGTAGCGCAAAAGACAAGAGCGTATTTAAATTCTGCGCGTCACTCCCTATTCAAACTCGAAGTAAAAATCCTACAACAAAAGGAATACAAATAATCTTAAATATCTGAATAATACAATTAATATTTTCACAATTATTTTCCATAACAATGAATTATGCGGATCCTCTTGAACCATAGCACTCCCATTGGCACCCATCACGTTACATATTACCACCTGCATTAAAATGCGGGGATGTAAAACTTCCTCTCAATGATTGAATTTCTGAAAACATACGTTTCGGTATCACTTAAAAGTACTTGTAGCAACATGTACACCATTTACGGCCCTATTTTCTTCCTCTGCTCCAGACATATTTCTTTCCTCATTCCCTCCATCTAAGACGTTGCCTAAGAATACTCTCAATTCGAACCGTGACTGTCAATCTTTAGTCTCTCATTGGAAAACCGTGGTGCAATTGTTATTTCTGCTTAACCAGGA
Source organism: Hetaerina titia (assembly GCA_037158775.1). Classification (NCBI taxonomy): domain Eukaryota; kingdom Metazoa; phylum Arthropoda; class Insecta; order Odonata; family Calopterygidae; genus Hetaerina; species Hetaerina titia. The sequence goes on along the minus strand of CM073776.1, from coordinate 28,842,570 downwards.
TGAAATAAAAAATAAACCTCGTCATTTATAACAAAAATAATAGATAGAAATAGGAAATAAGAAACGACCTTCCGATCTGACTTGGAAATACACGGCCCTTAATGTTTTGTATTATTTCAAAAGGAGCATAAAAATAAATAACAAATAAAACAACTGAAAACTGCAAGCAAATATTGTAAACACCAGCATTACAATTTTTTAAATATTATTTACTGGGCCAAAATGAAAGATCCAATGTTGAATATATTTAATCTATCTTCAAATGCAATATGTATATTTTATTAACCAACATGTGCCGTTCATCTACAACCTTTACTAAGTCAGTTAAGAAGAATTCAATGTGTTCGTATTATTAATGCCACTTACTGCCAGATTCTTCGATTCTATTATTAAGGAACGTAACCGTGCTGAACTGTTTATATTAAAAACCCTTAGGAAGTTGTATTTATTGCTAAACCAAAATATCAATTCAATAATTACTGTTATGTATTTAAGAATGTCAATACCCTGCTATATCCCCTGCCGTCCACTATGCACTTAGAGATCATTAATTTTATTAACCAATAAATGAACGTTGGGTTAGGGAAACTTTTACGCCTGTACTGAGTGATCCCGGTGGAAAACAATTTTGCGCAAAATTTTCAGTGAGGCATAAGTATCAAAGATCAAAGACATCGTCCGCGTCACCCGCGTAGTAATTACGAGATCTCAGCCCGTTGCAGTATGGAAGACGGCGAAGCGGTAATGAAATTTTTAAGGCCGTTAGAGGACCTGTGGAAAGACAGAAAAAAATATGAACGGTTACGAAAACAGGAGAATATTCAAAAGCACCTTCCAAGACGAACACACCCCTGTCACGTGACGAGGGCGAGGGTTGGTTCTACCTGAGCTCACCAACTTGGCTCCCATAACCGAAACGTCGAGACGCTTAGTTCTCTTCACCACGAGGCCCCAAGGTCGGCCGTCACGAGAGAGATATCACCCGCGAGGAATAATTAAGGAGCCCTGTCGCGTGAGGACACCTCGCGGAGTATTAAGGTCGAGGGACTCTCCAGGAAGCGTGCCACCACCCTCTTAAAGCGAGAGTTTAGGCCGGAGTTAGGGGTGGTGGGAGGGTCACACCCTTACTAAATGGAGGAAATTTGGATCGCATGGTTCCCCTATCCTTTTTCAAGTTGGTCAGGTAACAAACTGGGTAGGCCCCACCAAAAAAAAAAAAGAATTCCTCATGTGGAACTTGAGGAGAACTGCTAAAGATAATATGTTTGTGGGAAAAAATTTAGAAATTTCACCAAGACTAATTCATCAACTAAGCGAAAGAGTGAAAAAAAACTTTAAGAAGTGTAATTTTCGTTTCTCACGCAAATTCTTGAGGCATCTCATCCTTGAATCACTCATAATAACCAATTTCCATCGGGAAAATCTATAAGAATTATGGTTACAGCCAGTGTAACGAATTAAAATTGCTGCAAGGAACCATATCAATGAAATAACTTAAGGAAGATGGTGAACTTTAAATTTAAATTATCACCAGGAGTACAATATATCTGCAAAGCTTTCGGGCACACGACATTTGGAACAAAACTCTATCATCGCCTCCATTAGTAATTTTAGTAAAATTTGTTAAAATGATAATGTTTGGATTCAGATTCATTTAATAAGAATGAGGTCATAGAAGTTGCGTATGAAGCGTGATATTATCTAACAAGCCTCTTAGATCATTAATTAGGGCAGTCAACTTTTGAAAATAAAAACTGTCAGGTAACGCCAAAAGTTTCGTGCGTGTAAAAAATATATTTGCAATTCTTTCAGTGCATTACTTGAGGATGGTATTTTTCTTTCTATCCATCCTATATGTGTCTACCTTGGAGCCGACACGAATTCATGTATTAAAACAAATGTTACATAGTAGACGGGTGGGACATTATGAAATTAGAACATTTTGAAAACGTAGTAGCAGAATCTAATTTTCAGAAATTAAACATACGAGATTATGTGAAATATTGAAATTATAACTTTTCCACAGATATTCATTTCGTAAGACGAGTTTCAAAGACTATGCATCATCATCGGGTATCGCACGAGATGACGGTCTATAGGCATTGCAATGCGTTTTACAGAATAAATCGCTGTGGGAACTTACTATTTTATTATTTCACAATATTCAAATTATTCGCTCATTCGTTGTCATTAACAGTGATCTACCACTAAATTTAGAGGTATGATGATCACAGACATCAATCAAAGCTAAATTTCTAATCGCCGCTTTACGCTAGCTACACTTAACACCGTAGCAACCTACCATACTGAAACTTTTTTCATCTCCACATCCTCTCCGCGTTAAACATGCATAGAATCGCTCTCCCTCCACTCCTCCTACCCAGCATACTCCCTTCTGAGTATTTAACATTCAACTGCCATCAAATATACACTGAATCCAATTTTCCCGAATTCGATGGCTTAAGGCGCCGCTTTGTGAAAATTCATGATCACTGCATAAATAAATATGGTATTTTTCAAATAAAAAACTTTATCGTAATACTACCGATTTCGACGCATAAGAGACGATACTTGATGATGTCACCTATGCGACGAAACCGATAGTATTACAATAAAGTTTTTCGGGTGAAAAAATACCATGTTTATTTAGTCAGTTAGGTTCGTTTTCTTTTCAATGATTCTCATCCTATACCAATCACACTGGTTTATTTTTTATTTAAATTCGTACAGGAACGATTATAAACCTCTGGATGATCATTTGCAAGTCTTACTGATTTTATGAATTCCTTACATGTTTTTACGATCCGACCATTCTAAGTGTTTAACGTAAAAGAATCACGACAATATTGGTAGCACCTTGGTGTTTCTTCATTTTTGAGATTTCTTGTTCGTTATTATTATTCCCAATGGAGATGTCACCTCTTCTTGCAGCTCCAACGTGTCGAAACGAATCCTAATAAATGGGGTTCCATCAGAGTTGTAAATTTGCAACCCATGGCGACCGGTTTGCACATACAGGTATTGCTTACACACGGGAAGCAAGGAAATTTAAAGGCGATTGAGAGCGGAGGGGGAGAGGCTAAAATAAAAAATGGAATGCAGATTGAGGAGAAGGAAAGAGTTTAAGGACCGAAGAAGACACACAACTCCCCCACCCCAAACTCAGAGCACCCTCAACCCGCCCCCCCCGTATTCGTGACCCCCTCGCCCGTCCGCTCGGAACGTCCAACTTCTAAAGGTCGAGGGGAGAGGCAGCATCGTTGGCACCGCAGATGTCCGAAAGTGGGCCTTGTTTGCTCCACTTAGCAGCGGTGGGAGAGAGGTGGAGGAGGGAGAGAGTGACCAGGGGGCGGAGGCGGACTTCGTCGCTTGTCCCTCACGCCGTACCCCCTCTGACTATCCTTCCTTGACCCCCATCCCAGCTCCCTGGAGGGACGGGGGAGTGGAAGAAGGCAAACAATGGCCGCGGGAGTGGAGAAGACTCCCCCGTGCGTGAATTCAATTTGCATTCCCTGGGCACAGGGGAGGCGGGGGGGGGGCGGGAGGGAGGAAGTGTGGGAGCGAGGGAAGTGAGGGGTGGAGCGATGGGGGCGGGGGGGGGACGGTGGCGTTTCTCGACGCGAATAACCAATTAGCACCACGCAATGCAAGTCTCTCCAATTTCGCTGCCCACCATCAAATTATATTCATCGCCAAAGAAAAAATTATAAAACCACTTCTGGCACCTTTTACCTGACCTTTACATGCCCCACGCGCTAATTGGGCCTTATCTTCAATTTTTCTCTTTTGTTCGGGACTAAATAGTTTTATTGCCCCAGGGGAAACTTAATTTAATCCTCAAATTTCGTGTTTTCCTATAGAAAAACAGTCAGCATGAAAATCACTCGAGGGTATGAAAAAAACATACCTAACCGAGTCGTGTTAAATCCTTGGAATTTTAATGAAAAGTATCGTTCACTTATAAACTAAACAATATTGATCGTAGTTATGACTCTGAATTATTTTAGGGTACCTTCATGGACGGTGTGGATTTTCAAGAGTCAGCAACTTTTGGTTAATGGCTTCCAACCCTTTGACCACAAAAACCAGTGAATTCCGATAGGTTAATATCAGCATAATTCTTTCCACGCCGACTCTGCCATAATTTATCCCAACCTGACAAAATAACCAGCATACCCCTGCCTCTACTTGCTAATAAATGGGGTTCAAGACACCGAGTTTCCTAATGGAGTAATTGATGGTCGTTCTCGTCGTTGTATTGCTCACCCTACACTAATACGGAGAGGATAATAATATCATTTATGAGTGTAGTGTACACAGTGCAACACGTGCTAAATTCGTTCACCCGTTACGGTTCGACGACTCAATCCCATTAATCTATGGGGAGAGAGGTCTTCACTGAAAAAATGCCCATTTTTATAATTTAAAACTGAGTTACGAGAGGAGCCGAATTCTGCCCGAGGCTTATTTTAAATCCACAGCACTCAATCATTCTATAAATGAATCAAGTGTTCATTACCAGGCTGCATAATTCTGCTTGAAAATACACCATTCTCATTAATAAATTGCGCTTGATTCATTACTGAATGGAAATTTTATTCAATTAAAACCCTTTGGCAACTTCACGAGAGACCAAAATATGCGATCATTACGAGCTGTATTACATTTAATGCGGTCTAACCAATATTTTGATACATTAATCCTTCCTCCACCGACGATCGACACTGTAAATGCGTGCGACATGCATAGGACAAGGGTACGTAAGGAAGAAGGAAAAGAGGGAAGTAAATTTTGAGAGGCCCGTTAGTCCCGTTTCATTTGCAAATGATCAAGTTATAGATGGCAAAGATTTGCAGCCATTTCTGTTCGCATCAAAGATCCCGATGGATGAGATATCCGTTGAAGATAAATTACAAGAAATGTAAGAGAAGGATATTTTAAATACTTGTGAAAGCAAAGTTAAACATGCAAAGGAGAAATTGGGGAGGCATCTGAGGGTAATAAATACAGTGTATGAATTATTGTCTGAATTTCGGAATAAAATGCGCCTACCGAATATTAGGAACATTAAGAGATAAACTGTATTAAAAAAAGAAGCATTTACAAGAAAGAAAATGGCGACAGGGATTGCGTGTAAAACGCTCGAAAAAAATTATATGAGTGGATGACTTTAATACGGAGCATACCCCAGTGGAGTTCGGGAACTCGTCTTTGAATAATCTTAGGCGAGAGGTTTCGTGGCATGATTCTACTGAATGACAGTGAAAATGATGTGAATACAGATAATGAAGTAGTGTTAGACATGGAATTTGGGTGATGAAATCCATAAGAAGGAAGAAATGAATGAATACCAAACGTCAAGAGCTAATACGAGTCTATATGTTGTAATACATGACAATAATTCTATTTTAGATTAAGGTATTTTAGACAGCAAGAAGGTAGAAAATGTGAGAATCTGAAGAAAGAAATAAAGCAAAATAATTCGTTTTCGGGTTGTTTTACAAGTCCAAGACAATACCTAATGGCTTTCGGGTGTCAATCTATACCTGCCTATGGCATTCTGCCTATTATAAATAGCAGCGCTGTGAAATGAACAAAATTAATAGCAAAATTACCTAATAGGCAACTAAAAATGAGCTGTTTACGAAATTCTACAGCCGAAACTGCGCTTTTCAGAGACCGAGTGTGAAAAATCACTAGTTGAGTATTTTCGCGGATAATGCGGCACTAAAATATAGTCACTCGATGCGTTTATAAAATAGATGGCACACTCAGCGGTTTACTTATGGCGGACAGGTAAATAACGAGAGAGTTCCTAATTAACGAGAACGACTGATATTAAAAAAAAGTATTGTTTATTGACAATTGAACTCAAATTAAAAATTTTCACATAATAATCTTGCAGAGAGTGTTAGAAAGTTTATTGAAAATGTACGGGAATACATAAAAATGATGACATACTGGAAATAATATTATTGCTGTCTCCTTCAAAATGATAACTTGGTAGAGCTCCCGAGTCTTTGACCATTAACTGGCGGTCAAATAAGAATGGTGTAGGTCATGGAGATATTATAATTAGCGCGTAAAACCGCAAAATGGTGGAATTAAAATGCAGCCAATACGCAGCACTCGTGTTAAATATATAAATTAAATAATGACAAAATAACTGGTAATTACTGAGATAATACGCTAGGGATAACGGAAAATTTAAATACTTCTCCATAAGTTTTTTGTTCCGTGTATATTTCAATAAGCTTAATGTTTTCAAGCGTCTTTTTGTGGTGCCGATTTACGAATGAAATTAACATCGACATGTCCACGGACAACCAGTTTATTTGCCAACCTAGGATTCAAGCGTACGTAAATCGAAACTTGATGGGTATCTTGAAAATGAATTTTGTATAGGTTGAAACAACCTGGATTGGAAAATAAGTAGGTTTTCGTGGACTTCACGGAGATAATTTCATTCATAATATACAATATATATGACTAAGTTCGAAGTAAATGTATTATTAGCGTATAGGGCATTAGAGATATAATCGAACGATAATTTCATATCCGAGGGTGGAAATCCCCGTACGTCTTACAAACTAAGGCAAATTATGCCAATTTATACGAACCTCTTTAAGCAATTAAGGGTAATAAAAAGATATTTTAATCGGTAAACGAATTTCAACGTTTGCAACGCGGGGGATAGAGAATTACTTACAGGTATTCCTCGATAACAATAGATTGTGCGCCCCACGAATAAAGAACATCGCGAAGAACACTCTAATAATAGACAGACAAAATTGGGAGGCAGAAGTGTTGTTGCCAAAAATAGTAAATGTGGAACTTCCAAGACCCTTTGTGAACCTAGGAAGTTAGCCATTATTGTGGAAGGATAACATTATGATGAGCAATTCTTCAACAATAGCGAAAGAGCATAGTTTATTTATCTAAGAATTGAGTATTTCAAAAAAATCCGATATATGTAAACACAGGTTGGATATTGGAACTGTATGCATCGTGAGTATGAGCAACAAGGAATGATGACCAAAGTAGGCAAATTTATCGAAGCATGTTACAAAGGATGGCACACAATTGGGTAAACAAAGTTAACTTTAACTGGACAAACCAAGTTGATGAATAAGCTATCAGAAGAGTGGAAGCGAGGAAACGATATAGAATGTCACGAGGAGAAAAGAAACGATTGAACAAACATACTCGTATTATTTATCCTATTTAATCAGGAAGGATGATGGAAGTGAAGGGAATGACAGCCAATAATTAACCTGCAAGGGAAATACAACTGATGCCGACGAATAATTACGGCATGCTATTAAAATTGTTGGACTAGGCGTCTGTCGGAATACCTACATCTACATTGCACGTATTATGAAAGCCACCGCTGGTATATGTGGCGGGGCTGATTCCGCACCAGGTATACTATATAACATCAAATTTAAGTTTTTCTGGATTGTTGGTTACCAATCCTAAGGTCGCTAAATGGAACAAGGAGGAATGTAGGGTCGCCACCGGGAAAGTAGAATGAAGGACGAGAACCTAAAGTTTAACATACTTGAAATTTAAAATTAATATAAATGAAAAATTCCCGATAGAGGAGCCAGAATCATCTGCGTATTAAACTCCCAGGTGGGAAGGTTAAACCTCGCGACCTGCCAATTTTGGCACAACTCACCCCGAGGATTGCTTACGAGCATGGATTCCATTAAGGAAAATCGTGGAGATTGATTATGATGCGCATTTTCGAAAAAAAACACCGTTATAATAACAACTTGAAATAGAACCTTTGATGATACGATCGATTTTAGGAAACTGAGGACGGAAAGGGTTGGTTGGCTTGGGGAACATTTTGCCGAAAATCCAAATAATGCGTTTCGTTTGCTTGTCCACTGCACTCCATTAATCTGAGAGCTCGGTGGGCGACGCTCCCATCGCCCTTCCCCCACCCAACCCTCCGCCTCCCCCTGGTCCTCTCTTCCGCCGAGACAAAACGGCCGTCGGATGGCAGACAATGAGACAATGGGGGGAAGATTGGACCAAGGGGGTAAGTGAGGTTGGTGGTGGAGAGGCGAAAAGGGATGGAGATTGATGGCTTTAGGGTACGGGAAAGTAGGGGAGAAAGGGTAGTTGAAGGAGAAAGGTGAGGCGATGAAAGAGAGACTGTGCGAGCGATACAAGAGTGAAAGATAGGTATAAAATTGATACACCTAGTTTTCTCTTGCTTGCCCACCAATGAAGTAACGATATAACTTTACACAAGCCTAAATGCACGGGATCTCTCAAAAAAGCCCTATAATTAAGCAGACACATAGTATGTTGGGTCAAAATATGGATCCATGCATACATCTACATCTGCTTGATACCCTACAAACAATCGCAAGGGCGTGTGGCGGGGGGTGTTAGGGCACCACCCGTAATTAAGAAAAAAAAACCAAAAGCATGGCAAAAGCCACAAATTTATAATACATAGATGATATGCTTTATTATGTAAATGGTTTAAATAAAACATTTGCGCTGACTATTGCACTAAACATGTCTACGCTGTCTCATCTGCCTGCCTCACCAACATAAATAAACGTAAATAATCTTTTCTAAGCATTTGATTTATATCAAAATAAGCCATCCATTAATTGACCAGGCTACGCTCATTTGTAAGACCTATGGTATGAATTTCGAGGACCAATTCCTCAAATCTGAAAGTAATTTTTAGGCTGCTAAAAGATAGGCTTAAATTTGATGCAAATTTTAATGATGAGTGCATTTTCAAATGTGGGCTGATAATGTGTTAAGATGGATCTATTGTTGACAGAATGCCTGTAATGAATAAATATATAAAATTTCTCATATTTCCCCAGCGTTTCCCGGCATTCTTATAACATATTACAGTAACAAGTTTAGAAGAAGTTCATCTGATTGTGAATTAACTTTAATTTTACTGTGTACGAAAGAGAAAAATTTGCAATCAGAAACTCTGGAAGACGAAGGTTCCATATGGACGACACATGAGCAATTGAGGCTAGAATTAAAACAATTCGCTTACTCTAGGTCGGCTATACAAGAACACTTAGTTTATGATGTTGAAAAGTGACTGTCTATGAAAAAAAACTTAAAAAAATAAAAATACAATTAAAATAATGGTCATTTTAATAGATTCCCCTTGCATCTAAAAAAAATTGCATTACTTGATCGCAATAATTATTTTCATATTTCCTAAATATTTCCCCAGGATTACATTCTGCCATATCGTCGCAATCGCAGGGATCAAATAATAATAAGTACGTAGGAAGAACCATTGGATTACTAGAGAGGCTCGAGCACATATGCAAAAGACTGCCATTTTAGTTAAGAATTAACCTTTAACTCGTGAAACCTTAGAAATGGCACAAACCCCGCGAAACTATTTGCTCAAGAAATGTTGGCTCCAGATCTTTTACATTTGCGATTTACGAGTACTTTTCCTAGTATATTTGAAACAAAGAAAAGTCAAGCTTCTTGTTCTCGGATGATAGTGCCTAAAATAACACTGCGAGAATGGGAGGTAGATTGCCACCACCGGCAACCACAACTCAACACAAAGAATGTTTTTGTTCTACTCTGAAGGCATTTCTGCCCGTTCTCTCTGATATTTCCCTATTTACGACGAGATCATCCGAGCATCCCTTCCGTGGTAAAACTACGCTTCTCTTTCCCTTGAATTCTTTAAATTCTGACTATCTTTTCGAAAGGCACTCATGTTCCTCGTTCATTACGCTCATTATTCCACTTCCTTAAACAATGAGTTATGGGTGGTATTGTTTAATGAATCTCAAATGGAGTCATCATTATATTAACCATATGTCGTCTTCTCTAACTTCGTTTCCATGAATAGGTGGATGGAAAAAAAACCCAAATGGTTGAATCGATAGATATTTGACGCAATCCCGACTCCGGATTCCATTTCCTTCCTTACCTCTCCCTACAGCTGCGAGGCCCTTTTCACCCTCGCATGGTTTCCGTCCACTCTCTTCCATTTCCTCTTCCTCCTCACTCACTCACTCACTCCCTCCCTCCTCTACAAGCCCTTCCTCCCTTCCCCCAACGCACGTCGTTTTTCAAAATAAAAAGACCGCCTTTCTCCTATAGCCCGTCTCCGACCCACCCCCTCGAACCCATTAAGGTCCCTATTCGCCACCGCGCGCACCACAACACCTTCCCAACGCGTCCCCTCCAATTCCCACACACCCTGGCCCCCGTCTCATCCCAAGCCTCCCCATCTCCCACCGGTCCATTCCTCACTTCATCCTCATCTCTCCCTCTCTCCTTCCCTCCTCCCACGTTATTTTCACCTCCTTGCAACCTCCCTTCCCCGTGAGATCGTGGGCATTAGTCCCTTCTCCCTATCGCCCGCCGCAGTTCCCTCTCCGGCTTTTGCTGGCGCCACGACGCCGCAATATTTTTGCACGTCCCACCGTGAGCTTTGCGAGGAGAGCTTCCTGCGAGGCAGCGCCGGCGTTTGTTTTTCTCCCGGGATAGACCTCGAGGGATTGCAGGGACGTGGTTATCACGCGCGAGCTGGACACTGGGAGGATCGCACGGTTTTGATTTCCGGAGGCAGAAGGAAATTCTCGGTTGTACTCACGCACATACGCACTACGGTCCGGGAGTGTAAATCAATGGTGGACTGAAAGTCCCATCGCAAGGGAATGAAACGTGTACGATACCCGGGATCTTTTTTTTTAAGCCTCGGCCAGATGAGAGAATTCTAGCGCTCATATCCACCTTTTTAATTCCCTTAAAAATAATTTAATATCCTTTTAATACTCTAAAAATCAGCGATAAACGTATGGCAGGGGTCAAAGGTCACCAAAGAATGATAGAATATGTAATTTGACACTGAAATATAGAAGACAAACTCGTATGACTTCATTTTCGAATATTTTTAATCGAAACGTACGCTTTTTCTGCAGTGATTTCCATGTTTTGCGAGATTTCATGTATCGGCTTAATTCTTATGCCTTTTATTTATCAATATCTCCTCAATCAACCCGCCTATTCATAAAAATTTCAATATTTTTAAACTAAAATATTTCTCTACAAGAGTTATCCCATTGAAACAATTTATTAAAGCCTTAATACTTAACGTTACAGATTAAACGAATGGTAAACGATAGATAAGTTTTTGAACTAATAATGAAGAAGGTATCTCTCAAATATAATCGACATCTGCATAACAATCATTGCACACGTTGTTGCAGTTGATTATCAATATTCTCTTCGTCCGAATTGGATGATGGTACACTGAGGGAAAGGCAGGTATTATTGTACCAACGATCACGGTAAAATTGTGACATCTTTACCATTTCAGTGTACAAAATTTCAGTAAAGTGAGAAAAATGAAATTATTTCAAAAATTAAAAATGAAGATGCAAAAACTTGCCTTGACAAATGAAAGCATTTCTATTGTTTGCGGTCATAAAATTATGCCTAGAATTTTTTATTATTTGACGCTAGAGTGACGTAGTTAAATATTCGAAATATATTACAATTTGGCAGTGGCTCAACTACTCAATACTAACTTGAAAATGATCATCAGTTATTTCGATAAATTATAAATCCGGTAGCATAAAAGAGGTATGGAGCTAAATTTCACGTGCTTAAAATGGCCATTTTGGGGATCTAGGAAAACAGAAAAACACTTTGATTTCACGCCTCCAAAAAAGAGGGAAGTAAAAATGTTGACTGAAAGCTCTCAAGGAGTTACTGGAAGGTATAAATATTTCTTTCGTGGTGTGGGGAAAAATATTGAGTCCATTTCTATACACTTCAGTCGATGTTTATGAAGGAAATCCGATGATTCTCGTCATTCACGCGCTCTAGGCGTTTTTCTTTTCTACAAGGCGTCGTCTGCAATATCTATGAGGAAATCGATGCCTTTAAATCACCATTGGCACTTTTTTCTTTAAACGGGGAGAAGTCGCCTCATGCTCGCTCGTACATCCTCTCCTATCGGTCGCCTAGTTGAGGAAATCACACAGGAAATAAACCAAATTTATCCACCTCTTCTAGGATACGCCGAAACGAAATAGACCATCATGAATCGTGCGAGTCTGGAGGAAGAATCGAAAGCCACTCTGACGGCGAAATAGGAGAAGGGCTGGGAACGAAGGGATTCATTTACGCATACCGTTTTCACTAGAATATTTCTTTACAACCCATTTATTCCTTTCCCTCCATTCTTTTTTCTCCTCATTCGTTACTAACCCCCCTCCCCTCTGTCCCACGCACAGTACGGACATTAGGCTGGAAATTTCCGACTTACGAGAACCCATATAGATTGAATTATTGTTATATAAAGTTAAAGGTAACCTGGGTTTTTTAAAAATCGGATCACTTCCATAGGAAATGGAAAGAAACTCAAAGGAAAATATTGCGTCCAAGCATTACGGCTGACCCATTGTGGGGTGTGGGACATGGAATTATATTATTCCACTGTTTCGAGAGGGTAAACTCCGTATAATTTGCCACACCAAATGGGAAATTACTGCAGAGACGAGCGTATATTTAGAACGGAGGAACGTACGTGGGTGAGGAGGGTCCAAAGGCTCGAAAAACTTGGGAGTCAACAATGAATGGACTTTCATATCTCAGAGCTTAGCGATATCAATAACATGGTACCAACTACCCGGACAAAGAGAAAGAAAGGAAAAAAATGGTGCAAATTTTGCGTCCACGTCTAGTGAATAAACGAATGGCGATCCTAGTGCACTTTGCAGATTCGTCAATATCTCATAGTTTCCAAATCCGTGCGTCTCCACCCAGATGAAATTTACAAGCTTTCAAGCGAATCATGCTCGACGGTTATTTCAGCGCAAGTCGTAACTGGATTTATCAGAAAATTTTGCGAGCTCTGCGTATACCTATTCCAGTAAAAAAATTTCTCGATCTTTTCCTGGGCAATAAACTTTCAAATAAATACTTTCAAAAGCAAAGCGCCTCAAATGATAGGACTACAAAGGGACCGGAATACCGACAAATTACCATAATTTTTCTCTTTTACCTTCAAATTTGAGTCATCTACGTTTACTCTTAAGTTTAAGCCGATAGTTTAGTGATGGCTTTAGTATTCTGCTGTGGTAGCCATTGAAAAATTGAGTTATAAGTATTCTTCAGATTTTCACATGCAAATTACGAGAGTAATAAAACAAATGTCTATACTTATGACGTAAATAATGTCCTATATATTATAAGATGTGATAAGGTAGGCAGGAACAAAAGAATAATAATTCTCGGTATGATTTATTCAACAAGGTTTCATCCCCAAATTACAGACGCTGAAGACTTCATCATTTTAAGGGCTCTCTAGAGAATTTTGCTGACGGGTGAATTCCCTTTCCTAAGTCCTAAAGGACTCGTTTTTGTAACTTCCGCAGTCCCAGAAGCACAAGATGATCCCTTATTGCGAGGATGAGTCACCAAATAGAATCATATTGGTGTGACTCTAAGTGTAATAAAATTGCACAAAGAGCGGGAATAACACATTCACACAATAATTCACATAAAGGGGAATGGAAAAATACAGGAGATGAGTCAATTATTTTCACCCATGGTTTTTATTTGGGGATTATTTTAATTAAAATCGATTGATGCACAATGATAAGACCCGGTTGTTTTTTTAAGTCGAAATGAATTTCATTTTTTTTAAAGGATAAAAAAACGTGGAATATTATCGGCGGGATTTAAATTTTTCCACTTCTCAAATTTAATTTTCCACTGTTCCCCACTTCTATAAGGCTGAGTAATATCTTTGAGAACCTAATAAAACTTTTCAAGGAAGAAAATAAATATTTCTTTTCATGTCATAAACAAGGGATAATCCATTGCGAAACTAGTTATTACAATCATACAAAGAGCTAACATGGTTTGGGGGTTTTGTTTTTTCCTTATTGTCTTCAGCTTTCGCGGATTGTTTCATATCAGATTTTCCCACGTGATTTTTGCCTCGATTTCATATTCAGAGATCTCATCCAAGCAGAACGCATTAAGTCGCGGCGGATATGATGTTTTTATCTCAGCAGTGACTCGCAAAAACGAAAATGTACATCCGAGATTAAAATAGAAGTGAGAAGTGGTACTTTCAGTTTTCGATATTTGAATCGAGGAATTCTTTTTTTTTCTCGAGATATATTTCTTTCTTAGCTCGTTTGAGTTTTTCGAATTGCTTTTATTTTTGAGGTTCAACTTGATTCCAAATAGCAGGATGTATTCTCCCGAGTTTCCGTCTGATAGTTCCAGAGAGAGAGAGAGAGACGGAGTATCAGACCCAACGTTCCCAGAGGGGATTGTTCACAGGCTGCAAAGCGCGAGTGAAACACCATTCCAGATAATGAAAAAAAAATCACCATTAAGGTCGACACGACTAAGCGGAAAAAAATACTCACGGAAGACACCAGGAGCCCTTTAACCCTGTGCCCCCCACCACGGTCTTCTCTTCGGGAACTCCAATTAACTCACCCTCCCCCTCCCCACACCCCGTCGAGAGAGCTCTCCCCTTCGAACCTCTCGAACCGAATTCAAGAAATCGCACGGAATTTCGCACGTCCCACAGCCGTAACCAATCGAGCGGAATCAATTCCACCCATTAGGGGGTTAATCGAGTGTCTCGACCCTTAAATTCCCTCCTTTTTTTTGCCACTGTACGAACTTATCTACATGTCCCACTCATCCACGACTACAGGGCAGCGATCCCTCCGTATTAACCATCCCTTTCTCCCTCCTCCCTTAGGTAAGAAGAGTGAAATTCGGTCGACCAAAGACTTACAGGAAAAACAGGATAAGGGCGAACGCTAAATGGGAAAATAAAACATTCAAAGAATTAATCCGAGAGAGAATATCTTCCTCCAAAAATACATGCTCACTCTAGTTTTTAATAGTCTCGTGATAACAGAATTGGCGGATGTGAATATGACCCTCTCTATTTATTATTATTATATAAACCTCGTTGCAATTAGGCAATTTTCTTGGTGGAAACGGGGTCACTCATCCAATGCTACATACACGCACAAGAAGAACAGTTATGAGACAACATGTTCTTATATACAATGACACTTTTAGATTAGCAACCGCTCCTTTCCCATCACACAAGGGTTGGGTTCACACCATCCCTAAAACGCTCCGACCATCGCCGTACTCCGTCCATCCACTCTTCAATTTCGTATTACGTTCAAAATCAGGCACCATTAACACTTTTGCAATACCACTTTTCACGCCGTCCACATCACATGCAAACAATATTTTAATAAGTACAATAGTATGATAATCACTGATCAATGAAGTTTATCCCCCAGTGGCTGCTTTACACTTATTCTTAAAACTCCTAAAATTGGATGGAAAGGGCTCAAACAAACCTCCAGGCAACTGGTTCAATTCAACAATAGTTCTGTTTAAGATGGAGCATTTTTTCTTATTTATATTTTGCGTTCTTATTTTTATTTTAAAACTGTAGTCGTTTTTTCCCTTAAAGTTTGGTTTTTCTTTCTCTTTCCATACATCTTCCCACTCTTCGTCATTTTTAACAATTCTATGCATCGCGCTCTACTCCTTTTTCTTCCATTTTTTAAACTCTTCCATTTCATTATATCCAATATTTCCGTGACACTCTCTGTTCTTTTGTACCTTCCGAGTACATATCTTACTGCCTCTCTTTGAACTTTTTCTATCTTTTTAATATGCCCCACCCCATATGGATCCCATACTATGGATGAATATTCTAGGATAAGACTAACTTTTGTGGTTACGCTATTTCCTTTTAAATTTCTCATTGTTCAATGAAGTACTTTAAATACCTTCCGTGTCAAATTATGTACTTGGACTCACCACCCAAGATCCCTAGTTAAGTAAATGCCTAAATATTTGCAATGACTACTACATTTAGTGTGAAAGGGTTCACAGAGAATGGAGGGAGATAAACCCGTAGTCGGCATTAGGCTACTCTAAACGAAAGGCGAGAAGGATACCACTGTTTTAACGTCCCATCCGACGGACGGTGTACTCTACCTTAACTGATCTCCACACAGTATCCTAGGTGGTGATGGAGACACAACTGAAAAATCTGACCACCACCGGTATTCGAACTCGGACCCGATGGATGGCTTCTTCACTAGCCATCCCACGGACTTGATCTCTCTCAGCAAATTAAAAGAAGACGATGAATACAATGGAAATTCCAAGAGAAGCATACATATAAGGACTCATCACCACTCTCTGAGATCAACCCAATTAATTGTTTAGGAAAGCCCGAGGTGTCAAACTTACGTTATTCTACTGTAGAGGAATGCGAATTTATTTTATAACTTCTTCGTTAAAAGAAGAGTAGGAGGAAACAATCTATTGAAAAGGAGTAATGATTAGTTTTCATATCTTTCATCTAAAAATGTTGGTTTCCCAAGTTACTTTTATCTACATATTGCGTTTTCGTTTCGAAAAGTTTTCGGTTATCACCGATTCTATTTAAAAATACTCAAAGTTCTGCATCTTATGCTGGAAGTGTCATTTTCCTGTTATACGCTCCAAATAAGACAGCCGAAACTTCGGGTATTTATAAAAAAAAGTAGCAGCTACTCCCGAAAGATTGTAACATAACAGTTCACAATGCTATCACGGATTCTGTGTGAGAAAAATCTGCATTACAATCTATCAGGGCTGGCATCTTAAATTCTCCTATTTTGTTTGGGAGGTTTAGTCTTCCCATACAATTAATTTGGTGCTGGAAGTTTGCTTAAGTACCGTGTACAAGTAAACTTTTTAAAAGCCTCAGTTTGGCCTACTTTCTTTACGTTTTGAGGGGATCCCTGGACATTATCTCAAATAAAACCGACAACACTTAACTTTCTTGCTGCATAACGAGCCCATAAAGGTAAAGCGTTAATGAAGGTCGGAGCCATTTCAATAAATATAGAGCATGAGCAGAATCGTTTACTTCACACATAATTACATTCAAAACGAGAACAAAAGAACAAAATATCACTGCTTGCAGGAGATATCCCCCTACCCCAATCTAATGCTCTTAACCGGAAGGATAGTGTTGAAAGTGGATATGATTTCTTACACCGAAGGCTTCGGAGAATGTTTAATCAATTGAAGGTAACAATATAATAAGCCATGCACAATAAATTGATTGGCTAAAATTATATATATGTATAATTTGAAGACTGATGATAAATAATAACGGCATAAAAAGGAATTTCGGGGCCCTCCGACTGCTTTCGTCCTTTGGTTCCAGGATAAGATTCAGAGAAAACCAAACTCTTAACACAAACGCAAAAGATTAAATTTAATAAGTTTGTAGAATGCCGCAACAAACACGAAATTAAGATAATGAAATAAGGACAATTTGCACTTTTCCACAGTTTATTTGACGTACGACGCGTTTCAACTCACAGAGTCATCATCAGGTACAAGACTTGGTCTTGTACCTGATGATGACTCTGTGAGTTGAAACGCGTCGTACGTCAAATAAACTGTGGAAAAGTGCAAATTGTCCTTATTTCATTATGATGAACTTCCACGACCTCAAGCCTGAATCTGTTGAACTTATACGAAATTAAGAGTTAAACAGTAAAATGTGACTGTCGATAGCTTCCAAATGATCTAAAGACTCCGAAAGTTGGGTGAATCGGAAAAGGTTAAGTGGAGTGAAGTTAGTTTTTGGCAGGCTAAATTAGTTATTTTCTGTTTAACAATAAGTTATTTGCCCTCATCGTATATATTATCATCTCGAGCATTATTGGTTAGAGCATATTGGTTAAAAGCGAAGCTTCTCGGCTTCACCACGTTTGTTATTTTCGTGTTGAAAGCTCTTTCTCCGGCGTTCAATTGAGCGTCTTCAGATCGAGCTGTCTCAGAAAGCACGTTAATCTGAAGACAGTAGCGGAGGCGATAGCAAAACTGTTGTCAACACATAAATAATTAGAGGATGGAGCGTTTGTAATCTAAGAGGCTCCATCAAATTCCAATGTACCCTAAATTTTTCTCAATTTTGGGAGTAGTAAGAAAATATGGTTAGACTTAATACGAGAATACACGAGAACTTATTTGTGATACAATGCAAAGATTTCTGCACCGTACATTGAACAAGATTCGTGTACCTCCCGTTTGAGTGAAAAGCATTATCAACACTTAAAATGGAATCGTTTAGCGCAGAAGAACATCCAGTAGTCACCTTGTTTTCTACGCTGGTGTGATTTAATTGCCATCGAAATTCATCGCCAATTGAGTCAGACTTGCGGTGATGGCATCATGGATGTGAAAAACGTGCGATCGTGGGTGCGACAGTTCAAGGAAGACCAAACGCTGACGTTATGAAAAATTTTAACGCCTACAGGAAGTGCGTGAAGAGAAGTAAGAACTTTATGCGGTAAGAAGTTTGTCAGAAAAGAATTAGGAGATCAAAATGCATCCATTTCAAAGATTAAAAATCTTTCGCCTTGACCAGGATTCGACTTTCCGGTCATCATAAATAATTTGTACACTTAGAAATTAATGCATTTCAATACACATTAGCGGTTGGCTCCGTTAGTCGTAAAATTACTGTCGCGGCATCTTCCGAAGTTCTTTGAATACAGTATTCCAGAGCACGTACCGGTCATGGCACAGCAGCTGAAAAAAATCTGTAGAGGCCCAAGGACAGTACTTTGAAGAATTCAAAGTGTTTGTAAAAATATATTCAATAAATTAATTAGAAAAAATAATTGCATTACTTTTGGAATGCACCCTGTAATTAGGTCTCTTAGAATTCCAACGCACTTCGTTTGTTCTGCAGAAGCATTCGTAACAAAAACGAATCCACAAGTCTACGTCTTTTATCGTCCGATTTTTACCTTATCAACCTTAGCCAATCTATCCCGCTAACCCCGGCATCAGCCCATTACGTGAACTTCTACACACGAGTTTTAGGACCGTGGTTATCTATTCATCACACTTTTTGAGAACTGAAGGTTGAGAAAATCACGGGGAAAAAGAGAGAAAGACAAAGGGAGAGAGGCAGGTCTTATCTACTCTTCCCTTTTTCTGACGAAATGGTACTCATTAACATACGTAACAGAGTTCCTCTCACTGTTCAAGTAAAATTAATAGGAATTAAAACAATTACCCCTCACCACATCACTCAAATGTTATCTAGAACTTTTGTGTTTTTAAACGGATCGGCCTTAAAAGAGTGAATTCGGAGTTTTTACTTATTTGACAGGGACATTAAGTCATCCTATTACAGAGGAATAATTTGAATCGTTTTTTCATTAGTGAGTCGTCAGCTAAGCCAAGTATACATACATGCAACTCGTTGAGTATGGTGTAACTTACTACAAGTCCAACGAACAATTATTTTCTTTGTAAAGAATGAGACCGATTGTTAATCAGATAAACCGTTCCTCGTAATTAGAGAGATAGGATTTTCAGACAGCAATAAAAAAATAATGAATTATAGATTTTGAATTCTGTATTTTAGGTAATGAACTTTAAATAATCTGTCTTATTCGTAAAATTATTCTAATTATGTACACCACTGTGGCGTGCTTATCATTTTATGGCAAGGGCATGGAGATCATTATTCATACTTGGTTTTAACTAATTAATAACATCTGGCTAGAAAAATATGAGAAAAGATTCGGAGAACCAAATGAGTGGTGCTGGATGATGCAAAGCTCAAGTATCACAGATGTGCGCGATTCATCAATCCTTCCAAAGAGATGCATAACCCAGCCGAAATGTAACATGAAAGGTATACGAGGCGGGCACACGAAAAGAAAAAGAAAACGGTCTCGTTAATTTTTCAATGATTAATATACTAATTTCATCAACAATCGAAAAAAAAAATTCTTTGTACCCTTTCTTTCCCTCGGCTCACTCAGAGTCGGGATCCATAAACAATGGACGAATGGCTCGATTTCGGAGTGAGATTACCATTCAGTAATGAATCACCACAGTTTTCCAAGGTCCAGAGGAAATGCATCACGCAACCCAGCGCTCGGGAGCCTTAAATTTGGAGAGAAAGGTCGGTCTTATCCATTTATCTCATTCTGGACGAAATCTTTTTAGCGAAATGGGAAGATGTCCTAATAGTTCACTTTTAATATTCGACATTCACGAGGGCTCACTGCGGAGACGGGGGAATTCGATGGCCTTGGAGGGAACGCGACGGCGCTCCCACCAAAACCCTCCCCGCATCCACACACACACCCACACACAGACATCTGCAAAAGACCTACGAGGGGACGCGGGAAGCGGGCTTGAGCACTTTGGCGCCGCAGGAGGAATTTCCAAACCGATCCCGTTTTCCGAGCATCCGAGCGAAGGAGGATTCATCGATCCGCGTAGGGCGATTATCGAACGCGCCGCCGGCGATGCCCTCCCTCCCTCGCCGGTCCCCTCTCGCACACCCCGCCCCCTCAGCCCACGATCGGCCCCACCCTCCGGCGGCCCATCACGCGCGCTAGCTCTCCACGCGTGCAGCAAAACCGGCGGATTTTTTGGGGTGAGATGCGACGGCGCCACTCCCACTCGAACGTTTTTCTTCCTCTTTATTTTTTTTTTACCTTTACGCGCGCGCGTCGGGAATTGGCTGGGATCACGAGGCGCAGATAATGGTAACACGTTCGGAGATACGAAACGGAAATATTTCTTTAAGAAGATTAAGGGGTTCCTTTCGATTACATCGCATTATTGACCTCTGCCAAATGACTCGCATCTGTCACGGGCATGCATGTTTCCCTGTGCTGCTAAGCTTCCACCTCCATCAATAGCATAAGTGCAACCACAATGAATTGTAATTTAACAACACCCCCTTTAGTTTTGGACCCAAGTAAAGGGCTATTTAATGTACTGGACTAGAAAGAGGACACACCAAAAGTAGGTAATTATTACGAGGAAATTCACTATGAAGAGTTTCACCAGGACATTTTTCATGGGAGCTTATCTTGTTATTATTCCAATCGCGCGCTGTGATAGAAAAACAAACGAACATTTCAATCAATTAGTACGCAAGTTTAATTTCTCATTCCATTATCTAATCTGGAGAAAAATAGTGAATTTTTAATAATTGCCACAGCGAAAGAAATAACTGATCCCATGATCCTTTTTTAAAGTCTTACCCTAGCTCTGCTCTATGACTGGAAGAGCCCACACTCCGTTTCTCTCGTAATCATATAAAAATGACTTTCCCATCCTGAGGATTTTTTTGTAAAAGCTAATGGATTTCCATTCAGATTTAATTTTGCAATTGAGGTCATCGTGCGCTGATTCCAAAAATTCCCAAGTATGGTTCATTCAATATGAGAGAGCCACTTTTGTTTACCATTGTCTGTCATTCGTCAAAAGAAAATTCAGGTCCATAAATTCGGCAATTTTGTAACATTGTGAGAGTAATGTAAAAATTAAACTCGCTGAACGAATTTAGATCATTTTATTTGTTTAAATTTTCTTTCCGTGGTGTTGAGCCAAGAAATAGCAGTTCGACTAGCAATCTTTGATTTAAGGTTTTAGAGATTAGTGCTTTCGTTATTTACCTAATATTTTAGATTTTTTTCCCGCTACTTATTGAGGAAACTCAATATGCTTGACACGTAATAATGATAAATAATACGAACTCTTCAATCCCTGGTCCTGTCAAAGTTCTCAACAGGAGGATCAAAACGGTGAGTATCTTAAAGATATTCGGCAGGAAATCTCGAAAAAGTCATGTAGCGAAAATATCCAGTAAAACATTACTGCAACCAATCAGCCGACTCTTAATATTTGGAATAATTTTCCAAGAGTTAAATGACATAATTAATCAAACAAATAAATACATCAAAATACTAATACACGGGACGCACTCAATTGTTTTAGTTCCTGAGTTGGGTGAATGTTTATTTCAACAATTGCCACAAAGACGTTAGGTCCAGAGAAAGGCATTACTATGGAAAGAACTCTTTGATCATTTATCTCAAAACTTAATTTCCTGTGCCCACCACGAGAGGCGCCCGTAGCCCGAGGTGAAAACTTCCGTCGTCCCAACAGTTTCCTGGAAAACTAGCAAAGGAGTCCTGTCTCCGCGCTCTGACCCCACCAGCGACGGGAAAGGAGAAGGAAGATGGGAAGAGAAGGTATGACGGGAGGGACAGAGGTCGGGAGGCGACTGAGGACGTGAAAAAGAGAAGGCGGGAGCGAAGAAATTAAAAAAAAATAATGGAACGGGTCTGAAGGGTTCGCCGAGGAATCCGACGAGATGACGGAATGGAGCTGATGGGGTCGGAGGATGGCGAGGGTGTCGCGGGTGCGGGGACAGCCGGGGAGAGGGAGGAGGAGAAAGAGCGGAATGGTAGAGGGAAAGTAGAAACGGCGAAGGACGAGAAAAAGGGTTGAAAGTACGGGAAGGTGGTGGGAGGGTGAGGATGGAGGTTGAATAAGAAGAGGATGAGATTAAATTATTGAGCGGAAGGGACCGAGGGAGGAATAAGGGAAGTGAAAGGGGAAAAAAAAAGAGAGTAAGGGTGAGGGGAGCGTCGGAATTAGGGAGAGGAGAAAAATAAAAATTTTTGCAGGGGAAAAAAATAAAATGGCGGTGGGAGGTGAAGGAATGCGAATTTCATGGCGGAGAAATTTCGGGAGGAGAGAGAGAGAAAAATGAGTGCGTTTCTCCGGTCGAGACAGACGAAAACTCCGGCAAGAAGTTTAAAATTGAAGCGGCAAACCGTTTAATTCCTGCAGGGGAACGCTTAAGAGCTCATTCTATTAATATGGAAGTTTTAAAACCTCCAACTATATTGCCACCGCGCAGGATTAAGTCACACGAAACTTATGCTGTTTCATTCACCGCGGTGCCCCCCCCATTGAGAGCCACTTGAATTATTTTTCTCTTTGATATTTAAGGATACATTTATTTATTTCCCCTCGGAATTTCAACACAACGGTCACAATTGCATCATTTTGCAAGGAGCCCATAAACTCAATTTTAAACAACGCAAGGCCAGTAATGTTCGACTGAAAAAAAATAAAACGAGAAAAGTCAATTAGCCAATGGGGAATACGTTGAAGGGGACTATACAAATTTGAAGTATGAGTACAGATGTGTTGATAAAATAAGAACGATCATTCATTTTTAAACGGGAATGAAAATTGAGGAAAAACCAATAGAAACCCTATTCGACATCGATCAGAAATACAACACAGGCATCAAACTCGAGGATCCTTGGTGAATTGGTGGCAATAAATAAAGAAAAAATTATTTCCGAAGCACGTACCTGACGATATCGCAATGCGACGAAACGTGGGTCGTGCAGTGAAACTGTACACGGAATTGCGAAGACTATTCCTTTCCACCATGAAGAAATTCCAACAATTTACGCCAGGAACCATTTAGTTTACACGGTGTCATTCCAATGTTATTAATAAAAGTCGAGAGAGAAGGAAGCGGAGGATGGAGCTTGGAACAACGGTGAAATTACGCAATGTGGGGGCAAAGTGATAAGAAGAACAGCGATGAGAAAGGGGAGGGATGTGGCAGATGGTGGGAAAGGAAGGATTCTGTAGGGCTAATACGATACGAGAAATCGGGAAGGCCCTCTGTCTTGGGGGGAGGGGGGCTGGTGGGGATTGTTAAGTACGTGACTGGATGGTAGGGGTATCAAGTGATTGGCGATGGGATCGAGGGAGATGGGAAGAGGAAGATAGGAGAGGGGCCAAGAGGAGACGGGAAGGTGGGACAGAGATAGAGAGGAGGTTAGGGGCGTGGGAGAGAAGGAGTTTGGGTGGAGTGCCCCTGGTGGAGGGATGGCTGAGTTTTAAAGGTGGGAGGTGGCGGGAGAGATGGGGGAAATGAAAAAAAAACAGGACTTGGATTCATCTCGAGAGGTAGGATTAGGGCGAAAGGATTCGGTGAAGGGGAGGGGCGATAATTGAAAGGATTTTAAAAGGCATTAATGGCGTTTCACCGGGTTTCACAACGCTTCGACTTCTGTTTTGATTCTTGCTTCCGCATGCTCTAATCTCAATAATCTAAACCTTTCCTCATTACATTTTGGCTTATCTTAAGTTATCGTTTCCGCACGTTTGGCATGAATTCTAATGGTTAGGTACATATTCGCATTTTAATAGCCGATCACTGAAGGGTGAGCCGTATGGATACCATTACCATGTCATCGTGTTTCTACTCTTAGATATGGATGTTAGACAATGTCATCAGAGAGTTATTCCCAAAAGTCGCCGACGGTAACTTCGTAATGATCCTTAACTGTGTATGACAGAAACAAAATACACAAACCCACCAGAATTTCAGAAAAAAATGCTGCTCTTTTCAGGCTTCTAAAATAGAAATCTGAGAACTGGTATAACTATAGTAAATCCAAGACCGATCATTTCAATCTATACGAATGATAGAGAGCAACGCTAAAAGCAATACTTTGGATTTTTCTACTTGTACAAATCCACGTAAGGCTTAAGAATGGGCGATCCTAAGTTAAGTGGAAGAAGAATACTATGGATTAGAGGCGGTGGATTCAAAAGGCAGGCATGGAAGCCACGAGGGGAGGAGAACGAAATTGGGGGCCGCGGGATGAAGTTCGAAGGGAGGCGATTCTGAGAACACAGCCCACGCCCTCAATTCCACAACTTTTCTATCGATTCATATTGGGTAAAGTTGATTCAATTGTTTTAATATTGCTCGGGAAACAAATATTCTTTTTCTTCGGAAAAGTTCCAACTAACAATTTGACAACACAACCATATCGTTCAATTGCCCACTTTTCCTTCTCCATGCAAACTGATCGAAAAGTCACGGCTGCAAGGGTAATTAGGAAGAGCAAAGTGAACAATAAAATGGTTCGGGTCTTAATCCCACTACTCTCAAAATTAAAACAATGCATATCCGAGCCTTTATTAGGATCCGATATGGCCAGAAAATGCTTCTCCTAACACTGTGATACCCCTAACTTCAATATAAGTTTTTACACTAACATCGAGTAAACTATTACTACTATTAATGCTACTCATTAATGAACAACTGCTAATGCGCTATTTATGAACCTCCGAATTTCGCGAGGATCTCATAAATTAACATGTTGAAGAGCGTTAGCTGACTACAAAAGTGATGCATTCAAACGTCCTCAGTATGCACAACTCATTAAACTAATGAAGGAACGCTGATTAATGAATGCTATAACGTCCCTCTGGGTAATTTAAACGGTCATTTTTCACTACTTAATTTTCTCGTTTCATTGTCATACCATAGGAAAATAGAAATATACATTCTTGTATTTCCTTTCAACATAATAGAATATATGTATCCTTTGATCTTAAAAGTTAATTATGATCGCACTTGCCAGACATAATGGATTAATAACGCTCGCTTAAGAAACAATATTTTTCCTAGCCACCATTTTACGCAGGTATCTCGAGCTTGATGCCTAAGTGTTATATTTCTGAAAGGTACCAAATAGGTTTTAGATCGGTTTTTACTCAATTTTCATTCTCGTTTAAAAATTACAGACATTGGCTATAAATATATTGTGCACATTAAAATTATGCCTGTTTTATGAATAATTTAAACAAGTTACTACTCAGATGCTGCGTAAATTCTTCAATTGAATAATTTATGTTACATTACAAAGATATATTTTGCATTAAATGTTATCTTTAATGGTGTATTTGCACGGGTAATTCCATGCATTTAAAATAGTTCCTAATTATACCGTGTTAACCATTAAGCCTATCATCCCGTATCCGGTTTTTATTCATTGTTTCGTGAATTTATCTTCAGAAGTGTACTTATACAATAGTGCGTATTAAGTACTCTTTAAATTATTTGTTACACAAAATTATAACGAAAATCATGAAAAACTCAATTTATTAAAATGTTTGTTTCTGTGAAAATTCCATTAAAACATTCATTTTGGGACTAAGGAGATTTCTAGGAGTTTGAATTAATTATACATTTTTAAATGACTTGGTTAAAAAGAGAACTGTGTGATATCAATCAGTGAAATAGTCCCATTTAAAATGGCTACAATTACAACTTGAAATAAATAAAAAATTCCAATGAAGTCAATAAAAAATTCGATTCTGTTTTCCGATTTTAGCCTATTTCTATTAAAATATTCTACTTTTAATGAAGTGATGAGAATAATGGTTCGTTTTTTTTCAGATTCATGGCAAATATTCACCACATCCTCATTCATCTACAAAAAGGTGTTCTTCAACCTTAACTGGGATATTAATTAGAGCATATCCTAACGGAAGACGAATTGACTTCAAGGAAAAGAGTTTTGTTCAATTTGAACTGATTCTACAGAACAGCGACCGGGCAACAATTACGCGTACCAACTGTGAAGTAATTGTTGAATGATACCTTCAGTCACAAAATTGGCACAAGGTCTCTTTAAAGAGAAATCATCAAATGTGTCAAAATCATTGAGGATATGAAAAATAGCTCAATTGAATCATTACGAAACATATAATGATAAATTTTGCATTGCATTATGCAATTGGGCAAAACTTTCATTGCGAAATATGTAATGTTACCTGTTCTAATATCCCCTGCTAAATGTTCCCATTACGGTCCGAACGTTGTAATATACTAGCTGTACTAGACTCGTTTTCAAAAAGACCCTTCAGCTACACTGGTAGCCGGCATGTGCGATTTATTGTTACCTGTGCGATATTATTACGAGGGATAAAGGAAAAGAAACGACAATAGCAGAAGTACATAAAACTGAAATACTCTGGGATTTCCGAGAAGTAAAAGGTGCTATTGTGCTCTCTTGAAAATACTGCAGCGGCACATGCTCACATCAAATCATTCAAAATGTTTACTCTCGTGGAAAACAGCAAAAAACATAATCGCACTCAAGTACGCATCCAGTCACTCCCTTGATTTTTTCATTACACGCTGCCCTCACCCTACCGTTCCCATCCTTTCCCCTTTTCATTAGAGCCAGAACAATGGACCCCGCTCTTGCGGTAGACACGAGTTTGGAGGCCGGCCGTGGGAGAGACAGTCTAAGAGTTTAGGGCCGTAAGGAGGGAGGTTAAGGAGAGTATGTCGGAGACGGCGAGGGAAGGAAGTTGAGACTCGCTATTCGGAGGGACGGGTGGGGTTGCACTGCCTCCCTTCTCTACCAGCCCTCCCTCCCGCCAACATCCACCCTCTCCCTCGGGCGAAGAAGCTCTTGGAGGTTTTATTCGATTACACGAGTTTCGGAAGATTAGAGGGAGGGCTGACGGGGGCGGGGAAAGCGGGGGGGACGGAAGGAGGAGGAGGAGGGGAAAATGGATCGTGTTTTGGGGGTGGGGGGTAGGTACGACAAGGTGGAGAAGGTTGGTGCCGTTCTGGGCTTCGGATGCTGCGGGAGGAGGCGGTGCCGGAAGAGAAACGAGGGGATCGGCATTAAAACCATCGGCCAGGAGGGGGGAAGGAAACGGGAGGAGGAAGGCCGGGAGTCCGCCACGTACCTCTCTCTTAATGGAAGTAAACCTTGCGGTTCTCACCGGGGCACATCTGGCCACTGCTCCTCACTTTAAGATTTCTCGTGGCAGCGTCGTGTTCTAGTCATTTCGGGGGGATATGGCCCAGGATGCATTAAATCATCGAACGGCAGGTGTTACAGGCTCATCTCGAACCGAATGACGCATTATATTCGATTTGCATCCATATGGATTCAAACGTTGAGGAGTGATTGACGAGATATATGGCAGGCAGGTACGTATGCATGCGAAAAAAAATCTTTCGTAAGAGAATGACGCTGATGGTGTGGTGGAATAGAATAGGTATGCATTCCATTATGACCATTAGCCTATCAGTTTGGACGCCTTCGGGGAGCATCAACCTTTAATAACCACACTAAAAAGATATAACGATTTTTTTAAAATGATGCACGTAAAATGGGAAGGCGGATGTCAGCAATCACAAACCGTAGGGTGTTTTACCTCGGGTTTTGTCGCGATAATGAGTAGCACGAGGGAAATGAGAGTAACGCAAAAGTTTTAGCTGTTTTATTTTTCCGGGCGATCTGCCCTGTTACCATTATGCAGAAGATAATCCTGTCTAATTGAAATGGACCTGCTTTTAGCCCTAAAAATAGAATAAAGAATAATTTTAACGTGACTAAACGTGCCAACAGTCATAGATATCAAGGGTTATTTTCACTTCGAAATGTTTGGATAGAGTCCACTCCGTACTGAGCCTTGCAAAGTATTAAATTCACATCATCCGGGTAGAGGGGGCAGATTCTTTTACTGTGTCACCTGCGGTATCTCGCGAAGTTCGGGTACCCAGAATATTACATTGCTTTTATTTCAGACCAAGGTGTTCATGGTCATCACCCTCTTCTGATTCAGGGTGCTTCTAATCGTTGCGTTTTATGCATAGTGTGAACCTAGCCCATTTAGAGTTATGAAATAATAATAATAAAAAAAACGGCCTACTGACCTACCACACAGCCCCTACTTTTCTTACCTCGTATAGCAAATTATATAGCCCTACGAACAGCGTTTATCCATCTTGTCAGTCAAATAAATCCTCACGCGAAAGCTACTACATATTCGCGTAATGAAATAAGCATCGGTGTGAGCAGGATATTCTATTTCATAAGCCATTAAGTAGGAATTTTTATGCTGCAAAGTTACGTTTCTTACTTCCTCTTGTGTGTGAATACATGAAAATTATGAAATATTATTATATAATACATAATTATATAATTATATATTATTATATAATATAATTATAATATGAATAAAAATGAGAATTTTGTCATTAACTATTCAACTTTAATAATCACTAGGAAGATAGGAAGAGTCTTTCTTACTCTCTTAAATGCTAACATGAACGGCTATGATGAGTGGATTGAGAAGCAACATTATTTAAATAAATGATACAACAACTAAGTTGGGCCGCTGAGTAAATATCTTAATGAAAACCAGTAACAAGTAAGAAAGGTAATTAGCATGCAACAATTTAAAAGCGTTCAAAGTTTTTGCCCTGACCGGAATGATGAGTCGAAGGATTTTTCAATTTTGAAATTGTCGCGTTTCAATACATATTAGCGGATGACTCCGTCAAAAGTTACTGCCACGGCATCTCCCGTGGTTTCTTTGAATTAAAATATGAGCTAATAAATTAGAGCAAGTGAAACAGTTTAACCATATCTTGGAATTGTTTGTTTTATATAAACCAGTTTTTGAAACATGAAAGATCTCGAGTTAGGTGCGACAAGTTGAATATTCACTTTACCAATCAACTTGAAATACTTGCCAGAGCGTAAAGCGTTTGAGCGTTCTCCTAAACAGACACAACAAAACGGGAAAGTGCTCCCACTATTAGGGGTTCAACTTCAATCAAGACGTTTCTTCTTGAGAATCAATTAATTACTCGAAAAAATATTCTTCTCTTCATGAGAAGTAAAAATTGACGCGAATATGAAATTATATACTGAAACGCTTACTAGTAAATAAGTTTATTTATTCCGAAATGAAAGTATCAAATTATTCTTATGCCATAATGGAATAGTACACAGACGTTATTCAGTTTCTACGCTCTAATCTGATTTTCACGGAAAGTTGAGCAACAATTTTTAAAATGGCTACGGCAGATAATAAGGTTTTTGAAGGTGGGTAACGAGCAGGCATAATGCCGCAAGATTTGTGGTCGTGGCGCATTAAATCAGAGCATGGGCGAAATACGAACTTTTTTAAGGGAAGAGCTGTATAATTATACACCTGAGTCCTCGACTTAATGGAGACGCATTGACTTACGTGGACAATTTTTTTTCTCCCATCCCCCAAAGAGTGATGGATAGTTTTTGCAAGCCTCGAACGATGAATAACGCCCGCAACAGTGATATTTTTCGACCATCGTCATAACTCTCCTTCCTCTTGGCATCCAAAGGCTTCAAAGTTGGTTACAACGCCCTCAAGTTATTCATCCTCGCCCGTCATATAAACGCCTTATGGGGGGGAGAGGAGGGAGGCGAGAAACAAAAGAGGTTTGAAATTTATAATCACGTCGCTCGAACTCGCAAAATTCTAAGCCAGATGTTGATGCGGTAGAAGAAGTTGAAAGTTAATGACAGAATGGAATACGCCCCCAATTTTACGGACCGACAGCCTCGTGGTGAGCAGATTTCTCAGTCTTTATTTTCCTAGGACCTCATTTTTCAGTTCTTATTGCGCCAATACAATTTTTTAAGTTAGTTAAATCTACGTCAAACTTGTTCCTTATTGATTTACTACTTGATTTTTTAAAAATAAAAACATATTATAATATTTTACCTTATTATTTATGGTTAATTTTATAATATTTTAATGTATAACACATCACACACCATTTTCACACTATACCCTGGGTAGGGTTACAATTCATCTCGCGTAAGGTTCTACAGGGTACGATGGCGTTTGTATTGACTAAGCCAGGTTAGTGAAAGAACCTCATTCCATGTGGCTCCAGTGGTTTCCCAGTAAATGCTATCTTTCATAAAATCTCACTTTCTTTACTAAAGTAACTGTGGAAGGTCAAAAGTATAAAACTTGATCTGAACCCCGGATCATCCATAGCCAAAACCCATGCCACCAGCCGAGCATTGTAACAAATAGGCTACCACTTCCAAATGGATTACATAATTTGGTACATTTTCTCGTGTAGAACTTACATAAGCATATAATATTGTGTGTTTGCTCATGGCTACCTTTAGATTCCGCGCTAAGGATAAAAACCACTTTTTTTACTGGTCACATATATCGTAGAAGTGTTCCGCCCAAACTCATCTAAAACTGATGAAAGAAGACACTTTGCTTTTCCAGATTGAATTTTTTTATTACGATCTAGGTTTCGTTACAGCGTAACAGCTTCAGGTCTGAAGACCTATAGACGTTACTAGAGACCTTAAGATTTAACGCTGTAACGAAACTTAGGTCGTAATAAAAACATTCTATGTGGAAAAGCAAATTGTCTTCTTTCATCATGAAGGATTTCCACCATTTTACGCCTGAAATTGCGTCACTCATATCAACTAAATTTTACATACAACAGTGTGCAGATACAGCATAGCATAGCAAAGATGTGTAATTATAACCAAAGAAAAAAACTATAAAAATCGCAGATAACATAATATTGACGCGAAAGTAACAATATATAAGTGACAATATCATTTAAAAAATGACAAATTCTGGTCAAGAATGTACATACAACCAATGTCTGAGACTAAATTTTGAAACGTCATCTCCCCTTACTTTCCAGTGTTAACGTATCCTTTGTGTTTCTTTCAGTTATCAATTATCTTGTATCAACTTTTCAAAACGAATATAACCAGTCCTTGGTACCAGCTATCCAAGAAAAAACTCATCACCCTGGGGACGAATAACCTCAATTGAGAACCACGGGTCTAGTATTATGCAAAAGTCATTTGACATTCAATGTGTCAAGAGTACCAAGTTTATAAATAACTTACGAAAATATGAAAGGGAACAGAATATAGGAACGACTTGATAAGGCTGGCAGCGACTAGAGGGAACTATATAGACTTGTACTGCTTACACGAGGATTAATTCAACAACTGCCTTCAGCGATTCTGTAGTAAGGGCTAAAATTCACCACGGATGCTACCATAGTAATCAACCTCTCGATTTAATAGGTTAGGACTGATATAATCTCGATGGCGTGTGAACTTTACACACCATGTTAGAGAGACCAGTTAGTTTCGCGGCACTGCATGCAGGTTCACGGAATTTTTTTGTTTCAGAAAATTAGTAAGATTGGGCTCAATTAGGGGGTGTCATAACCCGCAGGTACAAGCAAAAATGCTTAAAATGCACATGTACATTTTAATAATAATAATAATAATAAAACCACCGTTAGGATTTTATGTCATAGCGCGAACTGCTCGTACGAGTTTGGAAGAGCTGGCAATTTAATGCTCAAATGCATGGTATTTCATCATTAGCAAGTTATTTACTTTGTGTGGGTCGCAAAACCGAAAATTGGTAACCCCGGGTTCGAATCCGGGTTGAGTCAAATGCTTGAACGTGGAATTTTATAAACATTTTCTAGGACTTTAGTTGAAAGAGACATTAACACGGAATCGAAACGAGGTCTCTACGGCCTGAGGCTGTAACCTCCATTCTCTGGGCTGCCTTGATATTTGAATGGTGATAAGGGATGTAAAAATTTTCACCCTGCGATTTCACGTAATCACAAGAATTTTATAACAAATTTTCTAAATTAGGGTGCACAAATATTATCGTCGATCAGTGAGTGATATGAAGATTACAATTGCAATGCCGAGAATTCGCTGAAATACCTATTTTACATGACTACATTAAATACGGCGCAAATGATTAAGACATTATCTCTCTTTTCAATAAAGAGCTCATTATCACATTGCCTCGGTCTTCTGTTTACATTATTTGCCTTTGATTATGATTTTTTTGGAGAAAAATATTGTAACTTTACCAAAGCACGTAAGCAAATACTATTGATTAAAATATTAGCAGAATACATGCATTATAATATTAAAATATGACAAATTGTGTTTATGTAAAGGCTGTGTTTTGTTTGTGTTTATGCTAGGCAAGGAGGCTTTCTCAAGGAGAAGGGAGTTGATGACGGGGACGTTGAGTGGGGAGGTTAAGACAAGACTCGTAAAAACTCTGATATGGAGCGTAGCTATGTACGGCGCGGAAACGTGGTCGCTGAAGCAGGAGGATAGACGTAGATTGGAGGCTTTTGAAA
This sequence comes from Hetaerina titia, assembly GCA_037158775.1. Classification (NCBI taxonomy): domain Eukaryota; kingdom Metazoa; phylum Arthropoda; class Insecta; order Odonata; family Calopterygidae; genus Hetaerina; species Hetaerina titia. Next base: position 28,809,839 of record CM073776.1, on the reverse strand, counting down.
TGTGGGTGTGGAGAAGAATGGAGAAGGTGAAATGGACCGAAAGGAAAACAAATGAGGAAGTACTAGAGGTGGTGGGTGAGGAGAGGGGTTTGTTGAGAGAAGTCCTATGGAGACAGGAAAAATGGATGAAAGGCGTATTGAGCGGTAGTGGAATGTTGAAGAAGGTAATAGAGGGGAGAATGTTGGGCAAGCGAGGAAAGGACAGGAACAGGATAGGGATTTTAGACGGGATGAAGGGAGGAAAGAAGTACACAGAGATGAAGAGGGACCTGATGTAGATGAGGTTGCTGGATTGGGTTTTGTTTGGAGTTACAAAATATTTATTTGATAGTTTTGTCCATCCAAAAACCTACCTTAACCGGTAGATTACCTAATAATAATCTGTGTTATTTTGCCTTCCCGTAGACTGTGCTACTTTGTTATTTATCTCAATAACGCTTTCTTCACGTTAATAAAAAATATCTTTACCGTCCATAAATGACAACAAATCATTATGGATCAAACTATTGGAACAAATGCGCACAAATTAAACAGAAACAGTGCTACGTGGGGCAGACAGAATATTGATAAATCAAAACGAGTGCTGCCATAGACCATAATGAGAAAAAGAGAGAGGCAGATGATTAACGCGAACTCTTGAAGATAATGCCTGAAGAGGGAGGACAAGATAAATGAAGGGTCCGAATGAAGAGAAATAAGAGGAGTCACTGAGGGAAAAACTGCGGGGACTGGAAGCTCCAGCCCATGTCCATACTCTCTTGATCAAAAATTCCGCGACGTAATTCGTTCGGTAATTAAAATACAATTCGTCAATTTCAAATACATGACACGCGGAATGTCGCTTCAGAAAAAAAAGAAATGATTTGTGCACGCCATCGGAGTTCATAGAGCACGGAACATTGGGAATTTATTTTAAATCCATTACGTCCGTTTTGGAATACTTTCTTCTGCGCAGCAATGGGATGGAAAAAATTAAATGAGTAAGATTGATCGTCTTTTCGTTGTTGTGACATTGTTTCGTCGCCAAGATTAATATCACTGGTATACACGAAGACGTGACTGCCTTCTTTCACTTCATTCCCCTCTGGCACAATGATTAGTAATTCACATCCATTCATGGACATAATTTTGTCTTTTCGCCAAAAAGACATTTGTTTTTGAACTGATGTTGACAAATCGCGGTTGAGGACATACTGTAAAGGATAAGGATAAATGAACAATCTTTGACGCATACTCGTGTGTTTGTATATAGATAAATTTCTATTTTTAAAAATAATATAAATATACACACTCGTGCATATATATATTATATTCCTTAAATCTACTATATTTCCATGTGAATAAATATTTGTTCGCCGTGTGGAGGGATTTCGTGTTTGAATGAGTGTGTGCATATATATATATATATATATATATATATATATATATATATATACACATTTGTATATAATCCCTAAAAAAAATATTTTGAGGAAGGAACAAGACCGTAATCACAGTTGTGACTCTATCATGAAATACGACAAAATTCCTATCAACCGTTTTTATTTTCCCTTTAAATTTCCCCTGCCACCCGTCTGAGAGAAGAAAAGGTCACATTGGAGATAACGCGGTTAAGTTTGCATAATATACTGCGCCTATCGCTATCACAACCATACGCTGTTCTGTAACAACTGAACAAAAGAATTGCGAGAAAGTTGATGAATACTGAAAAACGTTTTTTCATTTCGTCAGACGGTTGATTAAGCCGTATTTTAGATATTAAAATATGAAGATTGGATTGAGAATTACTGGTGTACTTTATAATAAGGCTATAGCCAGTACTCACTAAATCAAGTCTCACTAAAGATCTTGCAATGGAAGAATTCCATTCCATACAATGAGAAATAATTTTTTAAATACAAATACCAGACTTTCCCTTTTACTTTGCAGGTGAAGCGTCAATTGAGTATTGCTTAAGTCACTCATTCTCAGTTCAAGTTAGTTTGGTATAATTATAAACATGAAAGACTTCAGCGAAAAATATATCCATTTCATACTAATAACTGATGCGGTAAGTTAACTTCAAGAGATAAATTTATTAGCTTGACTAATTCATACTCACAGGCCTAGAAGGGATGCAAAAATGCACCAAATGGTAAATTAATTTATGGTTAATTTCAAATTTTATCTTCACCTTAGAGTAGTTAACTTATGTCAACTTATTTAAGTTAGACAAGATATCCATCACATATACTTTTCGTAAAATGCGGTTTAAAAAAGTTACAAGTGGATTTATGTTCAATTCAATAGAAAACTTACTTTTACATTTCCTCCGTGCATTATCATGGTGATTTAGAAACCGGATACATACCTAAAAGAAAAGAGAAAAACTATTTAGGATATAAAAAATAACAATTCAGAAAACTCGCCGACAAATAAAGTATGATTTTCGACAAATTGAAGGTAGTCACAATGCCAATGTTAATTTTTAATACGAGATTACTTATTACATATTTGATAAAACCATGTGCACTGTAAAAAAACATTTGCACATTAAAACATTTGCACATTAAAACATTTGCACTGTAAAAAACATCATCACACCAACACAACGCAATTAATCCATATAAGGGACAACTTGAGTTCAACTTAAAATAAAAAATTCAGTTGATTCATCGATTAACCCACTTTTTCACATGCATTAGTGTTTAGCACTTCCAAGGCGTTCGTTCCTGTGGTCTCGAGAGATAAGACCACTAGAATAAAGTTTTGGAGACAACTATCTATTATACTACTTTATATAACTTCATAATTTACCTTTAAGCTTCTCTTCGGCTGCACTTTCTACTGTTATACTTCTTCCAGAGAGCGATCACACGCGATTATTTTCTAAAGATATATTTACCACCAAATGTAAGTTCGGGAAACCAGCTCCCACTATATTCATTAACATACGTATGCCATCTCTAAACAAGTGCACAAATGATAAAAGGTTTTAGAAAAATGTAACCAAATTAATGGATCAATATTTTGAAGAAAAATTGGAACTACAGCGAGCATGATTGAAGATAAGTATGGTAGCAAGTTGAAAAATATAACAAAAGTATACGTGAGCCGGGAGATACATATTTAGTTTTTCCAGCAGAAATCAGTTTTAATTTCCATCAAAACTAAAAATCATTCTCTGGGGATCAATACTCAGAGAAACCATAATTACTGATAATTATATTTGAGGAAATGACAGAAGGGATAAGGAGAGGGGAAATAAGGAGAGATGAGGCCGGGGAAGGTCGAGGCTAGAACGATCATAAAGGTGTTGTCACAGTCTCGTACATCGACTGCCAGCTTCGGAACTTATTAACATGGTCGAAACGATAAATATTGAAACAAAAAAGAACGAAATCGGGACGAGGAAGAAAGAATGAGGAGAAGAGGGACTGGAGAGAAGAAAAAGTAGTGAGGCGACGACGTTCGTTAGCGACTTTAGGGAACGCTCGCGTTCGTCGAATTAGCGACGCCCTGGCGAATGTCTTTTGTCGAGGCCTCATGCTCCTCCAAGCGAGATTTCACTCATCGGATTTAAAAAAGAAATTAATAAGACCGCTCGGAAAAAATTCTAGAGAAATATCTTTGAAAAATGTTTAAATAATCATTCCGATAACAAGGACTTTACAAAACGCCATTGAAAGGGATTCTGTCAAAACAAAAACCACTACACGGGAAAATTATGAAAATTAATCAAAAAACTGTGGGAGAAAAACTAATTGGCATGATAATAACTTTCTATACGCAGAACATTGGGAATTAGAGAGTATGAAGTTTCTCTAAATATGTCAACACTAAGATTGTGTTAGTACATGAAGTTATAAATATTTTCATGTATTAATGGATGAAATATTAATACCTGAATATCAATCGATTTGATGCACACTAAGAGAGAGATGCCTAAAATATGACTACACGATTTTCTCTATTGAAAATACCTGCTGATAGTAATGGCATTAACGGCACATAGGATTGCACATTGACTTGTAAAGAAGGCTTCAACGGTGATGTACAGAAGCCGTAAAACCATTGTGCGATCAAAATTGCATCTGTTGAATAAATTAAGATCTTAAATATTTCAGTTCGGAATAAACTACTCTATCCTTAATAATTGTACACCATTATAATGCGCACGGATCACGTCGACTATTCATTACGGACGGAACCTATTGTTCTCGACTACCGAACTGGGAATGCGAGTAAACAAACCTGGCGCACGGGGTACCCATTAGTGCTAGGGAAGTGTCAACCATTGGCTACACAAATACCTGTTAGCACGTAACTCCCATGATTCAGCCTTCCTCACCATTATCCATCCAAATGTTCCCCCAGTTTGATAAAAACTGACCTCACGATGTGACCTTTTTTCAACAAGTGTTAATAAAAACGATATGGATGTCTTGTAATTAAGATATTATTAGATTATGCCACGTCATTAAGATTTAATCGACGCTCTTTTCCTGAAGGCCGAGCACACTCCGAGAATCGCTGGCATAATGTAAGCTTCATCGATAAATCGCCAAGGTTCCCAAGCATTCTCAATGTCGGCGACTGAATTCTCCAATAAAATCCAACTTGGGATGCTTTGGAATAGATAAATTATACATTTAATGCCGCAAATCTGACTTCCAAATTCCAAACGAGATAGACGAGGAGTGCATTTCAACCACTGCAGAAATTATTTTTGCATTGCTGCCCGTATCATTTTGTTTGCGTTGAAAACGGCTTTCTTGGATAATTTATTATTCAAAAATCGAACTCGCTACAAATAAAAGATTTAACTTTTTTTAATTTCCATTTTCGTATTGTGTTTTCACAGTCTGGAACTCGGCTCGGCTATGGGCTCGGATATTGCCGCTAATTGAGCAACCAAATCGATTTCACATTGGCATTAGGCTTTAAATGATGCGATTTCAAATGTTTGAATGTATGAAACGCGGAATTTCATGATGATGACGAGGGAAAAAGAGCAATGCGCACAAATAAACTCTAGCGCTGCATAATGGTGTATGAGGTACGTGTAAATGTTTTCTGAGTAGGTCAAAAGACCTGGGAATTTTGAAAAAAAAATTCACCGTGTTTCGATTCAGCGGATCGTGTGCGCGGCTGACGTAGTTAATGAAAGGATGCGAACTCTGTGCATCAGACCATAACGTAAATGGGTCATGAGAGAGTTTGCTGGGCATCGACGATCGGAATTTTTTTTAGAATCCATAGGACACCATTTCGAAGATCTACTATTGGGTGTACAGGCTCCAGTGCATGCTCCAATAGTTTACAATGCATTTCGATACTTTGATTAAGTATTTACATAAATAATATCTGTCAACAATTCTAGTTCGAAGAGCTCATAGCTTTACGAACTTCTTACGATGCTGTGTGGTGTGCTAGGAAGGAGAGTCACAGGTTTACATTCTTTCGAATTTCCAATACTTAAGCTATCACAATTTAGTTGTTGCTGGAAGTTTGATAAAATTGATAAGAAATGTGAACATCACCCACCTACTTAGTGTTAACACGCTATTAACCGAGAAAGAGACGTCTCTCCTTTAGTATAGGTATGCTTAATTTCTACGGACTAAAGATCTTGGTAAGTTGGGGCAAACCTATTCTTGCCTCGCTAATTTTAGATTGGAGATTCGAAATGGCTAATGTTTTCGAACGTTCAATTTGAAACGGTGCCTGATCGTCAGCTATTAAACCGAAAAAAGTACATTAATCGTGATTTCATTTTTAGATTTGAGAAAAATCAACAAGAAAATCAGGCAAGGAACTCCAAGATGTATAATTAGACAGCAATTGTTTTAAATACTCGTCAGTTATTATTATATTTTTAACGTAATTACAAGTGATTAGTTGATCACGGTAGCATTTTTCCCTCAATAAACAAAAAGAAATTGAAAGAGAAAGAAACAAAAATGTGTTGAACAATAGATATACCATTAAAGCACAAATATAAGTTTTATAGCTCCTAAATTGATATCAACTTTACTTTTCAGGTTGGACAAATCGGTCGCAATAAAAAAATCTCCTTTCAAACCGGGAAACTAAAAAATTAAATACCACTCTACTAATTTCATTATTTTTAATCTCTACAATCTTGTTTAAACTTCATACATGCTTTTATTTTTAGTAATTCTTTGCTCATCTTAAAACAATATTTCATACAAAACTATTCAACTAATATTACAAGAAGTAACTCAATTAAAGCAGCTAATTTAATTTGTGTTCCATTGAGTACTAGAACCTTTATATTTACAATACCACATGTCTACACTTTTTGCAAATACTTTGTTGCTATAACATATGCCTATATTAATAGAGTTCTGCCACTCATTGCTTTCAGAAAAAAATAGTTTCACTTTCCTCGGTATACAAGAGTAATGAGGGTAAATCAATGAAATAAATGCACGCTAAATATTATATTACTTAAGGGTAAGAACTCAAAGAATTAAATACTTTTTAAATATTTGAATTTCTCTAAATAAAGCGTGTAGTGCACCGTCCACGTTTTATACATTCGTAGAGCTTCAACGGACGACTCCTCGCCAACGGAAGTCATTTAATGATGCTTTGTCATCTAAAAACCGACTGTATTATTCTTTCATAGACGCCTGAAAAAATTCTAAGCGCAAAAACAACTTCGCCAATTATCCAATAAACCAAATGAAAACTCATTCTGACCTCTCTTTTACTCAGGCCGACTAACAGAAAAACATATATATATATATAACATATATATATATATATATATATATATATATAAACATATACGTATATATATATACGTATATAAATAAATATATATATATATATATATATTGTGTATATATACACGTATATATACACATATATTTGTATATAAACATACACATATGTTATTAAACATACATATTTGTATGTACGTGCTCCATGGCAAAGAACCAAGATCGCCCGTCATGATGGGAGTGTATGTGTGGGGGAGTTACCAACATACGGAGGCCGGGGAGGAGGAAGGGGTTCATTGGGGGGGAGGGGTCGCGAAGTTTTTTGGAAGTGCGTGGGTTCGCTGCCCTCGCTCGCCTGCCCGCCTCGGCAATTGACACTGCCAGTGTTGCGGAGTGGGGAGGGTGGGGGTTGGTCTCGTGAGCGGACGGCGGCGTTATGAAGAGAGGGGTGGGTGGAAATGGGAGTGTGGTATTTGGTGGGGTGGTGGATAAGGAGACGGGTGGCGGCGGAGCAGGGGGTGGGGTGGAGGACGGCGTGGGGCGGCTGGGGGGGGAGAGGGTGTAGGGGTCGGTTGCAGAAGATTGTTGGGCCGGATCGATGCTGGGGGAGCAATGGACTCAGCTTCCATTCGGAACTACCCTACACTCGCACACACCCACTCCCAAACACACATCTGCTCACATCCAGCCGCCAGCCACCCTCCCACCCTTTGCCTTATTCCTTCCACTCACCCGGCATCCTTCTCCCCATCGCCCTCCCCATGAACTCCCTCAAAAACCCCTTCACCCCTCGCCGATCCTTCTTGGCTCACCCTCGCTCTCTTGACCGCTCGTTAACGCCCTTATACTCCCCGTCTTTCCCCCTGCCTTTCTCTCTGCATTTCTTTCAAATTCTTTATGGTCTTTTACGCTAGCCCAAGGAACAAAGCACGAGAGCAGCCTACGATATCTCTCGCTCTCTGTCGCTTACCAATCTACTTGCATAATTTCCTAATAGCCATCGGCCTCGAGCGAGGCCATCTATCACAAGACAATTCAGGGTTTCGGCAGTAAAATTTCCAGTTAAAGTAAAAATGCAAATAGTTACTCGAGACAGACTTCGGTTTCTTAATAGACGGTGGAGATGTATCATTCTCTTCCACTAATCTCCTGTTTTTTATTTCATGCAACTTACATCGAATTCTTTTTGGTGTTGCTCATGGTAATTTTAGCCGCATTACCTAAACAAGAAGCCCAATGAAACTATCATCAATGTGGATAAGTATATTTAACAGCAAATGATGATTACAATTATTGTGAACAGAAATGTCTCGGCCCTGGGATCTCTGACTTAAAACATATCCTCAGTACTGCCTGCCATTGGGATGAATATGCAAAAAGACTGTGTCGAACGTTACAATAATCTAAAGTGTGTTAATTGCAAAATTGTGGGTTATCAAATGCTTGATGACAAAATGTAATGCAATAGTTGACATCGAGTCATTTGAGTCCAAACGTCAATGTGTAACCCCCACAATGAACCCGCGAGTAACAGCTATTCAAAATGCAGAGAAGAGCCTGAAAAGAGGCATATTGTTTCCTGCACATTTGGCGGCGATCTTTTTTAGAAAAAGGGTACTAAATTGAGTACTCCCAAATCTGTCCTTTCCCTAGAGCACAACGGCTCTTATGATAATGCGCTTGAACAAATATCGTCCTCGCTCTCCGTACTACGAACCCAAATGACAGCTAAAATACTTTTCTATTTAAGCAAGCGTAAAACGTTCATAGATTAAGACCAGTTGTACATTTATTTACTCCTTAAGACTGAAAGAAATAACTGACAAACATTATTTACCAAAATGGTGGATAAAAGGTTTAGAGGTTACATTTAAAGATATAAATCAGTTCGATGTGTGTACCTGGAACATTTGGTAGTTACGGAAAGGCACGGCCTGGCCATTTTATCTGAGTGAATATGGCACACATTCACATAATAAATGGAAACGCTTCATGTCACGATATTTTACACCCTTTACGAAGAAATTGCTCCACACCTTTGTTCGCCCTCCGCCATCATTTTTTATATCCACCATTCCCACATTTCCTTACCCGAAACGTAATTTCACCTCTAGGGACAGGTGCATGGTACGACTTTCTTCTTAATCACATTCAAACAGAAATTCCACAACGAGAGTCATAAAACCTTTCCCTGGAGCACTGCCACTCTGCGTCAGATTGATGTAACATCGAATTAATTAAACAGCGATCGTCTTTAAGATTTTTAAGGACAGGTGGGCAACGCGATCGCTTGCAAACTCGAGAATCATAGAATCGAGTTTGACCTTAGGAATAACAGTGTTCTACTCAATTTCATCCTCTACTCGGAGAAAACTGACGAAAATTCAGAACCCTTTGATTCGTTTCGGGAACTCAGGGTACATCGGCTATCGATATTGCTCGGAATAAGAAAAATTTTTAATTAAATAATAAATTGAAGATAAAAATTAAGAGAAAACTTACCCAACGGGGACCTCCTCCCCATAAGATATTACGGCTGTTATGACGCAACTTGTATAGGAATTATTTGTAAACTATTCAACGTGAATCACTACACTAATCCATCCTTTCCGGATATCTACTTTCCCCGAGAGAAATTCTTGAGAGCAAAGAGCTAATTCTATTACTCTTTGTTCTCCCTTTCCTACCTTTCTCCAGATGCATGCAAAAACATTTCGGGGAGAGAATAAAACCTTTCCCGCGGATTTAGAAAACTTGGATTAGCTAGAAAGCTCGGGAAACAGCCGGAACCAGCAGTGCCCAAGATGTATAAGGGTAGGACCCCTCCATCCATCCATCTATCCCCCGACTCTCCCCACGGCGGCTCCCCTTGCTCTCGGCCATCGCTTTCTCTCTCTCTCTCTCTCTCCCGCCTCGCGAAACATTCTCCCCCAATTCCCCCTCTCTTATCCTCACTCCATTATACCGCCCGACGAATCCCCCGGAACCCCAGTCACAAAACCCTTTCACCGCTCCCACCATCCCCCTGCCTCTTTCTCTCCAAATCCACCTGAGACCACCACGTAGCCATTGTGGAGTATTTCCCGAAAAGTTGTCCCGAGTCAAAACCACGCAGCAGTACCCTCTCCGCGCGGAATTTGCTCTTTTTTTTGCTGCCACCTCATTCTCCTGCCTTCTTCCCTTCCCCACTCTCTCTCCTCTTTGGAACAAGGGTTGTTTCTCGACGGTGAGTTTTTTATGCGATGATAATTACCAAAAATTCACATTGTTACCCACGATTGCGCATGAATCTGCGAATTGTTTTCACGCTAATATTGATGGCATTTTATTTGATCTATTTAATTTTTATTTTATTACCCTCCTTGAATTCATAATTGATTATGCCTAATTATTCACTTGTACTGTCCACTTACACACTCATTATCCTTTGGAAATTTTCCTCTCTGCCTTTTACGCCGTTATACCTCTTCAACATTTTCCCTCTGTCCCTTTCTTTAAATCGTTCGTGAGCTGGATTCCCAATCCAGAGGGTTCAGGTTCGAATCCTGGCGGAGGTTGAATACTTGTTTAGCATCACGATTCCAAACTTGGGTGTCATGTGAAGAATACTTCAAGTGAATCGCTCACGTTGTGCGTCAGATTGAACGTTCAATTGTGGAGCAATTGGAGGTTTTCTTCAAAAGTTGAATAATGCCGTCTCCCTGTTTTTTTTCCATTTACTCCTCCCCAACATTCCCTGGAAATACCAACGCAATCAAATTACGCACCTTTCCCATATCGCGTAAATGGCTTCAGCTGCCGTTTACCTCCCCTAATAACTGCCATTAAAAGACCCATTATTTTAACTTTATAAATTTGTCTCTCACCAACTCTAAACAGCTGCGGAGTCCAGGCTTTGCATAGGAATCGACCTTGCCACGCCCAGTTGAGTAATTACGCACCAATTATATGCTCTATCTCTTCTCTATCATCATATGCTATGTGGGCCTTTGACCCCTCTTTCTCTATCCCTATTTTAACCGATTAGTCCGCATTAAGCTTTTGGATGGGTTGGGACAAAGCCTCTCCACGCCAACGTAAACTCGAATGATTATTTTTTTTCTAATTATTTATTTCTGCTTGGAGTTCGCTCGCTGCTAAGGTGCGCGACGGATTAAGAGGTCTTCAGTGGGCTGCACTGGTGTTGGTGAGGAGAGTAGGGAGAAGGGGTGCGGGAGAGTCACACGGGGGTGGAAGGCGTGGAATTCGGATTGGCTCCACTCGTTTGTTCGAATTGAAATTCATTTCTGCGGCCGTCAGGACGGGAGCTCCGCAGACGCGCATCGTTTAAACATTCCCTCGCTTTTCGGAGGTTAAAGGAAAGGACGGACCCAATCTCCCTCCGTCCTTCCTTCCTCCTTTCACTGCTTCCATCCTCCTCTCACTCCTCCACCCAGAACCAATCCATTCGCTGATTTCCTCCCGAAACGTTAGGCGTAAAAATTTGAGCAGGCTGAGCGCCGGATCTAGTTTCCTTCACAATGAACTCTCTCCGCCGCAGAGAGATGGAGAGGCGAGTGGTTGCGAAACCTTCGCGACCAACGCCCCTCATCCGTCCTCGTCCAACGCTCATCCCATTGCCGTTTCAACAAGCGCCCTCTCAACACCGAGGAACGGGTGTCATCAGGCAGTTGACGCATGAGCGAAGCAAACCCCCATCTAAATACGTTTACTCTTCCTATGTTCAGAGTAAATTCACGAAGATAATAAATCGAATGAAACACTCTTACCACAATTCCATAAGCAAAATTAAACCAAAACTATATCCTTAAAAAAAAATAATTGCTTCAGAAATATTATTACAATAATTAAATCCTTTATCGGGAATCGACATTTAATTAAACTCTGATAGTCACGTGAAATATAAATATGCTTAGCGTTACATAAAACTAACGATGATAAAACAATATTCATTCATTGAAAAAAAGGTTTCAGACAGACTGGATTTCAATATTACTGCATCCTGATGAGAGACTATAATGTCTGCTAAAAAATAAATTATTTCGTCATAACTCTAATTGTACGAGGGCGTACTACGCATTGGAAAATTGATGGTGGATCTTTCATGATGAAATCGCAACCATGATCTCACGAGCTGTATTGCCAATATTCTCCGAGGATTCGTAATCTGTCGAAATAGGTATCACACAAAAATATTCAAACTTTACCGGAGGCGGAGTTCATACCTATTTGTAAATAATATCACCTTATTGTAGGACGAAGCGTTGAAATTCTTCATTCACATTTTTAAAAACTGAGGAGTTCCAGGGGTTTTTATGGACAAAAAACATTCCGAAAGAAAAACCCGTACACTGAGTCAATGTATATTATTATTAGGTAATCTACCGTTCAAGGTAGGTTTTTGGATGGACACAACTATCAAACAAACATTTTGTGACTCCCCACCTAGCAAACTAATCTATATCAGGTCCCTCTTCATCTCTGTGTACTTCTTCCCTCCCTTCATCCCGTCCAACATCCCTATCCTGTTCCTGCCCTTACCTCGCTTGCCCAACATTCTCCCCTCTATTACCCTCTTCAACATTCCACTACCGCTCAATACGCCTTTCATCCATTTTTCCTGCCTCCATAGGATTTCTCTCAACAAACCCCTCTCCTCACCCACCATCTCTAGTACTTCCTCATTTGTTTTCCTTTCGGTCCATTTAACCTTCTCCATTCTTCTCCACACCCACATTTCAAAAGCCTCCAATCTACGTCTATCCTCCTGCTTCAGTGACCACGTTTCCGCGCCGTACATAGCTACGGTCCATATCAGAGTTTTTACGAGTCTTGTCTTAACATCCCTACTCAACGTCCCCATCATCAACTCCCTCCTCCTTGAGAAAGCCTCCTTGCCTAGCGCAATTCTTCTCCTTACGTCCCTACCACTTTGATCGTATTGGTCCAAAACACTTCCGAGATATGTAAACTGCTCTACCTGCTCTATTTTTTCCCCGCCTATTTTAATATTTAGCTTAGCCTTTTCTTTCTGGAAAATCACATAGCCTTTGTTTTATCAATATTGATTCTTATCCCATATTTATCGCACTGAACCTCCAATTCACTCAGCAATGCTTGCAACCCCTTGGCTGACTGAGCAACTAATGCTTGGTCATCAGCAAACCTAACCGATTTTACGAATTCCCCTCCGACTTTCATTCCTACCTCCAGTTCTTCCCATACCTCTTTAATCATTTCCTCCACATATACGTTGAACAGCACCGGTGACAGTGAGCAACCCTGCCTTACCCCTCTTCTTAACACAGCCCATCCGGACTCTCCATTCCCCACTCGCACCTGAGCAGTCTGAGACATGTACAGGTTGCGGATCAGTCTCCTGTCCCTCCAATTCATTCCTATTTTCTGCAATACACGCATCAATTTTTCCCAATTCACTCTATCAAACGCTTTTTCGAAATCTACAAAACAGGCAAAAACGTCCTATATATATAAATAAATAAAATATATATTTATATATAAATAAATAAAACTGCTCAGTATGTACGAGCATCGAAACACCCAACTAATGTTTGGGAGAGGGAAAGAGAGCAAAGTACGATTTATCACAAAACGAGCGACGAAGCGCACTCGTAAACAAAAAGAGCGACGAGGTATAAATGATGACAGGCGGTTCGCAGAATTACCGGATGGCAGTATTGTTTGCAGGGTTGGCTTTTGTGCTTAAGTGTTTATCCACCAATTAATATGTAAACACCATGCCTTCATTTATTACGGACAGCACTGGGCAAATAACTCAAGCGTTGAAAAATATAGTTACTTATCATAGGAATGGGCAGGACTAAATATTCCTATTCTTATTAATTATTACTTGTAATAGTCTACGCATCATAAGTTGGATTTTGGAGTCTGGAACACAATAATTTAATGCCATGGTCTTTTAATGATTTTTCCCGTAGATTCCTCAAAATTTTACCAATGAGCAAGGAAGAACCAAGAGGCTTGTAAATACTGCATAAATAGAGCAAACGATTTTGTATTCGAACCCCCAAAAGCTTGCATGTATGCATTAAACTTTGCTACAGACGTCAAATCACGACTTAATACGTTAAGCACAAGACGTATGATTAATGATATTATCATATGAAAAAGGATAGTGCGGCAAAATATTGGTCGTGTAAGTTTTTGAGGGCGCAAATCCCGTTCATTGCGTATCATGTTCGGCAAAATTTTCTTAAGAAATTTAACTTTTCCAAAACAGGAGCTAGGGCGCAAAATTTTATGTCCCCAGTTAAACTTTTCTCCCTACCCGAATGAAAATGCAGCTTTTTTTCCCGTCACGAAGGCGAATCAAATTCTTCTCACGTTTTTTGAAGAGGAGGCGTAGGGGTTTAAAAAGCGAGTTCCAAGTCTTCAATCAACATCAACGTTAGCGATGAGATATGCGTGGCATCCGAGAGGGACTGTTAGGATGCCAAGTTTCCTCGGATGTTTTAATTCGAAGCGGACCGGAGGAACGAGAGTTCTTGACGGATTACAAATAACTTCATGAATACTCCTTTTATAGGCTGGCATATTTCGATGCATTTATATTGATGGTACATACGAGTATGTCGATTTCTAACTTCTCGTGATCGCTCTTATTGGTATCATCATACATTTCGGCAGTAGTATTACAATCAACCTCACTTAAAAAATAGTTTATACTTGGACCACGTTCATTTTTCTTTTCTTTTCAATGCACAAAACTGACGGTTCTATACTAATTACGCGGAGGTAGAATTATCAGTGCAAATCATTATTTTATAGTTAACATTTTTAACATATAGTCCAGTGAGTACATTAAAGAAAAAAAACAAATAGTATAACATTGGAGTTAAAATGAAATGCAAGCCAGTTAAATAGACAAAAGTTCCAAAAGTTCTCAGTATTTTAAAATTAGGCACCATAAAATTTATGGTGTCTGTTTCATAGAAAGCAACATTTCATGTTTTTTTCGGCTTATGAACTAATATTAGAAGTTAATTTAGTGACGTGTAAAAATGAGGGTAATTTATTATGAAAAATTGAATTCAATAATGAGAAAAGTATTTAGATGCAAGACGACATCTAGGTCTCTCTGTATTAACCACCAATAAAAGGATTTCGAACATATGCATAAAAAGAAAACCAATCAAATATCACATAGTACATCTACATCTACATAATACCCCGCAAGCCGCCGCAAGGGCGTGTGGCGGGGGGTGTTAGGCCACCACCCAAAAAAAGGAAAAAAGAAAAAGGAAAAAAGAAACACCGCATTCAAAACCAACACACACATGCAAGCCCCAATCCACAACAGTGCACACATTCATTGCAACACCCCATCATTCGACGCGCATGCAACCACACATCTACCTATCCTCACTCCAAAAGCATGCAAGTACATACGCTTACCTACAACAAATAATTCCACCCTAGGATGCAGCAAGAAACCTATCACGAACGTGCCAGCTAGTTTATACCAAGTAGCCAGGCGAAACACCACCACCACAAGAGCGTTCCACACAAAACTCTCTCCCACCCAAGATAGTATTACGTGATATTTGATTGGTTCATACATATCACATAGTGTTAAGTGAATGTGAATCACTGGTACTTACGTTCTTTCCGTGGAAATTATTCCGTTAATACATCCCATTGTAAATAATACCAATTTAAATGCAGTAACTATCAAAACAAATGAGTAGTTTTTAATTGAATAGTTAATGAAATAGATGGTTCAATAAAACTTTACTTATTACATGGCAACATAAAAAATACATGAGAAAATACTTCATTATCGGAAAAAATACTTTCCCGAAAAATATATTAAACCTTTGACTACGAATGCAACTTTTTATATTTCATACCAACGTTCAACAAATTGAAGTGTCGAGGATTTATATTAACTTGTATGTCCCAATTTGGAGACAGTTTAATTTGTAATGAAATAGGCCGTTCCTAGTGCCACCTTAAGGTTTCGCATTTCCCCAACCTCATCAATGACGGCACAGGAATCTAAAACGAATTCGATTTGTAAGATAAGCTCTGCGATAAACCCAAGCATACAACTTTTCAATGAATCCAAAAGTTTGGGATTTCATGCAAAGTAATCAATCCGTTCTTCCCACGATTCTTAGGAAGAAGAGGTCAGAATGACGCGTCCTCAGCTTCCGTGAGAAAATATCTTCAGACAATACTGCAATCTTTAAGTCCTTACCGTAAGACATTTAACAAGACCTAAGGCATGAGAAATCCTTGCTTATGAGCCTTTTCTCCAATCAAGCGTCATAAGAAACTTAAACAGAAAACCACGAACCTCGTTATAATCATAAATAGCAATGGCATTCTGAATTGGTGGATGACTCCAGTAAATGTGACTGTCATTTTACTAAGTTTCCAGAAATTGGAAGGTTGGCGATTAAGCGCATGCCTTGACCTAAAGGAAAAACTATTTGTTTTTATTTTAATGTTGACGCAGGTGAAATAATGCTGAAACCGCATGACACTGGTGGGTGAGGGAACAAGGCCTCGTGGAATTCGTCATAAAAACAGTATGAAACATCATGCAGAACTATCCGGGATACTCGAATATAAAATGATACCTGTTTCTCGTCACATGTTAGTCACAAATTACTCTAATAGCTGGTCACCTATCAAGACGGTTGACAAGTTTTTGTGGCTTGCATGGCACAATACGCTTAATATTATGAAAAACATATGTGAATAATTAAATTTTTTTCTTTTGCACTCAACCGTCATAGTGTCTCTCTCTCTTTATATATATATATATATATATATATATATATATATATATATATATATATATATATATATATAGATGATGCGGAAGTACTCACGAGAGCAATATAACTTTTGGACGGCACAATAGAACACAGAATAAAACAGATAACACGTAAAAGGACACTCACACTGTAGATGATTTAAGCTTTCGGCCTACTCCGAGGCCTTCTTCAGGTCAGACCAGAAGAAGGCCTCGGAGTAGGCCGAAAGCTTAAATCATCTACAGTGTGAGTGTCCTTTTACGTGTTATCTGTTTTATTCTGTGTTCTATTGTGCCGTCCAAAAGTTATATATATATATATATTCAAACTTGAAAATCCCGCCATACGGCGCACCAATATTCATTCAAACAGAAATAGGTATAAGGAAAGGGGATAGGAAAACACATAAAAGGCGAACACAGGACATGTGGGGAAGGCGGTTTTTGAGCAGATCACGAAAGTAAAAATATTTCCTATCCCGGATAAGGAAATATTTTTACTTTCGTGATCTGCTCAAAAACCGCCTTCCCCACATGTCCTGTGTTCGCCTTTTATGTGTTTTCCTATCCCCTTCTCATATATGCATACATACTGTCCTGTATATAATAGAATTTAAATACGAACTAACGACGTTCAAGAATTTTAAACACGTAGGAATTTTACCACATAAATGAAATTATATTGCCGTCAAAATTTTATTATATTTACACCTATAAATACTAGTGGACGAGTTTATTTAATTAGGGGTATTGAGGAGGTATGGAGGTATTAAAATAAGATTTACATTATGATCAGCATATCCAGCAGGAGTGTGCAGCTAACATGTGGAATTCAAATAACTGTCCCAATAACATTTGTGCTCGAATCGGTATTTTATTGATGAGGGAACCCTTTACCCTCGTCCGGCGCAGGGTTCAGCGCCCGTGCAAATATCCCCCCCCCCTGGCGGAGTCGGCCAAGAGAGATATCCCGGGCACGTAAATTGGAACCTTGTCACATTTTAGCCACACGTCCATCGGTTAGCCAAATGCGGATGCTTACATACGCCAGCGTGGTTCCATAATAGAACGGCGTCTAAGGCTTCCAAATTGACCGCCAAGGCCACGCGAACAAACGGCCGAGCGCCGCCTCCGACGCTGCTGCAAGGGAAACGGCCAATCAGGATAACAACGCCGGGAGCGGATGTGAATGGGAACGTCATGGTCAGGTTCAAACGAACCGACAGCAATCAACTGATGGTGGCGTTAATTGCCTCAATAAAGGCCACTCCAGCAATATAAGACACGACGCTCCACGCGGAACCGAACGCGTTTCCACTGCATAATGTCGGAATTTACATCGAATTTATGGATTGGCCACTCCCATTCACGAAAGGTAGGTACAGGTTCACTTTCAGGAATGAAGCATTTAAGAGGCGGTGGATTCACGATTCTCAGACGGTAATTCACGACGATGCTATCTCTGAAAATGTACCGAGAACACACTCGTACTTGAGCCTGTAGAGACCCTTACTTGGTGTTATACGCGGTTGGTTTAATAATCCAGAATTACGAAAATGACGATACGAGAGAAAACCTCTATTTTTTAAGTTTGACAGGAAATAAAAATGTGTTCCTCGTTTTCTGTGAAATATTCTTTCGACATTTTGTCATACTGAATCGTCAGTTCCGGTTTAGAGTTTATTAAGATATTTTATTCAGAGATATTTTCTCTCGGTCAACATAATCGTAGAACTCTTATTCATTAATGCCAGCCACCTAGAGAAAACCTCAAACTAGAGAAAAGAGTTGCATGCTTTCATTAAAACTTTTATCATTTTGACCTTAGTCTTACAACAAGTTAAAAATACCAATTACGGAAACAATATACCCTAATGCAATTACGCTTTTTCCTCTGAATACATCCAGCTTATTAACCGATGAGCATCAGGTAGGGATTTGTATTCCTTAAGGGTATAAAGCATTGTCATGAGCTAACCACTCATCCCCTTAGGCTCACGCTAGAACTCACTGCTATGACAGATGGACGCAGTTGGTAGCCTAATTAATTATCCGACTAATTAAACGGCCAGAACCTAAGGAGCAAGCAGCTGCCCGAGGTGTCAGACCGCTGCAACCCTCACCCCAGTTGACCTAGAGCAAATTCAAGTGCTATATAATGGAATCTATAAGCTGGAAGAATATTTTACTTCCGCACAGTGCAGGGCACTGGCAACTTGTATTCAAGGAACAGTTATTAATCTAGCTTAATTGTTCTTTTGAAAAATACTTAGTACAAGCATATTATTCATCCATTTATGATACTATTATCCGTCAATATTATAACATCAAATTTGGAGCCCAAAAAATAGTCTCTCATTAAATACTCGATCGATGAAAACAAAAATCACGGTGAAAAAATTGTGAAGAACACGGAGATAGCAAAGGTATAGCATGCAAAAAATGGAGTTTACTAAAAGACTTTGAACATTTAATGCAAAATTTATCACTAAATATTCAATTCAACTTGTGCAACAAAGTGTAACCAAGTTAATACAAAGTGTTACGTGGATAAAACCAGTTGTAAGACAAAACCATTAACCGGTTTTTTGCGAAAAATATTTCAATGTGGTGTTGAATTTGGGATGAGGGCGTGAATTATTGAATTCTTCTGCGTTAGTTATATCCAGATTCCTATCTTTGTTACATTTTCTGCGAAAAACAAATCCACTCTTTGAGACAAAGGAAGAGAGACGTAAGCTTCGGCAAAAATGGATACCTTTTACCCCAAAATTTAATTTGAATATTCCGAAATATACGACTGCGAAAATCCACCGATCGCTAAAAAATCAGGTAGACTTCTTGCAAACGAAATTCACGTATTGTCTCCAATTTTCAAATAATGACTTTTTTATAGAATGGTCATACAACACACTTTGTGAATTGGGATACCTTATCGCTCCATTCTCCAACCGCCGTAAATATCTGGAAAATTTATGACTGCAAGTCTTTCCACGATAGCGGAGAAAATATGACATTCGAAACGGCAAACCTTAAGATCAAATCGAAGTCAAATGAAACTATAGTCCTGTGAGAGGTCTATATTTACTTTTCCGGTTAAGGGAAAAGAAATTTACCATCAGAGATTATTTTCAAAATCAACTAACGATATACTATAGTTCAAAATCTCTTCACTCCGGGTTATGTGTAAGTCCCTGAAGTATGGCTTTTCGGGTAAAGAACCAGTAATTTCAGTAAGGCTTAACATGAAGTAGATGCCAGGAAAAATCAATAGTTATCGACTATAAAAATCAGCAGGTATCTGTACGTGTATAATCAAGTATGACAATTCCCAATGCTTCAAAGAACGACACATGACATATTATCTGTATTAGTTTCACAGCACGGTTTCTATTGCCGGCCTAGCCTGAAAAAACCATTTCCTATTACCGTTTAATATCCGGCTGAAGTCTCCGGTATTTAATATTTGCAACAATTTTAGGACATTAATATCAACATTGTCTTTGCATAAAGATTCTCCACGACGCACTATAAATGCATTTAAATTTGCACTAAACACTCTCATTACATTTGTTAACCCCGGTGGCGCCGACGTAACGTGCCCACCCTACCAACCAAGAGGTCGCGGGTTCGATTCCCGCCTAGGTGAATTTCCCTCCACCTACGGCTTGGTTTTATGTGATTGTATTCAAGGTAATGTCTAAGGGTTAAGAGGAGTAAGGGACTAAAAGTCTCAATGTCGCCCAATAAAGTCGATAAATAAATAAATAAGGCAATATAATAATCATAGCATACTCATGTGTGCAGAGCGAAAGGTTGATTAACAAGACAGGAACCACCCATCGAATTTATTCTGTGTGTTTCCATTTGATGTGGAAATTCTTCTCCCAGCGCCATTTTCAAAGCGCCTGTCGCAATATTTTTACCCATCCGTGGGCATTTCCTCGCTCTCTTCCACCCTTTTATCCTTGCCAAATGTATTTATTTCTAATCGAACGACGCTCACGGCAACATTCCAAAGATACAGCAATGTTAAAAAAAACGGGGACGAATAACAGGCGAATGATCAACGGATTTGCACATCAATATCCTCGACAAAGAGGGTGGATAAACAGCTTCCGACGTAGGAGAGCTCGATGGACACCCGGAAAAGGGGAAATGCCAGCGAGGGATTGACGAGTGGGCGGAGAGGGAACGGGGAAGGGTTTGGGAAAACGTTTTGGTTTATTCAGGATGAAGGGAGGGAGGACGGAATGCATTGGCTATATTATTCAAAACCCTTGTTGGACAGAGGGAGGGGGGAGAAGAGACACGGTCATGGGCAAGAACTTCCATTCAACCCGTGAATGAATATTTATTTCACATATCGAGGAATGAATATAATAAGAAGGGTACATTTTCATGAATAGATACGGGATGAATGAAAATTCTCAAATGGGGAAGTTTCGTCATGCGTTAGCCGTCCTTTAGTCTTATCCTTGACCGGTTTTTCACCGTTACACTCCCTTTTTTACGTTTTCAAACACTTCGAAACAATTTGAACGCCTCTTCCACTTGAAACATGGCCGTAGTCTCCTCATCATCGTTCCAACTAGTTTTCATTGCGTCCGAAGCACATAGTCTATCCTTCTCGCTACCCTAACATACATACTACGCTTTATAACAGCCCTCAACATCCTGTTGCCTCTTAGTACTACGTACCTCTCCTAAATGTTCCAGCTGTGTCCGGAAAATATCCCCCACAAAATATCTCTCTCCCCACAATTTGCAGCAGTTGTCCTGTGTTATTAATTTCAAGAGTCTCTCAGGCAGCATGATAGTGGATGGATTGTTCATTTTTAGTATCATCGGTGAAATGATGCTCCCCTAAACTGATTTCAACATCTGTTTTTACTGTACCGCTTGTCGCATTAACCCACATTAGTAATTTTTAAAGTTGAAGTCAACTTCAGTGCTTAAAACGTTATGGGCCGGTTTCATGCTAATGAGCATGAAACAAAATGCATGTTCCCACTGAAAATTAAGCCACCATACGGAAGGACTTGCGAAACATTGGAATCGATATGAAGCTCGATAGGTGAACAGAAAGGTCAATAGCGGTGAAATAAAGGTTAAAAAAGTGAGAAAAAAACGGCATGGTCCCCGGAAGCACTCTGTTCAAAATACATGTAAATCCTGTGCTGGTATACCAAAATGAATTAGTAAAACCCATTTTTTTTATCAAAAAAGCGGTGATGGACGTTTCATGAGGTGTTGAAAGAATAGTTCTCGATTTAATTTAAGAGACACCTAAGCATGGCAGAAATTTAAAGATTAATAAAAATTGGCAAAGAAATATATTAACATTGCAATTCTTCAGTTGAAATGAATAATAAAATTAACTGCATGACGAACTCAATCTTTCTGCACTTTTAATAAAGATTTGGCTGACGATGACTTCGTTTCAAATCGAAATTCAGAGATAAGATGAAGGTAGGGCGTAAGTTTATCCTTGTCTCAAAGTTATATTCAGAATAAACCACAGGAAAAAAAAACATTTTTATTTGAAACGGTTATTACGCCGCGATTATCATAATATTTACCTAGGTAAATATTATGATAATCGCGGTATGCACCGAATTGTAAAATATGATAAGATACGTCTGACAGGACATGGGTATCAAATTTTAGCGATGTAATACTAACATATTCTTGCAACCTCAGCCATAACAGCATACTTTACGTATCCTACGGCAACATTCATTAAGAAATCTCAAAAATTGATAACATTTTTTTAATGTAGCGTAATGAGAAGTTATAACGATAACACTGATGCATTAACATTTACAAACCTCTAATTCGTTTTATGATCCTAAACGAAAACAAGTTACTTGAACTATGACAATGTGAATAGCATAATATTTCTGATATGACAGTCATAACGCCAACCTAATTAAGCCAAAATATAAAGATAGATAAATATTCGAAATAGACCTGAAGAGAAAACCAGAATAGAAAGGTATGGATACATATGGTTGACCTATAAACACAATTTCAATATAATTTCAAATTTGGATAGAGATAAAAGACATTACATAACATAGACAATTAAAAGAGAAAATTCAGAAAACGGAAGTCAATTGGAGCTATGATTAATACTTAATTGTTAATAATTCTTACGAGGATTTTATTCAAACAATTCTGGAACCTCACCACAACGTTAAGCGCACAATCTGACATATTTTAAGGAACTTTGCGGAAAAGATGGTTTGCATATGGGAGAGTGAGGAGAGCATTTACGACTCCTAATATTCGCAGGCATAGATTTTCAAGGGGAGTGAAGGGGAAGGAAGAAATAGCAGCGAATGAGGAGAGGGCCCCATGAGCAGGAGGGTGGGAATGGAAGTAGGGTACTAGCGAGCGGAATGGACCTCCGATGGAATGGGGATTCCGATAATTCTATTTCGGCGTGCGGAAGCCGCCTGGGTTGCTTCATGGCGTGCCATTGGGAAGGCCGGCCGAGAAACGTGCCAAGAGTTGCGGTTAGGTGAGAGGGGTGGAACTCTCAAGAGGGGAGTCCCGCGGGGTGATCGGTGTAGGGAATTGTTTCCTTCCGCCGCTCCCTCCTCGCCCCCAACTCCACAGACATGACATAATGGGATCCACGAAACGGAAGGTGGGGCGAACCAGCAAACCAAGGATCGGGGAAATAACGTCGGTAAAATATATCTCAGGACGCGTAGATGATTCTCAAAGAGATTTCGGCGAAAAATAACCCTTTTCTGAAAAAATAAGAGCGCAAGACTGATTGCAAATAAATAATGTTTGGCACGTCGTCATTCTTCCTTTCGGAGTAATGTGACTATCTTACGTGAGAAGGTTGTATTTTTTTTATCAGACGAATGCGTTCAAAATGTAATAAATACTATCGGAAAAAGCGTCATTGTAACTAATTGTAGACATCCTCAACTTTCTAGTTCGTTATGACTAAAAATCGAGGAAAAACATATTGTTAATAATTCTGCAAGAAATAGCATTAGTCCATTTTACTTAATTTTATTTTTTAGGACATAATCCTAGATTAACAATTTCTTACTAAGGTTTAACGGGACTAAAATCATATTCAAGCGCAATCGTTTTATGAAAAGTATTTCCATTATTTCTAAAACAAATTTCAAGACGCGATCACTTTTTAAAACGTAATAAATTGCCCGGAAACTAAAAGAAAATCTCAACCTCTTTGCCATTTTTTGCCCCATCAACCGACTCTCCCATTTCGATTCTTCCTCATCGACCGACTCTCCAGCAAACGCGATCGATCATCTGGGGGATCTTCTTCATTCCAAGCACAGATTTTTGTTTTCTAAATTCTCAGACGACCATGAAATAATTTTAACCATAATTTGTCAAGCCAGTCACTTGCATTACTTCTAATTATTCTTCATATTCCACTATTCCACAGAAAAGTTCCGGGAGTTTCCCGGAGAGAAGTAAAACTGTTTTGGTTAGGGAGTCCTTGACTTTGCTTCCAGAACTTGCATTTAAGTTTCCGGAAAAGGTAGGTCCAGGAAACATCCTTTTCCGACAGACAGGAAAACCCATTATTACAGACATGTCTACATTGAGAAAACTCATCAGTAAACGTAAATGTTTTTCTCGGAAAATATGGAGTACACGGCAGACAAAGGTAAGCGCATCAAAAATATTTCGAAAATATACTCAGTAATAAATTTAACGTAAATTCTATCCAGTAAATGTTAAAATTTCCTCAGAAAATGATGCACTTGAATCTTTAAATTGTTTCGAAATGAAGCTGGAATTTTAAATTAAAATAGACAAACCGTTCCAAAATGTTAAAAATATAGCAATTCTCTAGAAAAGAGGATTTTATATCTAAAGTTTACGATTAAAGAGTTATGCCCTTCACCAAATTACCAAGGGCTTGCCCTCATACTCTTAGCCAATGATAGTTGTGTATCAACCCCAAGGTTACGCATACCTCACCTAGTGTTAAGCCCAACGTTGCGTTAAATTCATGCATCAGGGTGGACAAAAGGGCCAGTTCCTTTCCCTAACCCGACAATGGTTTCCCAGAAAGATCAGGTAACCGAAAAATCACACAGCTTGGGTGAAGCTAAGGGTGACCAGAGGCATTCTCAACGATCGAGCCTGGTCAGAATTCCAACACTCTACCCACTGAACTACCACGTCCTCCCCTCCTACCCTTATTCTTCTCCAATCACAAACATTGGTAAATGGTATCACTTTCGTTTTCCGCTCTCTTAATAAAATCACGTGCAATACACATTGAATTTAATACGAAACGTAAAAAAATTGACTCAATTCACTGCAATTTAGCGGATACGTGATTACTTCATAAGTTCATTCATCAGTTAAATAACTTTAATTTTGCATTAAGAAAGGATCTAAAGGAACGCAGTTTTTCCTTCATCCAAGATGATGAACTGGGTGCGAAATCTCCTTAGTATTAAGTTCAGTCAACGTCACTAGTGTCCCCACGGACTGCTTGACGACTATTAATATTCAAATAATTACAAAGATTAATTTATCATGCCTGAAAGGTAATGAAGGGTTTCCAATAACTTTATAATATAACGGATAAATGATATTATAACATAAGGAGGCATTTAGATGCTAACGAAGGAAATGTTCCACTGGGAAAATTGTGGAATCTCGAAGTACCCTCTGCTTTGCAAACTGGAGCTTTAAATTCGTGGACTGTTATGTGATCAACTGACGCTGTACGCCGTGGTTTTGAGGGTGGTTGAAGTGTGATGAGGGAGGCAAGCAGTCCTTGAGGAGGAAACTTGGATATTCAGGGAGCGTTGGTGGCGGGAGAGAATAGTGAGGGAGAGAGAGAGAGAGAGAGAGCTTTCCGTGTGTTGTGTGCGAGTTCTCGAGGCTAAGGCAATGATTCAATCGACGCCCTTTCCCCGCAGTCATCCGTCCAGGATATGAGAAGGGAGCGAGCGGGAGCAATCGATCCAGGAAACTCGACTCAGACGCGACGACGGCACGTTTGGCAGCAAGTCCGTCCGCATCGCCAAATATAAACGCGTCCAATTTGGACGGCCGAATGGGTTGGGAAGTGCGGCTTGTTGGGGTGACCGCCGGTCTGTATTCGTGGGGGGAAAAGAGAGGCGTTATGGGGGAAGAAGAACGGAGAGGCGGACGGACGCAGGACGGCTGCTGCGCCTCACCGCCGAAAAACGCACCCGTGAAGCGACGGCGTGGAAATACGTGAAGGCGTTTGGACGCGAAGCCATTTGTTTGAAACCGTGATCGCGGGTCACGGGTCCGCCGGCTTCCGAACGGAGAATCGCTATTATTAAATTGATATCCGGTGATGTGAGAATTGAAATCCAGCGATTTACTCTTCCAAATGCCTTCAGGAAGTTTTAAATCGTTAACTAAAGCTGGAACGAGAATAAAAACATGTTTTTCATAATTCAGAGCGTACAGTCATGTTTTATAACTTTGTCCCGTTTTTTACTTAATGCTAAATCAAATGCTGAAGACTCAAATCTAGTGCCGAATCAAAATACAAGTCATGCATTTCCATCAGGGGAATTATAAAAATAAATGAGCGTTCCCTCCATATATTTAAGGTGTTGGTTTTTGTTGGGTACAATGTTTACACACACCTATACACTTCCTATTTAGGATATCCGGACTCCAAAACAATTTATCCATTATATCTTGTTCATCGCATTGAGATTGTTTACGCAGTATAAGCAGATTTTAATTAATTGCTGGCCAAATATATTAAATTAATGCATTCAGAATTAGGTACGAGGTATCTCAAGTACGAGTGGGATTGGGCAGTGTTAGGAAGAGGGCTGTCTGTTATTATCACCCCTGATTTTCAACGTACATATTTGAGAAGTCGTTAAGGAGACACGGGACGAACTGACGATAGGAATGCAAGTCAGGTGAAGAATATAAAAATCAAATTTGCCGTTGGCAGTCAACCAAGGGGTTGCAAGTATTGCTGAACGTATTCGGAGGTCACTGCGATAAGTAGGGGATGAGAGTCTATGTAAAAAAAAACAAAGATTATGTATGAAGTTTTTGGGAAAGAGAAGAGCTTAGCTGAATATTAAAACATGAGTTCAAAACCTTAGTAGCAGACATCTTAGTAGATGACAGAAGATGTTTACGCTTCATATCGGAGGATCTGGGAATCACACATATAAAGAATATAATGAAGAGGGCTAGGCAACTGAGCACTGCGAGACTTATTATTATTACATAAATCTCGTTGTAATTAGGCAATTTTCCTGGTGGCAACGGTCAAGTCTGGTCAACGGTCACTCTCACAATCCACGTACATATAGTACGTACACAAGAAGAACAGATATGAGACAAAATGCTCTTTATGTAAGGTGCTATCGAAAATTTACCAGATTGAACCAACTATTCGGCAAGAGATGTAGGTGGATTCATCGGAATGAATCGCCACCTGTAGATTTAATGAGTCGAAAGGCGATGTTGCACCAAGCTGGTTTCCTCTGAAGCATCGTAGCTTCGGGTTCTTCTGCGATCCCACGATGACTGAAAACGAGCAGCAGTGTGTACATCGCTTTGCGTGGAGATTGAGAAATCGGTAACCGAGACACTCGGAATGCTTCAGCAGGGTTTTAGCCTTTTCTTAACGAGCTTAAAGCCTTTTGCAGTGTTCTAAGTGGAAGCCGCGTGTAAATACTATATATAGTATGTCATGTGTCGATTGCAGATTACGGCTACTCGCGGCTGCGATACTATAGCAAGACCCATGAAAACGTCGAAACAATTCGACAAATCTTTCTTTGGGGGCTATCCGTGAAGCATGGAAAATGGTTGGGATCAGTCATGGATCCTATCTGTCTATCCTAATAGACGATTTTAACATTGCATCTAATTTTTTAAAAGTACGTACTGTTTTAAAAGTGCGTACTATTTTTTACCCTTGCGTACTGACAGCCGACCGGAATCGGTGCGAAACTTGGAGAAAACGCAAATATGAACCAATGCGACGAAAGTCACTTGTAACTTTGTCTTCTTCCCAAAAAAATGAAGTTGAAGTTGAAAGAACAATATTTTCAC
Source organism: Hetaerina titia (assembly GCA_037158775.1). Classification (NCBI taxonomy): domain Eukaryota; kingdom Metazoa; phylum Arthropoda; class Insecta; order Odonata; family Calopterygidae; genus Hetaerina; species Hetaerina titia. Next base: position 28,782,218 of record CM073776.1, on the reverse strand, counting down.
GCCATGGAAGCAGTTCAGAACAAATTAGACATGGTACTTGACAGCTTTCAACAAAAGGGCCCCCTGAGAACTTTCGTGGAATGGTAGAAGCTGGTAGAAAGAAGAAGAACAGGGATGGTCGCATAATATAACAAGAAGACGGTGATGTGGTCCAAATATTATTAGAGTAGGTCTAAAACTTTTTGTAGGGACTGTCACATTATTTTAGGTAACTTTTCGTAAGTATCCCTTAGAGCTAAATGCTAAGCGCTATATGCGAGGAACATGGACTACCATGTAGATAAAGATAAGGAACAACCTCAGGAACCCTCACTGAACATTGATTCTATTCAGGTTCCTGTCCTTTTTTCTTTCTTTTCCATTTCAATTAGATGTCGCCGAGCATATGGCCAACTCAAGGAAACTAAGCTTTTGTTACTATACACCGTGTATGTAAACTGAATTATAATATCTAGTTTATATTTTAACTGAATGTGTTATATAGAATACCTTATACCCTACTAAACAATGATCTGAAATATGCAGTTTCAACAAACACCCGAACTTAATCATTTTTAGCAGTTGTTATTGCTTAAATGACACAAACATTAGCCTCTTTTTCATAATCTACTGGATGAAATTGCGCACGATTAAGTTATTCATAAAAAGATCTTTTGATTGAATTCTTATTTTGGATGCTTTTACGTGAGAGAAACATGATACGGAATATATTTGTCCATAAATTTCTGTATAAAACGTTCATGCACTCGAAATTGTTACATTTAATATTATGAAGCAGCTCGTTTCCATACCTTTTCATTTGCTTCGAACGCTAAACTTTTATCAATTTTATTATTACTTTCAACAGCTCCCCTGATAAATACCAAAAACTTTTCGTGCTTTTGGCACTTAGAAATCTATTACGTTTCCCACGTTTATTGCCACAGCCGCGAATCCTCGGGGAGCAAAATGTCGACTGGCAAATATGCCCCGCGGGAACATTCTCCAAACTTAACATCCATTTCGAAATGAGGATAGTTTTCCATCACTTAGAAGAATTTAAATTAGGTGGATGCGATGAAAAACACCCTCTAATTGAGACATTAAACTCGCGCCAACTGCGAAAAAAATAATATGCCATTCGCTTAAATATCTTTCTCCTTTCATCAGCCGAAAAAAAATGCGAAAGAGTATCAAAGATGACATTTTCTAAAGAATTTGCCTCTATCCATGGAAGCCATTGAAAGAATGGGGAATGTTAAAAACTACTCCGTGAAGTGAAATTGCAAAATGAAAAATGAACGTACATACACACGCAAGTGGATTAGATACACCGGTTTTAAAATCGTGAAAATGAGGAAAGCGTGTATGGATAAAATAACCACAGGTTTATGAGATTAAATGTAGAAAAAAACTAGTGAGTGAGGGCTAAGTGATGGTGTTAAATTTGGAAATCGCAAAATTTCAAATTCTGGAAGAGAAATTTGACGCCAATGTCTGACCCTGCCAGGCGATGATGAGAACAAGTGGAGAATAATAAGTTTTTTGGAAAGACAGAAGAAAAAAATAAAATAATATAATATAACTGTGACTAATGACTCCTAGCACTGCTAACGTTAACGATCTTATTGTCGTCCTTTCTTAGGGCAGAGGCATAACGGGTTCAGCTGGCGTACTTGCAGGTAGGTGTTATATTCGCCTCCAGATTTGTTAACAGATAAGATATTTCTCACGAGTGGTGAAGAAGAACCCCTTTAAATAGTGTTCAGCTGTTAATTATGGATTCAAACTTCAGCCAGCTGTTCCCATCGTTAATAATAGAGATAGGGGGACTGAGGGATAGGTTTGAGACCGCAACGCTACTTTACTCTTCGTGGTTCGTTTGGGCCTCCTTAATTATCAACGCATTGGCCGTTTTGTGATAATTTGTTCAAACGATGCATTTGATAACGCTGGGGTCATAGTTTGAAATATGTTATGTACAAATATAATATTTTAATCCGCAGACAGGGTTGAAATGAGATAATGTGGCCTTGGTGAATACAAAACGGAATATCTGATTACATTAAATAAAAATCAAGTTTTCTTCGTAAAAAATGCATATTTTCATTACGCCATTTTTTAGGTTAGAATAATGCCTGAAGTAAATAGCAAAAGTAATTCTGAAACGAATAAAAAAATATTTCAAACTTATTTTCGGACATACTAGCAAGTCAGCTAGTTTTGAGTTACGGATTTAGCAAATCAAATGAATTTCGAAACCTCACCTCTCAAACGATTCAAAATATTTTTCCTAAAAGTAACCGTTTCAATATGAATAGTATGACATTTCTCTGATTTGTCTGGCTGTCAAAGGAGAAAGGAGTGATGTTCAAACGTCAAACAAAACCTAATGAGGACTCTCATCAATTAATTTTGCCCGTCTTTATCTTCATCCCACTTATCTTGTTTTTCATCCCAATTATTCTTCTTGGATTTCATGAATTAGCTTCGCTTCGCCTCCAGATTTTATCTAACTTTTTACTCCTTTCGCACCTCGCAGTACAAAAAACTAAGTTCCCTCATCAATGCCCAAAGAAAGGTACCGTAGGGAAAAGGAATATTTTCACAAACGAGAAATCTGAGGTCACGTTTTGCAGGAAGACGTGCTCTTTGAAATTCAACGCCAATCGCGATATAATCTCCAGTACCCATTGCAGAACTCACAGTCGTTCTAGGATTTTGAAGGGAGATGATTTTCAGGCTCAAAAACACGACTGTGCGTATAATTTCTCCCGTTTGCTTTCATTAGCACTTAAATCCCTTTTATATATACGCGCGATACTGCTCCGACGTGTCTGCGATTAGGAATTACAGGTTCAGTTTGCATAGTTGACCGTTAGAGTAATACTAAACTTGAAGAAAAATTTTACGCTAACATAGATCGGTAGGAATAATATAATATATGGAAAAATCAATGAATTAGATCTGAAAAAATTGAGCATTTCTTGAAATATTTCCAACGTGTAACATTATTACAGAAAAACAAATAATACTATTAAATTACGAGACTTTTGCGAGGATAAAGGACCCGAAAAGCAAATTATAATTGAATTCCCTGAGTAGATTTTATAAACTGATTACAAACATAATTCTTGTTATGAGCGCTGAAGCAATGCCGATTACATTTTATAATAGTAAAATAGTTCCCCCAAAAAAACAATTCACAAAAGAGTTAGTGACAATATCATTTTTATTATTATCTCAATCATTTACTTTTCTGTAGACTCATTTCACGACTCGTTAAATCCTGTTTACAAAACCGCCCCTCTTTATATAGTTCTAATTAAAAGTTCTTTGAAAAAGAGCTTGCTCTGTTTTAAGTGTGTTTTTATATATGTATATAGAGTAAGATTGTGCAATTTAATAAAATATATCATAGCGGAAATTCTATTCAAATAGCATTTTGGTATGAGTAGAATCATATTCTGCCAATAGCCGTGAATATCTAGTCGATAACCATTCGGAAATGCTTATTCGTGTTTTTACCAAATTTTACTACATTGCAAGCAGTTACCAGTTTTGCATATCACAGTAATAATTTACTTTTAGACCTCTATGGTTTCAGTAATTAATGATAGTCTCAAACTTTTACCAAGTATCATTTTCATTCTCGTAGTCCATAGGGTGGCGAGTGCTGTCATAGGAACGAAAATAACTTTATCGTTTTAGGTTTGGAGAACTTCGAGTAGTGTATTCCCACCAAATAATGCTATTTTTATGTCACTAGGAAGAAACACCTTATTCGCGTCGCAAAAAAGTCCCCATAATTTGTGGCATTCGAGAGGCAAAACGAAGTTGCAAATACTAGTGACTATCCAGTGAACTATGGAGAGACAAGAGAGTTTACTGCGAACGATTCACTTTATGTGCAACTTAATTCCTCACCATTGGAGAAATACCTCGTAATGTACTTTTCACAAGCGAATTAACTGTCCTTGGTAAGCACGTCAAATCCCTATTTAACGTGGGATTTTTTTTATGGCACAGCATAGTATTCGTCGTTCAGTTTTCCAGTCAAAAAAGAATTACATGGAGACTCAAACATAAGGTTATTCCATACACAAGTTTTGTTGAGCACCATAAATGTCTCGTATTTTGCACTGAATAAGCAAATATTTACCTTTATATTGAATAAAATGAAATCCACACGGTTCCGCAAAAAAACGGCACGTTCCATCGACGTTGATGAAAAATAACTACGTTACTCTGTACTGCTGTGGTCTACATATATGTTTCCCGACCTCCCGTTGGGAAAATTGTGATTCATATTTAAGTTTATGTGGTCAGAACATAAATATTTCCGGAGATTGGATTTAAAAATACTCAAACGAACGCAGGCAGGATGGCGCGTGCCTCCTACCGTTATTTCTCGACAGCTTCGCGTGCTCCGGAGTAGTTGAATTCGATTAGACCAGACCCGCCCTTTGGCTGGCGTCAAGTGGGTGCGTCATTCATGGATTACAATGATGGTTCGAAAGATTCAAATTGCACGTGGACACAGCTGCACGGATACAAGGCGGAATGAAAAGAACACTACGTTAAAAGAATTGTAGCAAGTAATAATGAAATAGAAAATACTTTAGCAAACTTTTCAAGAGCACTGAGAATTGTTGAGAAAATAAACCAGACAAAACTGAGTTTTTTAACATCCGGTATAAAAAAACGCCTTGGAATGATTTACGAAACTAATGATTAGAACTCAATAGGTAAGAAGATCGTTTTTTAATGCAAATTCCTTCCAGCATAATCTTAGACACATGAACAATTTATTATGCTCCAGTCTGAAGAAGTTTGCATCTAGATTTGAATCAACTAGATCAATTGCCAAATTAACTTAAAACCGGGTGTAATAGAATCGGGAGTATTCCACGTAAAGCCATTAATGCATAAAATATAACAGCGCCCCTTAATGGCAAAACCAACTTCAAACACTCAAACCTCAAACGCTTCCCATAATATGCTGAAGGAGACGCCGCTCGAGATATTTTTAGAGACCCGTGTTTTATCATTAATGTATTGCAAAATATATAGATATATATTTAACCTGCTATTTCAGGCAAGCTAAAATTTGAAATACGTACACCTTTTATGACTGGGAAATACATAGATTTCACGTAGTTTCGTCATTTCTGCTCATTACGCATTCGATGAGTGAACCTATGGCATGTCATGGCATAACCTCAAGTTATGTATACTTCAAAATATGATTGACTTGATGTATATACTTTGATTAAACGATAAAAAGTGCATAGGTCTCGTAGGAATGTGTTTCCCTCTCCTTCAGCCCAGAACAATTCCACCGGACGAAAATACCAATTGAACCAAGACTCACGGACACAAATTATTTCATTTTAATGATTAGAAGCGCGCTGACTTCCTTCGGATTAGATCTCACAAACTTGAACCTCATAGGGGAAAGGAAACAATTCGCGAGAGGATAGGGAGACATCAACTAAGAGGCAAAAAAAATCAATACGACATGACAAGTGACGTTTCATATAAATTGGGCACCGGGTCGAGCTGATATATTTTCAGGGGGGGGGGAAGAGACTTTTTTTAAAGAGTTTCCCTGCAAACAAAGCGCCTTATCTATCAAACCCCGGCCCCAGCCGTCTCCTGCACTTCCCCTCGGGCTTTATTGCGTCACCGGCGAGGAGACCTACACGAAAAGACACACGCAGAGAGAGACAGACACTTGCGCACTTCCGCGAAGCGACCATTTCGTAGCTTGCCTGCTATCTTACAACGCCGCCGCCGCCACCGCGCCCTCACTTGGCCGAAAGGGGAGGCGTGGCGTCAATCGATCATCCCTCTTCCTCCCTCCTCCTCGTCCTCCTTCCCATCCGGCACCCCTGTCTCCTTCCCCTCCCGCTCCCCGCGCAAAACCGTCCTGCCTCCCCGCCCTCATCCCCGTCCACCCTCCCCGGTCCCGGACGAGGGTTGGCGAGTTGCGCGGGGGTGCGAGTGAGCTAGTGTCGGGCGGATATGGTGGAGGGGGAGACGGCGGCGGCTTGTATCCCAACGAAAAGGACGAAAACCCCGAAGCGGAGTAGGAGCCCGCGCACCACCTCCCTTTCCCACCTTCCCGTAACCCGCCCCCCCCCCCCGAGCCTCTCCCGCCCCGCACTTACTATCAAAAGTCGGCGACCGGAACGCCTCTTGCCGATGCCCTCGGAGCGAGGCGGGCGGGGTAGCGCATTCGGGACGTAAGTTTGGCGGGAATGTACCCGGTCTTCCCCCTTCCCCCCCATAGGCATTCAACGAGGTCCCCGCAAGCTTGGAAAAGCGAATTTCCGAGCTCGATTTGCTCTGCACGTTCCCCGCGACTGGGGCGGGGTGACTCGTGGTGTATCTTTTGTTTATGGCTGAGTACGCTGACTCAGTTCATGCGAGTATCAGGAGGAAACCTTTCAAGCGATAATGAGTGCAGTGTCCCGGTGTCTGTGGGTAATATAAAGAATGTGCCATCCTTTCCAAAAGTCTGTAGGGAGTCACCGGCTGACCTACAGGGTTTTACGGGATGAAGCTTAACTGTTATTGCACCTTTCTGATTCCTCTTCAGCACTAGCACTCGGGGCGCGTCGGCTCTTATAGAAGAGCTTTGCTTAAGTCTTTAAGTAAGTGTCGAGTACGTCTGTGGTGTGTCACATGTTGCTGCTGACTGTTGATTTTCCAAGTTAGGCGGCCGTTTTTAAAGCATTCTTATTTGCTTTTGTCTTATTTTTCTTCACTTTTGTAGGAATTAGTTTTAAGAAGGTGTCGCTTGAGGCTGTGCTATGAAACGAGTGTATTTATTGCGTTATAACTTTTATTTTTCATGCACATTCACTCACTCGGGAGCAGAGCTGATGGCGTTCGTTACGTTTTGCCTTCATTGGCTGTCAGGCACTTGGGATGCAGTCGTAAATGTCGCTCTCAGAGGATGAAGTGCGCCTACTAGCCATTGAACGACAAGATTCAGAACTTTTTCACCGTTCTCAAACTCTCGTCGGTTCGGTGGCTGCCTACACAGACTTTTGTTAATGAAAATACGGTGGTCTTCTCAAAGTTTTTAATGAAACTTATATTTAAGATTTGACTCCCTCCGAATATCCTCCGTGGGTTGGCAGTCGCGATCATCTTATCACCAGGCGCAATAAAATATTCAGAAGCCATTCACTGAGTCGATCGGTACAAGGCAGAGTAAATTTGTAAATATATTCCAAAACTTCGACCTGTAAAATGACATTGCAATCGTTACCTATGTCACATTAAATTTGTTAAAGAGTTCCGATTCCAGTCTTCAACGCCGCCGCTTAATTTATTCCAATTCCTCAACTTCGGCCCACTCTCGCGACCAGAGACTAACTGCCCATGAAATTATGCAGATGTTCGTCCGTCAAGGGAAGCCGTTACCCCCAGAGGTAATTTGAGGTACTCGCCACTTTGCAAGTTAGCTCGATTCAGTAATTCTATTGTGATGGAACCGATGTAGGCTTCTATGCCTTGTTTGCCTATGAACTACCGCTTGGTGTGTAGAAATTATACATGGTGTAACTGAATTTTATTCCATCTCGAGTGGCGCATTACCTAGCAAGTATTAGGATAACGGTTTCAATTCTAGCTCATAATCTGAGAATATAGCATACCCCATCTGTTTCTGCCTTCAATAGCAGTTACACAGAAGCCAATGAAATGATACGAGAGCAGGTTAACGCAATAGGACGAGGTCTAGGGTCTCTTAAGTCACCCTAACTTCTCAGAGTTTTTGCTCAAGAATCCTCGACGGTTATTTGATAACATACTTTCGTTAGAGTGAATTAATACTAAGTTTTTCGAGGAATTAAATATTAATAAAATATCAATAAATATTTTGCAATAGAATTTATAAGAGTAACAATGGTGTAAAAAACCGAAGAGCAAGATCGTAATTTTTTTAAACAACAAATCCAGGGGAAATTACATTCATATTTAGATACTTTAAAATAAATTAATTTTAACTTGGTGGAAACAAGTTTAAAAAGCAGTGTTTACTCGTCTAAATAAATATTAATATAGGAGAATGTGGATTCAAATATTACAAATTAGATAATACTGTAAATGAAGTGGAGGTTCTCGTTATTCAGACAACATATTGGACTCACAACCGATCCCTAACTCAAGGTCACCTCAAATACACGAAGTGACTCGTCTGAATCTTCCGCTCACTCTCCATGAAGCAATCGCACAGTACCATTCATTGAGGCTGCATGTGAGAAGGGAGGAAGATATTTGGAGGAGAGGCAAACAGTTTTGGAAGTCCTCTTCGGTATCTGACCTTCTCACTCCATCTATTCAGAGCTCAATACCACGCGGTCGATGCCAGGTGAATTTAGACGTTCTTATAAATTGCAGATGCAAGGTGAAATATAATTGAATGATTTAAACAACATCATTTTCCTCTAAATCGTACCATCAAAATAAATATTGTAAACTGATTTTCTAAAAATTATACATTTAAATTGGAGAACTTTTCATTTTTATGAGTAATCAAATAAACAATTCGATATAAGCACAAAACCCGAGCAATACAGATTGGCATTAGAAGAGTGTACTCATATTAAAGCTCATCTTTCCATCTCACGGTTCGACGACAGAAATAAAACTCCTGACTGCTATAACTAACCCTTAATTATTTCGCTGCTTATAATAAAAGCATTAATCCAACTAAAGATACTCTCCTTACTAGACAAATGGCAAAATCTGAACCCAGCACTTAAAAAAAAGGAGAAGGAAACGACACTCACGCGTTTATATTTCTGAGTTAAATAATATTGCCTTTCCTCGCTGCCATATTATCACTGAAAGCCTTAACAGGCGTGCATACCCAAGAGCAATGAAATAAATAAAAGCGAATGAAATATACAGCGAGATGTTAGGATATGCAAAAACATTGGGTGCGTGGAATGTGCATTCACACTGTAATCAAGCTAAGAGCTCCACAGCAAGGCGATTCAGTCGGTGAGTCCATTTTTGGTTGAAAAGGATAGTACTTGCATTTGAAAGAGAAAAAAGATAGTACGGCTAGATATATCCTCCACAATAACTTCCCCATTTCAAAGAACTACCCAAAGAGTCTCTTTCATTATATTAAAAGATGAATATATTTTACGTTGCTGGGACACTATTGGACCCTAGGGGACGTTTTTTTTTCTAAAATATATCGTCAAACGACTGAAAATGGTTACTTCAGTACAGAAGTGTAATGAATGCTCATTTCCATTCTTATTTCAAGCTGGATAATGCGAAGCTTGTAAATGTGAAATGAACATGAAACCACGTTTTATTAGCCACGATGATGAAAGATCGTCCTCTAAAAAAAATCGGTCACATTTTCTGTAACGACATTGCTGCACTGCCATCACAGTTAATGTCTTCCCAGAACACGTTTTTTTTTAAACCGTGTAATGGGTATTTTTTTCAGGTCACCGTTCGTGAAATTGGCAATTCTCCTGAGTGCCTAGATGGAATTCCCCAATCGGTGAATTATGAAATAGCAATTGTGTCCTTTTATTCCCGCGCCAAGACACTTTGAAATGTTAAAATTGGTCATTTATTTTTGGAATTGGCACCTCATTTAAGCTCAGTTCATTAATTGTAATGGAAACAGCTTTTTTCACATCGGAGACTACTAACACATCACAGACTAACTTAAGCAGGCAGAGAAAATGTAAAGTTTTGGTTGGATAAAAATATCATACTGGTCCGATGATAAAGCTGAACACGAGACTGTCATATATTTGGCTTGGCTACTTAGAACATCCTTCAGAATTACGTAATTATGGGACAGGACATGAATGAGATACTCATAAATTTTACACAGAGGAGCAACATATTTTTTCTTAAAAAAGAAACACCAATAGACAACTCTACTGGGAACCAATTGACCTCCAGCCCGAAAGGTAGGCTGGATATTATATCAAATGACAGACTAAGCATATCACATCCTAACCATCACGCCGTTCTTTTACGGGGTAAGCTAATCTTTGGGGGGATTATTATCTTTTAATAATTTCCCTCGCAGTGTCTTGTCTTTGCATATTTCTCCCACCTTTCGTCACATTCAACCATTGTTTTCATAAGACTCCTGAAAATCCTTTATTTGAGATTCTCCTCAACTACATTCACCAATGATTTTCTCCGTCTGTCACTTCCCGCCAGTCCATTCATTCCCATTACACTAGATCATGTAGATATTCATTTGGTGATTCGACTCTGGTCCATCATCTCCATGTGACCAAACCAACGCAGAACACTTCTTTGACACACGTCAGTCATCCGTTAATTCAATCCACAATGTTTGGAAAAACCACTCATTCCTCACACTATCTCGAATTCTATGGAACCACTTCCCTCAGACAGCATTAAGCCAAAGAATTTTGGGGCCAACTAGGATAGAATAACATCGGAAATAAATTGATGATTTCATTCCTAAGTTAACAACCCTATAGTTTGAATATGACTTGCAGGAAGACAAATCCATCCCCGTGGGCCTTTCAGAGGATTAGCCGTAGCCGTACGATTCTACTACATCTTGTACATCCATATAATCCACTACAAGGATATGTGGCGGGGAGTGTTGGAGCATGAACCATGCATAGTTCTTGCATATTAGTTCATGCGTGCATTTTAAAATATATTTGCTCATTTAAATAAACACTACTCTTGCTTGATTTTGCGTTAAGACTCGAGAACTGTTGGCAGACTGATTTCGCTGAGTTTACGAAAAAATACAATGAACATTTCCTTATTCTGAGGACGAATTTGCTTTATATTAAAATAACATAGGGTCTAAGCGAAGTAACAATCCAACCAACATCAAATTAAAAAGAGAACTAATTCTATATCTTAAAAAATTAACCCTCTTATGAACCACTCAACTTGCAAATGCATACACGTTGTAGTGCTAGTATTAGTAACAGTATTTGTCACTAGGTTTGTGTTCACTGGCCTCCGAGTATATATTAAAGCGTAAATTTGCTATTGCGAGCCATTGCATATCAGTAAAGCATACGTCCCTAGTTGAGAATTAACCCAATGTAGTACGGGCAAGCGAGCTACCACTTTCCATTTGGTTTGAATCCCACCTATCCTAATCCATAGGGGAACGACGCAATAGATAACCAGAGCAAATTTGTTTTTTTTTACGCTTCGAATAGTGTATATTTACAAGCACTCCAAAATCTCATGTCTGCAGGCTAGATGAAAATTTTAAGCTCTCCGAAACCGGTTAGAGATAGGTAACACAGCTCACGCTGTTGTCAGGGATACAAGACGTCCATCCCAGAGCTCTCCAGCCATGGGGTATCTCTTTCTGTCCTCCCCCGACTCTCCTGCGTGTCCAGTCAACCTGTCCGATCCCTTATGTCTCCCCTCCCCTATCGTTCACTCTTCCATTAAGAAGAACTTCACTCGGCCGTAAAGGGTGCATTGCACTGTTATCGGACACGAATTGTCGCGAAGGTTTTTCACAAGGGAAATCTCACCGGTTAAATATAGCAGCTCCGTTAGGTGAATCACCTCGAAACGCTCGCTGGCGGACATTTCCTACTTCTTTTTTTTTTACTGCTGCTCAATAAAATCTTTTCATCCCATCGTAACTTCGATGTTCGTATATTATTTGAAACAAAATAACTACGGAATATACGATGCTCGGAAACCTTTAAGACGTGCTATTGACCGAATGCTGATATTATATCAGACAAATCGAACTTATTAAATGAATTGAGACCATCCAACTAAAGAGAACAGTTCGAGAATCAAGAATACAGACCGTTCTTTTGTGAAACTCCCGACATGTTGAGTGACGCATTGTTCTTGCGCAAAGTTGACTTCTTTAGTCTATCCTGTATACATTCATATGCAACAAGCTAATGCTCAAGTACATGCATGCTATGCTTAATGGGGATAATTCAGTTCTGCGAACGCTTCGTTAACTTGGTCGTGTGAGAGAGAGAGAGAGAGAGAGAATGGCATCTGTGACTACTCACTACAGGTCAACTCGTCTGAAATTCTCTCGGGTGAAGCCATGCATCATTCATGCAACCCATTATCGCTCAACCCTAGGGGCTTTCCTGTGTTCTCCCAGTTCCTATAAAAACACCTTCCTTTAACTTTCTTTCCTTCACCGAACATTGCTTATCATGATAATACATGTTACATCTTGGATGGCTACGTCCCTCGCACGCCAAGGGTGTCAGACCATGATGCTAATCTTGCAAATAATAAGACAATTTTAATGTTTAACATTTCAAGACATGAATGTGTATAGAAACCACGAACGCAAACAGAACTCGGTCGATTTTTCACGTTGATGGAGCATGAACGAGGTGACAGTGAGTTTCTCGAAGATTTTTCCCACTTTCATTCATGAACGAGAGATGTGAGAAGGCGGAAATGTTTAAAAGATTACAACAGTTAAGCCATGGAGGAATGGGGATGTTTACCTAAGGAAATCATCAATGCTACACGTATATTAAATGGATAAGTAATGGAAAGACATCGATAGGATCAGAGGGCTATGAAATTAATTTAAACGATATCGATGTAATATTTGTGTTAACTGCTGGGAAAAAAGGAAGCTCACTGGAAAAATGCGAAAATTATGTATCAAATGGAGGTCGCAAACAATTTTTTTTAAAAGGTCTTCCCATTATTATTCGGGCCGTGGACTTGGTACAAAAATGAACTATGCATACAAACTTCGAAATCTACAAAACCCAAAAGAACTAAACCAAACTATAAAATACAAAGCTACCGATTATTTCAATTACAATGATAACAAAATCGAACACAAGTACCATTATCTTATAATTTAAACAAATTTTTATTTAACTAACTACGCCAACTAATGACACGTTGTGAGCAGGCATGTATGTTTATGCGTGTACGGGTGAATGTGTACGTGCGCAAGTGCACTTGTATTTGTGTATATGAGCAAATATACGTTCATAGGCAGATATGCACCCATTTTTGTGCATGCATGGCTGGTACCCTACACAATCCCGCCACATGCCCTTGCATCGACTATAGGGGTTTTGCGTAGATGTAGATGGAAGTCGAATTTATCTGAATTATCCAAATTTTAAAGACGAAAATACTCTATATACTATTAATGCGAAACTCTCACCTATTAATGCGAAAAGTTAAAAGGATCGATATTCTAAGGTTAAGCATACTAATAGTCGAATTGGTATGTTTAACGCCCATCGATAACAAAAAGGTCACTCAAATTACAACAATTAAAAAAATTAGACATCTTCTGACGTGTTTTACAACGCCAGTGTTTTTAAAATTACAAATTTAGAAATTATTACATAATTGGTCTAGCGTATAACTTATTTAATAAGTCTAGCATTAACTTATAATTCTATCTACTAATATCTATCTGAAAGGAAATTGAGTCATTGGTTAAATCGTCTTCATCTAAGATATTGATGATGAAATTCATTATTCGAATCCTCCATTTGATCTAAGAATTTTTTAATGATTTCCTGGAGTGTTTTCAGTTCTAGACGACAAATCATTTTCGTGATTATACTATGGATTTCCACATTGCACAACCATTCGACGACCCCTAAATACATCAGCTGGCGCGTTAAATACACAAAATGGCCAAGGACGTTTTTTCCAGAGCCTCTATTTGCTTATGCATGGAAATAGAATCCATCCGCTCATTACCAAAACGTTCATGGATTCAAGGGATGTGTGCTGCCGGAATAACAGACGTCGAACCGGACATTCGAGAGCTATCTAGCGAGCGTTGAGGAGGAGGAGGAGAGGAGAGGGACGAGAGCGATGACGAGCGAATGGCCTCAAGGATTCTCCTCCCTAATCGCCCAGAACCCCCCCTACCCGCAAAACCCCCTCTTCCGTACCCCACTCGCTTCCCCACACCCCTCTCTCCCTCACCCCAACCACCCCCTTACATTCAGTTCGATCGGAATCAATACGCCTATCCAGTACGCACAAGAGTGGGAGCAAACGAGAAACATCCACACAACCATTCCTGCCTCTCTCTCTCTCTCTCTTTCCCTCTTTTCGCTCCGACGCGAATCCACGGGTCGCCGACGGTGCCTGGTGACGCGACGGTCGGGAGGAGCTGGAAGGGGACCGATGAGGATCGCGGAGAAGGGGGGGTTCCAGCGTGGCGGATGAGAGGTGAACGACGTCGGTGACTGATATGCATCCATCCCCGCCTATCGCCTTCATGAATGCCACAGTAGCGGCGCGACCTGTTCACGCTCCAGTCAACTAATGCGAAAAGGCATTGGGGGAGGGGGGGGTGAAGGGGCGGATGGAATGAATAGTGAACCTACTACGACAGGCGGGGGTCCCAGGGACCTGACCTCTTCGCAGTCCCGGCGAACGTGTGTGGACGGACCAAGGGTCGCACTCTGCCACATCTCAATGCACCGGCGAGGAGAATGGGATGGATGCCCTGCGGTGCTGAGTGTGGTTTACTCTTACGTACTTGCAGTACTTTGATTCCAGAGTGCATCGAGACATCTACGCCGGGTTAACAAAAGTAGGTATGCAACTTCAAGGGGCTCTCCAGTTGAACATTAGTGTGACGGGATCATTTTTTGACAGATATCATAATGTAATCGGGCACACCCTTGACCCCTTCAAGAGATTATGCGCCGAACAGTTAGATTTAAGATACCATTTTTTTTCCATGAACCGTAAGGAATCAAAATAACATAACTTTTTCTCGACCGCGTTAGGAGGAAAAGGTGTGTTGGGTCAAGTTAGGCCTGGTGAGCAATCTCCCCCAGCCACATACCCTAGTGATGTGCGGCAAGGGGACTAAATAAAAAATACTGAATATAACACGACACCAAATATTCTTGAGAAACTGCAGCGGTCACAGGAACTGTCCCTATTACCCTGAGGCGTGAATTACACACCCTTTTGGGTTTAGGACGAAGTGGGCTCTACCCACAACTATGATACCGACCCCCGGGCTAATTAATGTGGCGTGTCTAAGCCATACGTAATACCTAACACATTATTAAATACCAAAATGAATGAATTGATTCAATGGTGGTTTGGATAACTCAACTCCTGTATAATTTTGTGGTGAAGAGATGGGTTCAGTGAGACAACAATTCTGGAAGCATTTAGTACGTCTTCACGACGATATTCTCTTATAAGGAGGAATGGCATTAATCGAAAAAAAAGTGAAATTTTCAATGCAAAACAAAGTCCATGACGAGCATAGAGAGTAAAGAACCCTTATAATCATTATGTACGAACATGAGAGCAGAATCAAAGGTGTATACCAGTTCCGGAGAGCCCTTGTAGAAGAATATATAATGTTTATTGAATGCCCTCAGGCCACAATAAGCCGTACTTCATACGAGGATTAAAGTTTTTAAACATGAATTCAACCATTAATTTTTTCCAGAAATATAAGTAACCAAAAAACTAATTATTTGTAATTTAATATTCGTTGCTTGGGTCTATCTAGACATTTATGCGATAGATAAACATAACGAATGCCATTTACTCAGCCTATTTAACCCAGAAGAAGATTTTAAGGGGGATAAAACGAGATGAGAGGCAATAACTCTAATGACTTCTGGTGCAAGCGAGAATAATCCGAAGGGAGAATCACTAGAAGAATTACCCCGCTCGCTCCCTTGATGTTGATGCCTCTAACGTGCTGGTCGCGCGGATTTACCGCACCGACATGATAGCGGAGTTCACCGAGCATGTCCGCGGTTGAATACCTGACTGCTAAATCCAGAAGACAAATGAGCGGGTGAGCTTCCCGAAAGATGCTGTTGGAAATGGGCGACGAGCGAAGCGACGACCGATGACGCTCTGTTTGTGGAACTTTTTGTATTTTGAAATGGATGGGATGGGGAAATGGAATGCTTTCTCTATATGCTTAGCGCGAAGGAACGGAGATAAGATAAGACAGGGTGAGAAGGAAGGGTGGGGAGATTGTGGAGAGAGGGAAGCGGAGGATTTAGTCGACGATGAGGACTGAAAGGGTGGAAGGGGTGCCGTGGGGAGATAAGGGATGTCATGGGGCAGGACGGTCGGGAGATGTATCGAGGAAAAGGGCTCTCGTGGGCCCTACATCCAGCGCCGTACTCAATGAGTAACGCTCACGACTTCCCGTACCCCTGTTCATGTAATCGCTGATTCCGAGTGTCTTACGCAAGGAAAACCGTGAATGGAAACCGTCCAAAGTCGCCTGCAATGACCGAGTAAAAGTTTTGGGAGTGGAATTAATGAAAACTAAAGACCAAAGTTTTGGTCCCGTTCTTGCATTTCTGCTGCGTGGTGCGTACCTGACGCCCATGGCTCCGCTCCTATTTACGACGCACTGCCTAATTCTCAGTCCAACCGCCCTTTAACAATGCTAATTCGACCGACCGATACGAGGTAATAAGGGTATGACAATGTTTTCATTTTAATTTTAAGTTTTACATGTTTAATTATGTATGACAATGAGTGACACAAGTTTTGAGCTGCGAAAATTTTATTTCAAATAACATAAATGCATGATCATAATCAAAAACTCACGAACATTCATCGAATTTGCCTATATTGAACGACATCATATAAAATTAACAACGCTATGTGATGTTTATAATTATCTTTCCGTATTCATAGAGTTTTTTTTTTGAAAATTTATTAACAGATTTCCTCAACAGATGTGTCAAAGCTAATCAATATACTATACCTTTACTTGTGACTAAATCAAGTTCGCAGAATTGGGCATGAATTGATTCTTAGTTCCTTTTTCTAAAGAAAACGATTCCCATTCTAAAGTTGAAAGATTCACCTTACTTTAATTTTTTTTCCTATGAAGCAGTTGAGTTTTCAGGATGAGAATATTGGAATGATTTGGCTTTATCTCAGATTAAATAACGTCAACTCATGATATGCTATTATCGGCTATTCTTGTCTGTTCGCTCAAGACTCGTACGATATGAAAGTCCATCCGTTATTAATAGATATGAGTGTTGGAATAGTTGATGAAATGCATTCGAGCAAATTCCCTTAACTACGATCTATGAGTATCTAATAACCTAATGTGCAATGCTAATCAGCAGGGTTTCTTAGCTCAATACTTCCAATGCGCGAGATTGCTGTCTATTTCAAATTTTGCATACTAAAATATATGACTTTTGGAATTTTTTGAATTATAGGTGGCTCATGACTTCAGCTGCTGAAGCTCCCACGAAAATCTACAACTTGTGCCAATAGAAAACGACCCAACCGCATGAATATAATTCAAAGCGAGGGACAGTCGCAAATATCCCACGACTAGATGCTTGTATCCAGCGCACTCATTATTGAGTCAAAAGAACAACTTCACGTATTGCAAGAAACAAAAAATATGAGAGGGCGTATTGACACCAAACCGGCCCCAAGTCATTCAATCTCTAGCTAACTTTTCTTAATTCGCCAATTATAGCTAATTTAATTCCCGAGAGAAAAGACTCTCCCTCTCCCAAAACAAGAAACTGATTTGGGATTACATAATCTATTATCCAGATAATTATCAAGTGGATTACATTAATAAGGTTTTTGAATAAAGGTCTAATTATTTTTAAATTACGGTGATGTGCCAATTGGAGTTAGCAGTAAATATGAGAACCTCTACGGATGCGAAACCAAGCGCTATGTCGACGATCTGTAACTCCATTATTTTTTATTTTATTTTAAAACATTATTCACATACAGCATTAGCGCCAATTCACTGTGAAAAATATAACAAAAACATGGAAGAGGTCAAAATGAAATAACTGCATAGCAATAAAGAACGAGAGCCGAATATGGACAGGGGAAATGTTTAATTTGTTGACAGGTTGGGATAAAACTTGGGTGATAAAATTGTTATATGATAAATGAAAAGGATCGACAGTGGGAGGGAATGAATTTAGAAGGGAGGAGAGGCGAAATAAAGGTGAGCGCTTGGTGAGAGATATCCTAGGAATAGGCAGATGGAGTAGGGAGTGGGTGCGGGTGGATCGATTTGGTGTCCTGAAGTTGAAGAGAGAAAGCAGTTCAGGGCAATCAATAGTCGAGTTTAGGATGTTTTGGAGGAATTTTAAATCAGCTTTAAGTCTGCAATTTTGGGGGCTAAAAATGGATAGAGAACAGCATAAAGCACTTGAGGCAGCACAACAGGTACAGCATTTGAGGACATACTATATTGCGGAAATGTGAGACTCGGTGTTTGACTACTTTGGCAAAGAAGTGAGAGATATAACTGAGGGATTTTAGATTAGTTGGGCTGAGGTGGACCGATTTGGGGAGCAATATGATAATATGGGGAGGACAATTGCTGAGAAGTACGAATGGAGTGCTAATGGATCTTTAATTTTCTTGAAGCGGTTAGGAAGGCCTAATAGGGACATTTATTTTTTACAGTCTGTATGTGATCGGAGTAATTTAGTTTATGGTCTGTTAAAACGCCTAGGTCTTTCATGGTTGTTACTCTACTTAGGGGGGTTGAGTTAATGGTGTAGTTGAATGTCAGCGGTTTTTTAGAGAAAGAGTCATGATGCTACATTTTCCAGGGTTTAAGTTAAGCTTCCAGGTACCACACCACAGGGTAATTTCATTTAAGGCAAGTTGAAAGTGAATACAGTCAGAAGTATTATTAATTTGCTTGTAAATCTTACAATCATCAACATAGAGAGGAGTATTGACCTGGTAGGAAAGGAGATGGGAAGGAAGACCATTAACGAATTAATTGAAAAGATATGGCCCAAGGACAATGCCCTGGGAAATTCAAGACGCCACAGGAAAGCAAGAGGAAGAAGCATCCGAGAGTATCACACGCTGGGTTCTGTGGGTGACAAAGCTAGGAAGAAGGCTGCGGAACATGCCATTTATGCCAAACTGTTGGCTGAGTTTATGAAGGAGTTGATGGTTTAGGGCGTCGAAAACCCTGGAGAGGTCAACGTAGATGGCATCAAGTTGACTTGATTTGTCTAATGCCATGACGGCGTAATTTTTTAAAAAGGGAGACGTGAATTATAAATCCTGCTATTAAAAATAAGCTCACCAACGGAAGACGGGATGATATCATAGGAGATACATGTTATACAGGTTTTCCTTCAGTTGACACAAACGTAATTTGTTCCACTCAATGATGCCAAATTCCAATAGAAGAGATTGAGCAACGTTGAATTCTTTCAGCGGCAGCTAGCAGAGGTGAAGAAGCATTTTATTGGAGGTATATTTATTAGCAGTCTTAATTGTAAAATAAATACACAAACATATATACATATATGTGTGTGTATTCCAATATAATATAAATAATATATACATAATATATTTATATTATATTGGATCGCGGTGGTCCAGTGGGTAGAGCGTTGGACTACTGACCGGAGGGTCCCGGGTTCGACTCCTGGCCAAGGCACTCTGGGCACCTGCAGCTCCACCAAAGCTAGTTGATTTTTCGGGTACCAGATCTTCCTGGGAAACCATAGCCGGCACAGGGAAAGGACCTGGCCCCTCTACCCTGATGTGTGAATATTCACACGCCGCTTGGTACACGGGTGAGCTCTACCATCACCTACTAAACCGACCTTCGGGTTAATTACTGTGTTTATGGTTTTATAAAAAAAAGACCTGTATATACACAATTATTCAATAACAATATCCACACACATATATATATATATATATATGTATACATATATATATATATATATATATATATATATATATATACATATATATATACTATATACAGGTCTTTATTCGAGCGAAATTGAGACCATACGGTCCTCCTTCCATTTAAATACACTCATAAAACGTCTCAACATATATTGGAGAACATTAATATTGAAGCTCAATACTGCAAATGAAGGAAATTTCATGAAAAAAGAAAAAAATCGAAACTCTTTCACTTATATTAAAACTGTCTAACTAATAATGGATAGAATTATTTCCATGAACTATTGCAGTCTAATAATTTGAGGACAGTCTCGACGCATGTAGTTTGAAAATACGGTCTTTTAGCGTTGGAAAACTATCAAAGCGGAAAAAGTAAAAGGCGACCTAACATAGGCAACTCTGCTTTGAGCGAATGAAAGGGGAACATTGATAATTTTATTTCGATTCATTGATCGCAGCACCAGGGCCAGCTTCATTCGAAGGACGCCTCTACCATTCCCTTTCAGAGTCTCCCACTTTCCACGACGAGATTTTTAGAAAGGAACTTTTGGTCCACTGAACAATCTCCAGGGGTGCTATTCACTCAAGGCTGGGATTCCTGAGCCAGAGACAATGAACAAGTTGATGTCACGACCTCCATAGATCACACCGTTTGGGCACACAAGAATCCGGAGTTACCGAGATGACACAACCTCGCTATTGTCGATAAACGGCACTACCGAGAACTTACCGAATACCCTCTCACCCATAGGGTTTCTCACAACCTACGCGGTTGAGAACGAAATGCCTAAAATGGCGGTCATCTAAAATTATTTTATCCATGTTCATATGCCGAGGCTCAGAATCCTGAATTCTAAGAATACCTAAGCGTCCTAATAGTGAAACAAAACAGAGCAAAAATATTTTAACGCCCACGAAAAATGTACCAGGCAATGACTAAATTATTAAAAAACTACGAGTTCTTGTATGACATTCATTTACGTTTAGTTTACATTATAATAAATTAGTTAGACTTACAAAACTATAACTTCAATCTATTTTAATTATATATGAATTTGAATTTATAAAAATTCTCATTCACCCAGATGAATGCAAAATTATAAAACGGATGTAACCAAAGAGAAAGGACTTACGTAAACACGCATACACTCAATCACTCGGGTGTGTTAGACCTTTGTGAATTTCACACACTCGGTCAGGGTTTACAAGGATCTCTCCAATACCAGTGACCAGTCAATCACACAGATGAATAGAAAATTATAAAACGGATGTTCGCAAGCTCTCGCTCATTCACTCAGGTGATTTCGAAAACAGGAACCTTTTCGATTCACAAGTACTAACACGTTCAGGATTTACCAGGATTCCTCCTATGCCAGGGACCCGCCATTCAAACAAAAATACAGAAAGGACTTACGTAAACACGCATCACTCGGGTGTATCACACCCTTTTGCATCTCACACACTTACTCGTTCAAGATTTTCAAGGATTCCACCTATGCCAGAGACCCATCAATCATAGAGAAATAACAAAACGAAACAGAAATGGCTTACGCAAATATACAATCACTCAATAACTCGGGGGTATCAGACATTTGTGAATCCGTCTTCTAAATATAACTTTGAACAATGAAGACTTTAAACAAGAACTTAACTTCATAAAATAGACCGCAATGTGTAACGGCTACACCGAACAACTAATTTACAAAATACTCAAGAAGCATAAACAAAAAGGACTAAACAGAACCAGCACCATGCTTTCCCAGTCCAATGAAAAGAAATACGTTAAACGTCCATTTCACCCACAATCCACCAAAGGGTTCTAAACCATTTTCAAGAAACACAACTACAAATGCTCGTTCTCAACCAATAACAAACTCAGGCAATTACTTGGAAACCCTAAAGATCCCATAGAATCCCTTTTCAAATCTGGCTTATACGAAATTTCCTGTCCGCAATGTAATTCTTCGTACATAGGGCAGACCAGAAGAATCATCAGCACTAGTTTTAAAGAATATACTCCTTGTTTCAGACTAGGGAATTTCACAAATCCTCCGTTGCGCAACATATGTTCTCTGAAGGACATAATGTCACAACTGATGACATAAAACTCCTAAAACATGCCACATATTACATGATATACTATTATGAATGCATACACATAAAAAAGAAAGGTACAGATATCATGAATAGCGACAAAGGACCCGTTACATCTTTCCTATTATCTCTTTGCTAAAGCAGTTGCATTGCAACACCATTGCCCCTTTTTCCACCTCCTCCAAACTCCCCCCCCCTTCACAAACCATTCCTTACCATCCCCCCAACTTTGGATCCCTTTTAATAGTGCTTGAAAATAGAGAGGCACCTTCTTTCCCTTAGTTCCGAGATGCCACCCTAACCTCCCCCTCCTATCAGCAAACCAACAGCCAAAACTTTCCCTCTTTCTTATCCACTGTTATACTCCGCCTACACCTCCTCCCCCCTCCACACTGAGCCTACAATACTTCCAGTGGACTATATCTCCTCCCCACCCCCTTTCTGTTGTTCAATCACAAGATTAGCCATTTCTCCACCTCCCAATGACCTATTCTTTCAAACCTCCCTAACGGAATTTACAACTTCTCTGAAGAGGTCTGCTTGGCAGCCGAGACACCTGGTGTTCGGTTTTCTCTAGGCACTTACCTACACCCGATACTCATTTCCTTATTTTTTGTTTGCGTTTGTGTGATTGACGGATCCCTGGCATAGGAGGAATCCTTGTAAACCCTGAACGAGTGAGTGTGGGCGATTCACAAAGGTCTGATACATCCAAGTGATTGAGTGATTGCGTGTATACGTCTTTTCTGTTTCGTTACATTTTGTTTTAGAATTTTGCATTAATACGTGTGGTTGACGGGTCACTGGCATAGGATAAATCCTTGTAAACCCTGAATGGTTGTGTGAATGCGATTCACGAGAAAGAATGTTATTCCTTAACACACCCTAGCAATCGAGATCGACTGGTTTCAAGTTTTTCTGTGTGTGTGTGTATATATATATATACACACACACACATTTTACTATTAATATTGGCTTTTTTTGAGATTGAGGCATACATGGGTCACTGTTTCTCAAACACAGCCAAGTGACCTAGTGTGTGTTCTCTATTTTCCTCTGGCTTGTAGCATTGTTTTATTCCCCCCCCCTTTACAACCCAGTGCCAATCAAGTTTACGGTCTCGGCTATTTCGTTTTCACAGTTCTCTAGTTGATTTGTTCATTGTATTTTCTTGTACATAACGTACTAAACTATCGAACTTTTAATCGAATTCAATTCGAGACCGTAGAATTAACTAAATTCAATAGTGACCGGAGGAAGCGAGCGATCAACAGCTTCTCCTCCAATGGACGGTTAATTTTAGTCCAACGTTTTCTATTCAATATTCCAATGTCCGCACTTTTAAACTCCTATCAATTCATTTTTAAATATTCCTTTCACTATAATTTTATTTTGTTAACTTTTTCTCAACTTAAAAAGCGGTGGTGCTATAAAATGTTGAACAAAATACAATTTGCAATCGATTCTATTTCTTTCAATTGACAATTCAATCGACACAATGGGGTTCTGATTACTTTTCCCGTCCATATTACTGCTGAAAAAACCCAAGTTACCAACCCGAAGGTATTTGTTGACAAATTAAGAGCGAAGTCATAGCTTCATGAGTTATATTCACATGATATCCAGCATGCGGCATTGGCGGATTCACTGTAGAGGAAAGGGGGAGAAAGCCTGTAATTTGCATTACAGGGTTTCCTCCGTATTTTTAAGATTTGTCTCAAAATTTCGCAGCTTCAATAGTTAATCTAAGGGTGCTCAGTGCCACCAATACGTTAAAAACATCTGGTGAATTGACAAAAGTTTGGCACCTCATTCATTGATTAGATGAGACGGAATTAGCAAAGTAATGAAGGAGAGATATTAGCAAAAGAATTTGGAATTAGTTATCACAATTGTTTTGATACTCGTGTCACTCAGCAAATGCTTTCTTATTACTACGGAAAATCATCTAATTTAACAAAAAACTTAAGTTACCCAACCGAGTTTAATACGAAAATATTAAACGTGCAGTTTCAGACGACTCTCGTCGAAACTCGTGAGAGCACACGTATATCTTAGCAGCAACGTCACAGCTGTACGTCACGGCTACATTAAAATTTGTACTGCAACTTTCAGTTGAAATAATGTAATCGATTAGGTGCAACTGTTTACATATATATTCTATTCCCTATCTCTATATTGTTTCATTTGCTCTTCATGAAATTAAAATTTTGTCTTTTGATTTGTATTATTACGTTGGATGTACTTCCGAAGGGGTTGAGTCCTAGAAAATTAGACATTATTAATAGTCGCAAAAAGGTATGGGAGGGAAATAAATTCTTCCCTCATAGATATTTCGAGCGAATATCTTCGCTTGATTGTCATTTCTCTGCCAACGCCCGGAACCCCGCTCCCCCTACCACACCCCCGCTACTACACCCCGCACCCCCTCCCCTCCCCCGTACCCCTAGCTGTCCGAAACCCTTCCACACTCATTCTCCCTCTCTGTCTCTCTCATTGGATTGACAGGCCTTTTGTGACGTCAGCGGCGTGGTCCATGCAAAATGCCAAGACTTCGAAAGAGGACGATGACGCCGAATATGACATCGATTTCGAGCAAAGCGAGGTGCAAAACATGCTTCCCGACCGCCAAAGAGACGCGGACGGCGCCGGGAGGTTCGGTTTTCGACGTGGAGCTCACAGTGCAACATATGGAATCATCAGTTGGTTGGCGGGTTGCGTCAGTGCATACCCAGACGCTGAATAAGAAAAAAGAGCAGCAAGTTCTAAGGCGGAGAAGTGTAAGATGGGACGTAAGAATTTTTTTTTATTCTCGCGCGTGCATTGTCAATGTGCGCGGCCGAGTGTCGGGATTAATCGACCTCAAGTGGCCAATAAATGCCTTGATAGACTGGCTATGAACTTGACCGGATGTTGATAAGTTGACCTCTTGCGTCTCCCCGCCGCATTCGCGACATGGTGATCCAAAGGTTGAAAATTTAAAGAATCTTCGTTCGATATCTCGGAACATTAAAAAAACAAAGACTTTGAACGACCGCTTAGATTACACGATAAAAATTTAAAAAAATAGTTCTGCTCGTCGAATTGCGTGAGATTGTACCTGGTTAATCAACAAAAGTGTTTAACTGAAAAAAATAGCAAAATTTCTGACATTTTTATAGCTTGGTTTCATTTAAGCCTTCATTGAGAAAAAAAGACATGGGCAGTTGAGATATGATGCCCGTGTACTCGGTGGACAATAATGGATTCAATTTGTAATATACACAGCATGTTGAAATGAGATAGCATTACTCCAAAATATTTGGGAAACGACGTGATAAACTCGTTGAAACTTTTTCAGGTCTACGAACTTAATGGAGACTAGAAGAAAAAAAAACATTCTTTGCATGATCTAGTCTTCTGACATACAAAGAAAGGAAAGAAATAGGAAGAAAACATGTAAAATACCTCATTACACAAAACTAATTGCCTACTGTCCGCAATGTCCGCTGTCTGTTAGTGTCTCTGCTTATCGTAGAAGGATATAGGTGCTGATTTATAGAACTAAGCAGAGTCCCAGTGCGGCTAGCCTTTCATCCGGCAGGGAACAAAACCTTTTACCATAGGATCGTTAAATCAGCGTTACTACCACGGAATTAATTGTGAATGATTCATATGATATAGAACCGCCATGATGAATTAATTTGGGTAACATATTATCGATTGATAACTACTTATGGAACAATGAATCACAATTAATATCTTTAAGTTCATACTAAACAAAAATTATTTCGAGAAATGGAGAAAAGAAAAATGAAACATTAAATTAATATTAATTATTAAATTTAGACAGTCAACTCCGGTAACAATCACACACATACATGCAAAACGCACACACAGACTCACCTCTACTCACTCCCTATGATCGATTCCTCGTTAAGCTACGTTGCTCTCGAGTCTCTCGAACGTTATAAAAAAAATAGAAACCAAAAAAATAAAGAAACAGGTCCAAAAGTGTTAGAGCACACTCATTCAGAGGCTTCACATCCTGTCAGGTGTACGTCAAGTGGCCGGGGTGGTGGAGAAGAAGGGGAGGAGACGGGTCGGTCGCGATCGTTTATCCATCTAAACCGTTCACCTCGGAAAACCACTAGCCTCGTCACCGAACGGGTGCTCGTTTGGGGGTCGGCCAGGGTTGTCGGGTCGAAGCATTTGGCGGAGAGAGACAACGGGAGAAGAGGGTGGGGCGTGAAAGGAAGACGAGGATGGCGATGTGTACCCACCGGTACGGTACGGCGGGCAGGAGGGCGGAGGGGATGGGGGAGCGCGGCGGGAGGGTTGAAGACGACGGGGTGAGGATCGAGTAAGTGGGAGGGGCACTCTCTCTTCGTGTGGGATACAGGCGCAGAGATGATGGCCGGGAGAAGACACCAAATATCTTGACGGGGAGGGGGGTTGGGACACGATCGGAACACGCAGACACTTGGTTGAAGTTTATTGGTGGCTAATCTCCCTTCTTTCCCCTTTTCTCTTCGTGGAACTTGGATATTTGTGCGAAAACATAAACGCTCAATGCGTCACACGGACGTCTGATCAGGCCGAAAGTTTTTCCTTCCTCTGTTGAGGCGGTCGTCCTACTCGAGTAGAAATGGCCACTGAACTCCACGACCGAACGAGCGCGGAAGAGTTACCGAGGTTGGAGGAGCGCTGGGAACGCCCGATCTAACGTCGTTTCGGGATTTGAAAGGTAAAAACAGCGTCCGTCATCCGCGCTGACGCAACAAATCCCAAAAGGATTGCACGGTCGGAAACCACGGTTCCGCACACCATCAACGACGTAACGGGTCGTAGGGATGAATAATTTCTCCAGTTTCCGATCTTCTCACGATTACCTTCTCCTCCTCCACAACTGAATCTTCTTTCGGGTTGGATCCACGAGGAATAGTAACGAAATTGGAAACGAGGAAAATAAAACAGGGCGGAAGGAAAAGATACGTCTCAGCAGTTAAGTTAAGACGGGACGCGGCGGACGACGAGCACAAGCCGGGCGAGAAGTTCCACGGAACACGGGCTTGGAGGATCGGGCACTCCCCCTTCGCCGGGTCGAACGCAACTCCGAAGGTTTCAGGGGGAACGGGGATGGGAGTGAGGGGTTCCGTCCTCTCCAAAGATGAAAAACACGGAAGGAAAACACCCCTAAGGAATCCCACAGCGCCCTCCCGGAGACCGGGCAGCAACACTCAATGGAAGCACCACACGCATGCGGGGAGGCAGCGAGGTTGCAGAAAGCTTGCAGGTTCCACGCTCCCAGAGCTGCTACTACTACACACACACACTCTCTGTCCCTCCCCCACAGCAGAAAAGATCTGGTAACGTAACGTTATCCGACGGGGAGCCGACCGAGACCTTCGCACCGATCGGCGCGGCCTATGGCGGCAGACTGTGGGAACCCTGGAAGCTGGGAGTGCGGGATGGAGGGGAGGGGAGCCGCGAGCGGGGGAGGAGGGGGAGAGAGGGGCGGGAGGGGGCAGCGGGGAGGGAGAGGGACGGGGAGGAGGCGAAGGAGGGATTGAGGAGTTAGGAGGGAGGTGGAGGGAAGCGGGGGGAGTCGTCGGATCTGAAGGAACGAGGGGCGAATCGCTGCGTCCTCCTCTCACGTCCCCCCCCCCAACCCCTCCTCGCAAGCCACCCGCTTGCTGAGAGATTGCTAACGATAGAAATCATTCAAGCAAAATATAGTCAGCCGTTGACTACATGGAAAAGTACAAAGTTGAAAAACACCACTCGCCATTTTTGTCAACAAATATCGTTCAACCTTCGGCTGGAAAAGGCATAAGCGAAGGGGAGAGCACAACCAGGAGCATCCGAAAAGCTCGACAGTACGAAAAATTTGCTCTTTTTTTCTGCCAACTGAATAAAGTCCTCGCTAAAAAAACATGCGATGGACGTTTATAGGATAAGTATGTCATTGACCCATTAATCAATAAAAATAAAACAGAAAAAAAATAACAAAATGAATTAATCATCGAACTGAAGCAGTTCATTACTATAGACGCTTGTAAATTACCCTCAAAACTTAAAATAAACAACTTTTGAAGTTAAGCATGCGCGAGACATTCTTAAACTTTAAATGCGCCCACACTGAATTTTCGGTGACAATGTGGAGAAATGAATAAGAAACGAAGAATTTAAATGCGCCCACACTAAATTTTCGGTGACAATGTGGAGAAATGAATGAGAAACGAAGAAGTACGCAGGAGATTAAAGTTGAAAAAGACAGTATTGAGCACAGTTAGGAAAATAATTACCAGGTGTATCGGGCACAGTATGTGTGGGGAAAATAATAAAATGGAATGTGATAGGGGGGGGGGCACAAGAAGAAGAGAGGGGACAGGATTTGTAGGCCAATCACAGAAGGATGTGAAGCGAAAGAGCTATCAGGGTGTGAGGGAGTCAAAATTAGAAAGAGGAAGATTGGAGGGCACTAATCAACATTTAAGATTAAAATCCTGACAATAAAACTTTCGGTTCAATTGACATTGTATCATCAATAGGAATAATTAGCGCAAAATGCATCACAAATAGAGTCAGGAGAAACGTCAATATGTACTAATATTCCCATTACCTTTACTGTAGATATTGTTCTGTATACTGTAGATCGTGCCTAAAGCGGAAATGTCAAACCATTAAGGTGGATGCTCGAAAGGTTCTCCAAGTTGCTAATACAATCGCGGAGAGGTAGAATTCATTACGAAGTGGCAATCTGAGGACATTTTACAAACCGCCGTTCAGCGAATTGAGGTGCTCACTACATATTATGACTGCAACAGTCTCTAGGAGTACAGTATATTGCTGCTTCTGTTCTTCGGCATGTCCGCATGTGACCTTTACAGATGGCTAATTTGCACCCTAGACCATTTAGTTGGAAATCTAGACGTTTGATTCACAGTCGCAGAGTTTGCGCCTTATTGTATTCCTTATTCGAGTGGCTAACAGCATTTCCATCTTGGTCGTAGACTACCATTATGGAATTAATTTTTAATAAAAGCAGTGAATACATTATTTTCATCGAATAGCATTTAACTTTAGATATCTACATTTACTCTTCGTTTAATAAGAATCACTAACAATTTTTATGCCAAATTAATTTAAAATGAATTCATTAGGCATATGTTATTGATGGTGATTGTAATTTTAATAATCAAAATCTTAATATATAAAAGAATTGAGCCATATATTAAGAGGAATATATGACAATGGCCTCACACAATATTATTCTGGAATATTTTATGTTAACATACAAAACCCTAAGATTTTCCACCTTAATGCAGAGGAAATTCAATGAATATTTACAGAAAATAAAGAATAATTTTTATTGACTTTGCCAGATAGTCGGCGGTTACATTTTTCGAGAGATATGACATATTTATATCACTAAAATTTCATGAATCCTATTTATAAACAAAACTTGCAAAGGAATTATTTATCAAGACCATTTGTAACAGGTGTGCAAATTAAAACGAATTGTTATATGGCACGAATGAGACAAGAGCAGACTTTGTTTTACAACGGCCGGTAATGGTACGAGTTCCAATGTAAAATTAAACGATCGGAAGTGCTCAACAGCTGAAGGTACTAATTTTCCGCTCAGCCTAAGCCTTTTGTGATTCCTCGAGGCGTAACTTACCGCAGGTTTCCTAATTAAATGTGGATGAAACACATACGCAACTCGTCATGGACGTTACTTAAATGAGTTGGAATTTCCGTTACGCCATCAGGAACGCTCTTAGGTGATCATGTAACCGCTATTTCACTTGTAAGACAAGCAGGCTTTTCATCTTCGCGTAGAACGTATTCACTATCCTCCCCTTTTTCTTCGACTCGTACCTACATCTTAAGGACTAAAGGCCCACCATGAATTTAGTCGATGCAAGAGGACGAATTGGGACGCAGCAAACGCAATATACTATATATGTACCCACATATTTACATGGAAATAGATATAAGGAAAAGATATAGGAACATATATAGAGTACGAACACAGGATAGGTGGGAAAGGCGGAGTCAGGGAAATCAAAGTGGAATAATATTTAGTAACATCCCGATAAAGGAAATATTTTTACGCTCGTGATTTGCCTGATTCCACCTTCCCCATCCTCCTGTGTTCCTTCTTTATAAATGTTCCTAACCCTTTTTCTTATATCTATTTCCTTGTGAATGAATATATATATACATATATATACATGTATATATATATATATACACCTCAGGTTTCCTTATTAGCTCAACTGGTAGAGTATCCGCCCGGAAAGTGTCCGTGGTTCAAATCCCGGATAAGGAAATATTTTTACATTTGTGATCTGCTCAAAACCGCCTTCCCAACCTTTCCTGTGTTGATCTTTTATGAGTTTTCCTATCCCCTTTCCTAATATGTCTATTTCTATATATATATATATATATATATATATATATATATATATATATATATATATATAATTTAGACAGAAAAACACAACATGAGAACACATAAAAGGAACACTCACACGTAATATTTTGAAAATTTCGACGGACTCGAACTCGGCCTTCTTCGGAAGATTAGTTAGGACTGGCTGACTAGTTAGCAGTCCTAACTAATCTTCCGAAGAAGACAGAGTTCGAGTCCGTCGAAATTATCAAGATATAACGCGAGTGTTCCTTTTATATGTTCTCATGTTGTGTGTTGTTGTCTAAGTTTTTTATTTAACACTTCCGTGTTACTTCGAAGAAATCATCTATACATATATATATTATTATTAGGTAATCTACCGGTTAAGGTAGGTTTTTGGATGGACACAACTATCAAATAAACATTTTGTGACTCCCCACCTAGCAAACTAATCTATATCAGGTCCCTCTTCATCTCGGTGTACTTATTTCCTCCCTTCATCCCGTCCAACATCCCTATCCTGTTCCTACCCTTACCTCGCTTGCCCAACATTCTCCCCTCTATTACCCTCTTCAACATTCCACTACCGCTCAATACGCCTTTCATCCATTTTTTCTGCCTCCATAGGATTTCTCTCAACAAACCCCTCTCCTCACCTACCATCTCCAGTACTTCCTCATTTGTTTTCCTTTCGGTCCATTTCACCTTCTCCACTCTTCTCCACACCCACATTTCAAAAGCCTCCAATCTACGTCTATCCTCCTGCTTCAGCGACCACGTTTCCGCGCCGTACATAGCTACGCTCCATATCAGAGTTTTTACGAGTCTTGTCTTAACATCCCTACTCAACGTCCCCGTCATCAACTCCCTCCTCCTTGAGAAAGCCTCCTTGCCTAGCGCAATTCTTCTCCTTACGTCCCTACCACTTTGACCGTGTTGGTCCAAAACACTTCCGAGATATGTAAACTGTTCTACCTCCTCTATTTTTTCCCCGCCTATTTTAATATTTAGCTTAGCCTTTTTCTTTCTGGAAAATCGCATAACCTTTGTTTTATTAATATTTATTCTCATCCCATATTTATCGCACTGAACCTCCAATTCACTCAACAATGCTTGCAACCCCTTGGCTGACTGAGCAACTAATGCTTGGTCATCAGCAAACCTAACCGATTTTACGAATTCCCCTTCGACTTTCATTCCTACCTCCAGTTCTTCCCATGCCTCTTCAATCATTTCCTCTACATATACGTTGAACAGTACCGGTGACAATGGGCAACCCTGCCTTACACCTCTTCCTAACACTGCCCATCCGGACTCTCCGTTCCCCACTCGCACCTGAGCAGTCTGAGACATGTACAGGTTGCGGATCAGTCTCCTGTCCCTCCAATCCATTCCTATTTTCTGCAATACACACATTAATTTTTCCCAATTCACTCTATCAAACGCTTTTTCGAAATCTACAAAACAGGCAAAAACGTCCTGATTGTATTCTATATTCCTCTCGACTAGTGATCTCATTACTGCAATGGCATCACGCGTACCTCTTCCTTTCCTGAACCCAAACTGATCATCCCCTAAGTAATCATTTGCCTTACTCTCTATCCTTTTGTTGATGATCCTGAGAATAACTTTAGCTGCGTGGGATATCAAACTTATTGTTCTGTAATCCTCACATGACGAATCCTTTGCCTTTTTTGGAATAGGAACTAACACCGATCTCACAAAATCTTCCGGCCAGATTCCTTCCTCATAGATACTACGAATCAGTCCATATATGGCCTTCTTCCCACCTTTCCCTAACCATTTCAACATTTCTACAGGGATATTGTCCACCCCCACAGCCTTATTTGCTTTCATCTCCTTTAATGCCCTTTCTATTTCATCGTCGAGTATGCCTGGACCTAAGCTATCTTCTTCTACGTCATGTTCCTTTTCTATGTCTAACCTTGTCGGCCTAAGTTCTTTACCATACAGTGTTTCTATATATTCCTTCCATCTCTCTTGGATTTTTCCTGGTTTATCTATTATCTTACTCCATTTATCTTTAACTGTTAGCACAGATCTTGCCTTCTTACTTCCCGATAATAACTTGACCTTGCTGTATAGAGCACCAATTTCACCCTTCTTCTGTAAACTTTCCATATCCTCGCATTGCGTTTTCCACCATTCTTCTTCATACTTTATTCATACCTTTATTCATACATATATATATATATATATATATATATATATATATATATATATATATATATATATATATATATATATATATATATATATATCTGAAAACAGTTATATATGTCTGCTTTGTGTTACGCTTGGAAGATTCTGGATCTTTTTCGTTTAACATAAGGGTTAAGGGATGAAACAGAGAAAGCCAAATATTAAGCAATGCCTGGGTGCACAACTTTTAAAGTCAAAGTCATTGCAAGAAAATGATAAAATGACCAGAAAATATTATCAATATATTGAAACTGGAAACTTCATAAAAACCTACTACTTTATGGTGCGTGGATTATTGTGAAATATACGTTTTTGATAAGAAAACACACCATGCGATAAGATAGTGCATTCAGTTCAAGTGGGTGATGTTTCAACATGCGTCGTAAATAGGTTAAACAACTCGCCCTAGGACAATATCAAAGTACAATTTACCACTACCCTATCTTGTGGTGAGTTTGAAGCTGGCATGGGAGAGTAAGTTACATTTTGACTCACAACGTCAATTCCAGCGAAATAACATTAACCTTATTCATTATTTCACCAAACAAGATTCACAATCACAAACTTTGAAGAGACATATATTCAATTTAAAAAAGTCGAATGTAGACACGACAGGATAAACCCTGTCTTGGGGTTATCATTCATAGCATTCATATTGGAGATAGATGACTGACAGCAATACATCAGATCAAATGGTACCTAATTAACAATTTATCAATAATATTCACCAATAAAAACTTGATATTAACTTCTAAATATAGTATTTGGAAATGTTTAATACCTTTTCGAATTTGAAATAAAAAAACAAATGTAGTCAATAAATCGCACGTTATCAGCAGCGCCGGAATTAACGGTAGCAGTCAAATTAACTTTAATTGATTTCTAGCCCATTTTATACTGTACGCTCCATTTAAAAACACTGCAGAATAACATACGTTTCCATAAGAATCCGCGACCTTTGAAAAGTCAGTTTGTCGTAAACCAAATCGGGTCTCTGTTATTATTTCTTAGCACTTTCAAACTATAGATATCTTATGATTTGACGAGTACTCATAAGGAAGGGTATCCTCAAAGAGTGTACGTTCATAATCAAACCCGGAAGTTTTCCTTAGAAATACATGTGCTCACTGAAAATTTAGGTAGTTAAAATATGCCGATAGTATATGGGATCCTTATGAATTGCTGGGTTGATTGCCGAATTGAATCGCGTGCAGTGTAGAGGAGCCAGACTTGTAAAACGTTGTTATGATAAACTGAATAGCGTATCAAAATCATTAGAGGAGCTGCGCTGGGATTGGATCACAGACCGACAGTTAAATTACAGTCGCCCACCGTACTACGGTAGGCGACATCATGCCTAACAAATTAGAGAGATTCAGTGCAGAACATCTAGAATTAAGATGCCATTTTTCCCTTGAACGATAAGAGGGTCAAAATAGCGTTGTCCGACGTCGCCAGGGAAATGCGGCCCCTTTTGCTTTTTGCATTCGCTCAACCATTGCAGTAAGTTCGCCTAATACTCACCGTTGATGATTTTTCCTTGTTCAAGATAGTCAATGAGAATTATCGCACGCATATCCCAAAAAACGACGCCACGACCTTGCCTGCAGATGAAACGGTCTTCGCCTTCTTTGGAGCCGGTTGCTTTTAATCAATTGCTTTTACTTGATCTTTTGTCTCGGGTGCGAAGTAATGGACCCATGTTTCATCCATGGCTATGAAACGGCGAAAAAATTCTCTTTTGCTGCTGTGAAACTTTGCGAAACACTCAAATGAAACATCTTCACGACACTGGTTTTTCTCAAGTGTGACTAAACGTGGCACCCATCTTGCACACAGCTTTCTCATACCAAAATTTTCGGTTAATATTTGATGTACCGCTCTTTTTGAAATTGAAATGCCTTCTTAGTATGTCTGATGGCTCGCGCACTTTCAGTCGACGATCATCCAGCATCACTTAGAGGATTTTCTTCACCGCTTCTGGAGTCGCCACCTCATTTGGTCCTTACCTTGACAGGTCGTACGGCCTCGTTTAAACTCTGCTACCCAATGTTTTAATGTTGTAAACGAAGGAGCAGACTCACTCAGAGTAAAATTCAGTTCAACATATTATACTGGTAGGCCTGAGGCCTTTCAAATAAAGGTTTTGTACCACATAACGATGATCAATTTTAACCATTTTTCACAAATTAACTGGAAACGTTCACTATTTATGGAAGTCAAACAAATACTAAACAACGTGGCATCTTCAAACTTGAAATATATGCTCTAGAAATTGCATACATTCTAATACAGTCATTTTTCAAACAACTACTGCCATCTATAGGTCAGGCCGGGTACTTATGGGACCACGCTCGTACGTATTGCTACATTATAAACAAGGGCTGAACATAGAATGAAGCCACCGAAGTACACTGGAAGAAGTGTTCCTATTGAGATTTAAATCCTAGTTTTTAGATCCCTTGATTCCTATATGGCTGCGCACTCCGAAATATTATTCACAAAAATGTTTTTAAAAACTCTGAGATTTTGACAGTGGTATAAAGGAATCTTTAAAAAGCAATAAAAACTGGAAGTTTTTAAAAACGTATCTTGGGTACGGCCCAATCGCAAAGTTAAATTAATTTCTCTGAAAAAAATCAATGAAAAGAAATTAAAAGGACATTCGTAGGCTGTTGTCTAAAGGCGGGGAAACTACGGACGAGCACAACAGTACTCCAGTCCACGAAGTTGTCATGAGATGGTCCCGTGGTAAAATATATATGTCAGATCACTCAAATGATAAACTAATTTTCCGAATTGTATTTTGCGCCCGTGCGACTCACATGGCCATTGTCTGCATTGAAGTTCACGGAGGAGGACGGCTTTCTGACAACTTTTTCCATTCATACCCGCAAGGATACCGTTTCCCGAATCTTCTGGGCTCGAAACAACCTATTTGTGTATGTGAATATATATATATATATATACGCACATACATAATATATATACATATATATGTATTTTCTATTCTCTTGTGTTCGTCCTTTATGTGTGTTCCTTTCCTAGTTCCTTATCTCTATTTCTTTGTGAATGAATATTTGTTCACCGGATTTCGTATTTGAATGTATACTATACACACACACACACACACACACACACACACACACATATATATATATATACACACACACACACACATACAGATGATTTCGCCGAAGTAACACGCAAGTGTTGAATAGAAAAACTTGGACAGCAACAAACAATATAAGAACACATCAAAAGAACATTCACTTCATTAATACATTCACAGCACATTCATTCAATAATTTCGACGGGATTCAGCTCCGTCTTCCTCAGAAGACTTCCTTCAGTAACACTGTTTCTTCTGAGGAACACGGAGCTGAATTCCATCGAAATGATTAAGAAATAATGTGTGAGTGTTCTTTTTATGTGTTCTTTTATTGTTTGTTGCTGTTCAAGTTTTTTTATATTTTAATATATATATATATATATATATATATATATATATATATATATATATATATATATATATATATAATATTATATATATGATTCTGATGACGACGGCCGTGCCGTCGAAACGTAAATATCCAATGTAAGTGTCCTTCTTTTATGTTTCTATGTGTGTGGTGTTTGTTGTCTTAGTGTTTGTGTGTTTGTGCGTCGCCGGAGAGCGTCATTTCCAAGAGTATATATATATATATATATACATACATACATACACACACACATTTATGTGATTCCTTTATGCATCCGAAAAAAGAACTAGGAAGTTGCAAAGCGTTTCTTCGTTTTCGTATAAAAATTCAACCAGCTGGATTAGATTAACTTTGTGTTCCAAAGTGATAAGAGAAATTCCTCCCATTTCCCACATCTTGGCCGGGAATCGTTGTGTACCCCATTAAATTTCGCCATTTCCTCCGCTGCTGTAACCAACGAGATTAAAACCGTAAATGGAAACTCACCCGTAATCTACAACGAATGAGATCTTTCTCAGAGCATGAAAAAATAAATCTGGTCCCTTACCTAATGCAGCGTTTCGTGATTCACGTGGTAATACTTTAAAAACATTTTTATTTGTGGGCAAGTCGTTTGACTTTCTTTCTGAAACACTTCATTTGTATGTTCTCATACTGAATTTTTCGACGCATTTTCGAGACGTCTCATATCTCGTGACTGATGACAGGTGGAGTCCTTATTCTGCAATTTCTTTTTTTTTTGCCTACTTATTTCTTTCACCTCCGTCTATGTGCGTTCAATTTCAAATGATTTATTTCCGTTTGGCGTCTAACACCGACTTCAGGTTTTTGCGGCACGTATATGTTTATTTAGTGGTGTTAGAGAAGTGGCGAGCCTTAGAAGGGCTCGTCCAGGTGTCCCAGTGGTCTTAATCCACCACTAACAGTCAATTTACCCTGTAAAGTTAGCAGATGTTGGAAACGCGATCATATTCGTATCGTTTGTGTGAGTTAGGATCTGTAATATTCTTTTCTTAACATGTAGTCTTTATTACATTACGTTTTCATATTTTTATACACATTTTTATTACACATATATATATATATATATATATTTTTATTATACGTATAATGCAATTGTAAAGTTTTGGTCACTAAATGCATCGGACATCTTTTTTTGAGGCCCAGAAATTACTTCGTTTAAATTGAAACCATTGAGCAATAACATAAAATATAATTTCGCAGGTCATTCCTTAGTTATCATCGAATAGCGCATGAGCCTACGACGACAGATGAGTTACCTAGTGGGCTGCTTGTCTTCAATTTTGCACTAAAGCAAAATTTGCTGTAATCCCTTGCTTAATTACCAGTTATCACACGCCACTTATTTTTATTGAGTAGAAATTGAGAGGAGCAAAAAATGAAAAAGACATGAAATTAATTAATTAGCATTTGACACGATTTTCCATTTGTTCATTACTGTCTATGGGTCCATTACCTAAGCAATGCTAAATTTCTGGCCACACCCAACACGACAATAAGTATTTACGTAAAACCTGCTTTAAAATAAACCATTCTTGACTACTTTGCACACTCCCTCCCTTCATTACAACCAATAGGCCTGTCATTTTCTTACCTGCGCCTCGCTTGCCCAACATTATCCCCTTTATCACAGTCTTCAACATACCCGTACAGTTTGTATCCATCTTTCTTGCAATTTTTTTTTTAATTTTCTCCACAACGCACTCTTCACACCACGTCTCGAACTTATTCGTTTGTTTTCCTTTTGGTCTAATTCAATTTTTTCATCCTCCCCCATGCCCACATCCCAAAAACCAGACTTTATAATAGGTATGTATTATATACTATTAACATTTCATGAATTCCATATTTCATAAATCAATTTTAAACTGACCATTGCTGTGTATACGATTCGAATTGATTAGGTGAAGTACACACGAGAATAAGGGCTCATATTTTCTATTTAATGCGCCTCCGAACGAGTAAACTTATCAGACTTGCTTTTACAACACTCCCTGCAGCTCCAATGAATTTTTAAGGCAACGCGAGGTAGGCTTTAAAAGTTTGAAAACAGAACGCTCATAAAATCTGCTCGTGAAAACATCGGTTTTAAACCGCATCGATCGGCTACACATTGGACGGAAAACATCCACGCCCGTTTCCATGATTTCCAAGAATGTAGCGTATATTCTCCTGAAGACACTGCTGACTGTGCTCTTCACAGGAATTACGGGCATCACAAAGCATACATTTCAGGTCCGGAACGGTCTTCGCAGAGTTAGGGACGTTCATTCAGCTCTCGAGTACATCACGGCGCCTGTGTATTCCTCTACACTCCCACGGTTGACTACTACGGAGAGGCAACGTAGAGGATCGATTACCACTCTTCCCGTGAGGACGGTTGGGACTCTGGTCGCGTTCTTGTGGTGCCGCGTGGGGGGAAGGGGGAACGGGAGCGCCTGGTGCGAAAGGACGGGAGAGATACGAGGAGGACGGTGAGGGGTCCAGGGAACGGGAGGCAACGGGGTGAAACAGCAACTATGTGGGTCGCGCGGGTTGAAAATAATGTGACTGTAGAAGGTGCGATTTCGTAATCATGTGAGTGTCGATCCATCGCAATAGTCAACCCGAAGGTCCGTCCGTCGCGACAGATGAGGGGTGGGACTCGACCTTGCGCTAAGCCCTATGGCGTATGAAACTCAACGCATTTCGGGACTAGTGCGCATTTCCTTACCCCATTCCGCCTGTGCCTATTCCCACGGAGTCACGGTGCACGGGACATCGCTGAGTTTAAGCTCTGGAGTATACGAGGCTTTCATCCCCCTGCCGACTAGACTACAACCACCGCTCGCTGTAGAATATTAAGAGCTGACCCGGGTAAAAACAAAGATGATGCTAATACCAGCTGAGGTCGACGGGAGGGTAATTACCAGTTCTGTTGTAGAAAGGAAATTGATTCGCCTACGTTTGCCAGTAGGAGATATTGAAATTTTAAAGAATTGCGTATAAAACAGATTCATTCCTAATATGGATTATTTCATTAAGTAATCAAACGAATGACGGTCGCAGATAAAAAATTAGTCAGCGCACTCCTCACCATGTTAAATTGCTCGTCAGATTTTGAGTTTCTTTTAAGTTGAAGGATTAAGAGTTTTTATTCCTTCAATGCAATGTACCAATTTCCTCAATTAGTTAGCGCGTCAGTACTAACAATTAGTTTCACGTCCAGTTTTATCACTTAGAATTTAATGTGGAAATTTAGGTGGCTTTCATAGTGACTGTCATTAATAATACCCAAACATTTTTTGCGGGGATGCAGGTCGCAGAGTTTTACCGGAGGGGGGGGGGGAGTGGGATTATGCAATTACCAGAACGGGATTCGCTGGAAGTCTAACAAAGGAATTCTGCACCTGTTAATTATACAGCGGAAATTCTCCCAAGGATTGTGTAGAAACAACAACGAGCAGGAAAATATTTACTCAAGCCATAAAACCCAATGCCAAGCCGATTCCGTTACTCACGGTCTCCATATACTGCGGATAATTCAAACGTTAACGTACTTTGTATTACATGGTAAATAAATAACCTCGTTTTCTTTTACCGAAATGGTATTAACGAACTTTTTAATCCCACCATATTAATAGCTTATTTATCATAACGTAATTAATCAACCTTAAAATAAAAACAAGGATAACAAGATTAAATTCTAAGAAATAAAGCTATTTGTTATTAGGAAATGAATTTTGCCATTCATGTGTTGGCTAATTTACGTACATTTTGGACACAGCGTATCATCATATGCCAGATGATAATATGCTGTTCTTAAACCGGTCTCAATAAAGTTATATTTTGTGAAATAGCTGAGTGTTACCCTTTCTACGGATTAGGATTGTGGTTACAATTAGCTTTATCGGAATTTAATCTAAACCCAGGCATATTAATCAACTTACATTATATATATATATATATATCTCAGCATATTGTTAATTGTCTCTGGAAACATTAAAAGCAGAAAAGCTGCTGGTAAATTTATCATCAAAATATAACTT
The DNA here is from genome assembly GCA_037158775.1 of Hetaerina titia. NCBI lineage: Eukaryota > Metazoa > Arthropoda > Insecta > Odonata > Calopterygidae > Hetaerina > Hetaerina titia. Next base: position 28,742,271 of record CM073776.1, on the reverse strand, counting down.
ATATTTAATTTAATTTGCCGTAACCCGAACTTGGAACGCTTCTCTAGTCAACATATTTAACTCATAAGCATAGTCTCACTAATGATATATATTATAAGTACTAGAGAACTTAATATCACTAAGTAAGCCCAAAATATTATGCACCTTTCTTAAATAGAATTTGTAACACTGCTAAAAACTTCAAGACTTGCTTAATATGGCTACAAAAACTAAATAAAAACGTCCCTGATAGAGGAGATATCCATAAAATCAGTACATACCCCTTCTAAGTCCTAAAATTCTATGACATATTTCAGATTATTTTAATGTGGCAAACTCTTGAGCCTCCCAAAATCTTTGCCTACATGCGTTTGACTTCTTTCGACCCTGCGACCAAAATAAGAAAAAGTCGTTTTCCAGCATCAGGAGTCCATTCTAAGAAAAGCTAAGACAGTCTGCAACATTTTCTATTCTCTGAGAGCAGATGCAGAAATGAGCCTTTGATGAAACGATTGGAAGATTTGTAAAAGTTCTACGATAACGTTGGTGAACAAAATGCCCGGATGTAATTAGCTGTCGGAAAAATGAAACTTCGTTTAGGTAATGAATGGTGAAATAAGAGTGGAGGATGGGCGAGAGAGAGAGAGAGAGTGAAGGAGGATGTTGGATGAGGGAAGCTCGGAGACTTTAGACAAATAAGTGGACGGAAGGTGTGGGATGATTAAGGGCGGAGATGGAAATGATTGCAGTGGGTAGGAAACTGACCAACTAATTAGGGAAAGTCGATCCTCCAAGGATTTTGGCTGATATTCACCATTTCGTTTAAGAAAGGGCGTCACAGAGCACTTTCCCTTCCAGTGGAAGAGAAATGTGCTTTCTGCAAAAACGCTCGGGAATAATGAAGGAAGTAAGCGGGGGAAGGGTGGTGAAGGTCGGGAGGCGAAAGGATGGAGCAGAGTATTAAACATAGGAAGAAATGCGGATGGAAGAGAATGGGTAGGGTGAAATTAGACGGAAATCTGGAGAATATTCGAGGCTTATTAAAACGAATGCAGGAGGTCACCAACCCGTGGATAAGTTTAAAGTCATTGGAATGGACTCAACTATTCTGGAAAAACACAGCACAGAACGTTGGCCAAAGATATGAATTCTTTCTCGTAAATAGATGCGAAGTTTTAGGATTTTCTATGGAATAATGCAGAGTGTGTCTGTCGCCATTATCTGAAATAATATATCCTATATACTACGTAAAGTGAATGTGAAAGGACCCATATGGTCTTTTTCTTCAGAACGAATGAAGGTTAAGTGCAAATAAGTGTATTTGTATATAGTACGACACAGAAGAGAATACCATGGAAAGACGCCTCCGATATTAATTTGTGCAATCCATACCCTGATTTAACAAAATATGTGATCTTGAACAGTAATTATGAACGCATAAAATGCAAGAATTTACTCATTCATTGAATTTCTCTATGTACACACAAGAGTTTGAATACATGTATGTATTTGGCCAATGTGGATCGTCTCTTTTTTCTGATTATGCGTATTACGAAACGCACTGTTCTTATCCTTTATCACGTTATATGATTGCTTACCTACTGTCCTTTCTTCTTGTGGGTCGTCTATTTCTCCTTTGGTGGGTAACACAGCTCCCTACCGCCATCTCTTGGCGAAAGAATAGGGGGCATTTGGTGCATAAATTCCCGCAGATTTCAGTGTAAATTAAGTTTCCTCGATAGCTCAAGTGGTTCGAGCATCGGCCAGGCAAGTCGAAAGATCTGATGTTCAAGTCTCAGTCAAGGAAGTATTTTTGTGATCTGCTCGATTCCGCCTCCCCCACCTCTCCTGTGTTCGTCCTTTATATGTGTCTATTCCTTTTCCTTATATCTATTTCCGTGTGAATGAATATTTGTTCGCCATATGGCTGGTTTTCGTGTTTGAATGCGTGTACGTACATAAACCGTGATGATAAAAACTATAATTTCCCAAGTTTAATGACCTGATTTAAAAAATAAATCCTCGAAGAACTACACTGATGGAGTACAGAATACTAATCAATTTTGAAAAGCCTGATCAGATATGTAATTTAATGAAAATCAGAATTTTTGGGCGTGGCGTTTCGACAGTTTTTTTTCTGTAGATCTCTCCCGACATAATTCGGCCAATCCCTAAGGTGAGCTTTGGAAACATCTGGTTGTAGAAGGTGAAAATTTTACGATCTCTAGAACCGAGGAATGAGTGAGGGAGGGTGCCCGATGATCAACGGACAGAAATCCCTTACTAGTGATTGCGAGAATTTATGGCGGGAGTTAATAGGAACGTCACGCACCAAAGATGAACACAAGGTAGGACGAAACGGCCACAGAGCGAGGGGATGTGTGTGAATTGGAGGTCTCTGGAGAGAAAGAGAGAGAGAGGAGGAGAGAGAAGGGGCAGTGGAAGCGATGATAACCGACGGAGAGGTGGTGGTAAGGGAATAGAATGGGAGCCATTTGCAACAGGCACACAATGGCGAGGGAACACAAAGGGATAAAGAAGAGAAACATAGGGAGAGGCAATGAAAACGCACATATCGGAAATGGAAAATTTATTCAGTTGGACAACGCCCACTTTCTGCCGTAACGATCTACGATTTCTGCCGTAACATAGGAATCCATATTGAATGCCAAGAGAAGTTTCCGGTTTTAATAGGAGATTCATGTTTTAGAGACGGTAGGTGATCGAAAAATCTTTGCCGGAGTATTACATTTAAAATATTCCTATTTAAAAATAAGAAAAAAACTAAATTAACCCACACCAATACGTAACCAATATAACTGCATTTAGTAGTTTCACGCACTAGTAATAACTCATTCGAAAATGTAAGACTACTGTAGGTAATGTAGGTTGTGAAATGATAGCTGGGGTTTTTGACTTGTGTCGAAAGAATACTATATATATTTTGGATCTTTACGCTGATATTTTCAAAGTTTAAACATGTATGTACGTGGGTGGTCTGAAAAATTTCCGACCTAACAAAGATACAAGATATTTTCTCTGAAATTTTTGAGGTCGGAAACTTCTCAGACTACCCTTGTGTACTATCAAAGATTAGGGTAAGATAGATTCCTGGAAAACATTAACTGGTGATTTCATGAACGGTGTTCAATCAGTACAATTATTTTATAATGTACAAAAACATATCTACTGATTTGGGAGATTTTTATCATTCTAGAAAGGTAAAACTATTATTCCCTACCGTATGGTTGTTCGATAAGTTAGCATTAAACTACCTTGCCTCCCTCCAGAGACATGTGAAATTGAGATATTCACGATTAGCAGGGACTCTTTCCCAGTAACTTCTGCACTTTCCCCGAAAGGTTTATTACCCATTAAGTCATACTGCTTGGTTCTCATCGAGTGCCAATTGAAATGAGGAGGTTTGAATGCTACATCTTCCAGTCACCGGACAAGTTCTACCCACTCCACCGACTAGATTACAGTTTCACTCACTACTCAACTAATAATCTTAAGAAAAATATTGGATTCGCTTAAAAGAGGGATTTTGAATCATTTTTAGAATGTGTGTATTTACATTTATTCCATAAAATGAATTTCACATGGTTTATTTTTTTAACGTGGGGGAGGGGGGGAAGATACCCCTAACAGTAATATAATTCAAACCAATGGACATAAAATTCACCGAGGGTGTCCTTTGTGGAGGTACTTGACATAAAGGTACTCGTGCAACGGAACAAAGGCGTTTTCGTACAAATAATGAAGTGACCAATTTGATACCTGTTGTTCCCCCATAACGCGCACGCAACAAAAGAAGTCACCGATCCATGTCGTCCCAGTTGGCAGTAATAATAAAATTAAGTGATTCATTCTTCCGCTTCAATCTACACGCGATTGGCACGTTTACTCACCCACGCCCCTCACAACCACCGCTACTCGCTGCATTTGACCCGGCTCACATCTATCGCCCCTTTTGACCCCGACTCGCTCGGCTTGCTTCCTTGGTTCAAACGGCGCGATCAATCCGAGGGGTCCTTTCATGTGACTCTCCTCTTTTCCCAATTCCTCCTCCACGTCCTTCCTTTCCACCACTCCCATGCCGCCTATCCTTTCATCCGTTCAAAAAATAAACCCAACTAGTTCCTCAGTTTGTTTCCTAAGAGCAATCTTCCGGGTGATCACATGTGTACCTCAGTGGGATATACGTAATAAATGTTTACTTCTAACCTGTCCTTTATTTCCTTATTTATTTATCCATTTATTCGTGACTTTCGTGCATTTCATTAGTGCGCTATAACTTCAACAATTAGCTAGAAGTTCATGAGGATTTCAAGGAGAATATTCACGATCAAAGACAAAAGGTAAGAAAGATAGACGCCTACGGATCATATCGTCGTCGACTTCCATTTGATTAATATAGTCAGTTAACTTGCACATTCAAAGCGCAATAAGGTACTCACGTCGTTCATCATCGCCAAATCCTATCATCATGAAAAAATATAACACCTTAGGACGAGAAAAATTTCGATTATTTATTTTTTAAGCTTAATTTTAGGTATAATTCAATATATGGCTTATCATAGTGAAGGTCAAATGATAGCTATAGAACTCATATTATCGATCGCACCAATGTTTCAGTTGCCGCTGATCGTATCATTACTATCTATAAACCACTGAGGGCGTCCTTTGTGTAGGTACTAAAAATATAGACACTCATGCAAGGGAACTAAGGTACGCACCCGTACAATAAGGAAGTGACCAATTTGTTATCTGTTTGCCAATGACTATACGAGGTCTGTCCATAAAATAGTAAGACAGAGTCAGTAAAAAAAAATATGGACAGAATTGAAGCATTCACTCAAAAGTCTTCGAAGTAGCACCCTTGTGCGTGCACCCACCGCTGCCAGCGGGTCTTACATGCTTCGTAGACGGCGCCCGGAATGCCGCCATATTCCTTAGCCAAGGCCTGTTGAAACGCTTCCACCCAGCTGTGGTGACGTCCTTTCAGCACGGATTTCCGACGGGGGAAGAGGAGGAAGTCTGGTGGGGCATTGCCTAAAACATTTGGGTCCTCATTCACATAGTCGAATAGCTCATGGTAGATCCGCGTGCGAGTTCTTTTTACTTGTCCTAGAACACTCGCAGCACCAACTTCGCACACACCTTTCTCATGCCCATTTTTTTGGTCACAAGTCGAAGTGCATCACCTTTAGAGATGCCAAGTTCATCAGAACTGTGAACACATAATCTGCGATCTTTGTCCAACAAAGCCCAATCTCTTGCAAGATTTTCATCAGTTATAGGGGTCGAAAGGTGCCCTGGACCTTCGGCGTCTTCAATATCTCATCTACCCTCCCGAAACGACTTGTGATACTCAAAAACACGCGATCTACCCATAGTGTTGTTACCATAAGCTGCATTGAGCATGTCTGGAGTCTCTTACACGGCTTTTCCCAGTTTCAAACAGAATTTGATGACTTAGCGCTGTTCCAATATCTGGTTCATGACTGAGGGTAGCGATATCACGTTATAGAGGTTTCGCAAACGAAGGATCCTCTCTCCGTAAAGGCTGGGAGCCAACTACCACCGGCCCCCAGTTTTTCCTGAGACTCTCCTCCATTGAACCCAGCCAGCGAAACTGCCGCTCGTCCGTCCGCCCATCTATTCGGGAAAAAAATAAGTCATACTACTTTTGGGACACACCTTATATAGTAAATTAAGCGGGAGAAAACGGTGAAATAACATACTGATAAGCTGTCTCTCCAGCCTCGAAGTACCTATCGCCACTTAGGACAGCGATATTGTAATATAATGACATTTTAAAATGCACTGGTATTGAAAAAAAAATGATTACGATACCTATACCACGAAAACGCTAGTCAAAGACTGAAAATGTCCAGAGGTGCGAGAAAAGAATATACAAAAGGCGTATTTCCGGTTTCTTGAGGAATATTACTTTCAATGAAAAATGTTCGTCGCTCCTTAGCGTAAATATTCTTTACTGTGCTGCGCAAGATTTTAATTTTATTAAAATTAAATTACGGACTGTGACAACGTTATCCAGGCTTGCAGATACTTCTGGAATTTCCCTTTAAGTGATTATTTAATCGCTGTTCCTATTCCTGTCCACATAATTACGTGTGAAAAGTGCCCTGCGTGATAAAAGCCGGTAATATATGTTTTAAAATATGCACATTACGGTCCTTGAAAATGTGTATACACTTGTCTGCGATACGTAGTCGTTTGGATGATTGAAGTTTGATATAATATTCAAGATACATTTGTGTGTAATTGGGTAATAATTAAAAGCACAACCGCTTGACATAAATGTGCATTCCGTATGAAATCTGATCGCATTGGGATAAGGTACGCTTGTAAAAATATGTAAAAAAAGTTTAATCTGCGACATTATAAATGGCAACACGTTTTCCCGAATGCGTGAGAAATTGCGAGCTTTTACTGAGTACGCGTGCTTGGGAAAAAGTGTGGTGGAAAGTTCCGTTAAAATATAAAATGATCGCATTTTTGAGAGAAAAGAGGAAAATACTTTAAATAAAATACTTTCAAAATAAAGTAATCATCACATCCTACGCTTCGACAATTTTTATTATAATCAGATGAAGTTCACCGGGAATTTAATAAACTATCGAAACATATTCAGAGAAAAAAAATACCTCTTGTGCGACTTTTATGTTGTTTCTTTTCCCTACTTTAATTGTGGAGAATACTGAGTGATCCTCTCACCCTTTTCTTTAAAGAGACTGAAGTGACACAAAACAATGGTTGTACTCTGGATTCGATGGAGTTGCAACCGCGTCTAAACCCGCCAAAAAGGCGTGTTAAATTACCATCTGTTTTCATGGTACGATGTTTTAAAATTTGTACTTTTTCCCAATTTGAGATCATGAAAAAAACAACTTCTATATCACTCTTTTTTTAGATACTGAAAATGTATTTCCATCGATAAGATTTTTTATGAACTCCATTTTTCGAAAATATCACCTCCACACCCATAATTTGCAATAGAATTCATGGTTAATGTGTCGGAACGGAATAGGCAGTGATATGAGATTATACTAGATAAATAAACATTTTTCTAGTGTTTCTGTTTAGTGTTTCCATTTACACACTTGCCCAGCTTTTGTTACGCTCAGAGAACTACTGTCAATGGCTGTAGTTTTCTGGAACGCAACCACTCTCTCAAAACATCTTTGGGTGACTATTAGTGAGTATTTATACTTGAATCATTCAACTGAAAACAGGTAAAATAAATTACTTTTTTAAGCATAACTGATATCCACTTTTATCAACGGCATAGAAATGACATCTGAACTAAAAATTCTTATCTTCTGAAAAAAATTCACATCGTGAACTGACTATTCGGCACGCTGTACTCAATGTTAAGCTCAAAGAAGCAATTCCAGCCCCCCTTAATTTATGGAAACATGAGAGCTAAAACATCTGCAGCGAAAGTAAATAACTGCCGTCGAAAGAAGCTGAAATATTTCAGCTCTGGGTTTTCTCCCTTTAACGATGGAGACAGAGAGTAGTAGCGGCGCGATTCTTAACCAGGTAAGTACGTTAGAAGAAGGATGGCCTAAGCCCAAAAAATGTCCTCCCTTGATGCATTACCATCGCTCATAGCTCAATAAGGATTCCGTTACGTCCAACCGTATCGAGTAGGCAAGGATAACTGACCTGGAGTATGTAATCCCATCCACTGCGCTCGTGGGCGAATGCAATTCTGTCCGCAAAGGTAGACGCAAATTGCGATAATCCACCGCAGGGATTCCTCTAGCTTCGCCACCATTTCAGAAGGGTAAACAAAGCACAGCGGATAACTATGAGGAGAGTGGAATATAAAAATATATATTTCCGTGTTCCGACACACACAAATATATATATATATATATATATATATATATATATATATATATATATATATATATATTGCGGGTCGCGGTGGTCTAGCGGGTAGAGCGTTGGACTACTGACCGGAGGGTCCCGGGTTCGATTCCCGGGCAAGGCACTTTGGGCACCTGCAGCTCCACCCAAGCTAGTTGATTTTTCGGGTACCAGATCTTCCTGGGAAACCATAACCGGCACAGGGAAAGGAACTGGCCCCCCTACCCTGATGTGTGAATATTCACACGCCGTAAGGGCTTGGTACATGGGTGAGCTCTACCATCACCTACTAAACCGACCTTCGGGTTGATTACTGTGTTTATGGTTTTTATATATATATTCTGATGACGACGGCCGTGCCGTCGAAACGTAAATATCCGCTGTAAGTGTCCTTCCTTTATGTTTCTGTGTGTTTAATATTTATTAACCTAGTGTTTGTGTGTTTGTGCGTCGCCGGAGTGCGTCATTTTCAAGATTTTATATATATATATATATATATATATATATATATATATATATATATATATGTTTGTGGTGTGTGTGTGTGTGGTTGTGTAAATATCTTCGAAACAGAACGCTCTTCGGCGACGCACTAATATATAAAAATATAATCAAAATAATTCAACTATGGTCGCAGATATATATATATATATATATATATATATATATATACAAACCATAAACACAGTAATCAACCCGAAGGTATATATATATATATATATTTACCTGCAGCCAGAGTTGAATAATGCTGAGCATTTTGGATAAAATGAGATTTTCAATTGAGACTGCCAAAGTGGAAGTTTGGAGAAATTTCACCCGCAAACTTAAATGATATTAATTATGACTCACTACCGTTTGATGCTATTAATTTAAGGGAATGTTTCGTGGTCCCATTGACTCAGGAACAATTCCAGAAAGCCACATACAGCGAGAAAAATTACGTTACTGTGATCGTACAAGTATCAAAACTAACCCAAGCCGATGAACATTACAAGTCTCATATCCTTATTTAACATGCTCGTGTTCTAGTGATAAATAATACATATAGTTAGCAATTCCAAATGATAGATTACTAGTTCAGTGCAAATTACGATACAGGTGTTTCCTTAATCAGGAGGAGCAAAACTAATTCTACCAAAAGGAGATATTAATTACAATATGTTTGATCATAATTGAAATATATAAATTCTCAAAAGCATAGATCGGAGTGAATATTAATCGACTAAACTAACATCTCTTGTAATTATTATATTGAGGAAAATGGTCTAATTTTAAGCACAGGGAACTCCTTGTTTGGTCACTGGGGACCCGGAAAACAGGCTTCGGGAACAGGGGTTTCGGTCCCCGAGTATACTGTAGTATGATTCAGTGCTAAAGGTGGTTAAAGTTATGGTTTTAGGGCTAAACGTTCATGTAAAATAATTAAAGTGGTTACATGTTTGTAAAAAATAAGATCGGTGTAAAATATGTTTTAAAGTAGCATGTATTTTGTAAAAACACAAGCTATGGAATTATGTTTTCTTTCGGTACTTAGAGAAAATGTCCGTGTGATCTCAATAATATTTAGACTCACTGTTTGAGGTTCCTTCATAACATTAGTTTTCCCACTTTGCCTTATGCAATGAAATAATATTAGACTTCTGTTTCCCGTCAATACATTTTTCAGCGTCTTATTTCCCTGAATCACAGCCATACACAATTCAATGTAGGAATTACATGCATAAAATTTGAATTTCAGTAATTTAATCACCCTGATGCTATGATGACTACAATAGTCACAAATTATGTGTTATCACCAAGTAATAATCATGAAATGTATTCATTTTAAACACTGGTTTGTGATGAGTGCGGCACTCTATGATTAAAAGACATGAACAACTGAAAAATCACACGATAATGAAACAGGGCCTTTGAAACTTCGTGCTAGAGTCGAACCTTTGGCAGATATTATGACAATGTTAGATGAAAAACTGTACGGAAAACTATGCAAAAGAATAACATCGGTTAAGAAAATATCGAGAAATGAATTTGTACGGAAAATAATTGAGGAGAAGGCCCGATCAGGTATCTCAAAGGCCAAATACGAGGTTCGTATTTGATCCAAATAAAGACTGAGATAATACTTCAGATCCACCCGAGCACAGAAAAAATTCATAAAATGGAAATTAGAGGAAGGATATATGGGTTCCATTAGCCCATATCCACATTAATAGGCAAATCAATTGATGAGCGAAAACTATTTTTTTCTTAAGTGAAAACATTTCTCCAGGAAAAATGCTATAAACGGAACGTTGTTGGTAAATTACAGATCACGCTCGTGCTCACCGAGGAAATAAGATGAAAATTACGAAGAGCTGGAATGAAATGTAGCATCGTAGTCGAGGAAACAATTTCACGGTATCTGATTGGATGCATTAATGGGCATTATACGAGCTGGCTTAGTCTGCGATCGGAATGCGGTTTAAGCTTTGCTACGTTGTTGGCGGATCGTTATAAAATAAATTATGGTGATATTGTGTGACGAAGGCTTGCAATATTTACCACAAAAGAAAGTGAAGAAATATTTCATGGAATATTAAATATATGTCATTATGACCAACACAATTTATTCACAATCATAGCAAGTGCTGGATAATGAAACGAATAATGAAAATGAGTTCTCCCCCGGTAGTTCATACAGATGATTTAAAGAAATGTAATGTGTGCCCACCATAGGCAATTGGTCACCTGTTCTGAAAAATATCCGTGAGCGTTAAAACAAACATTTTAAATTGGAGGGAATAATAAGTAAAATTAAATTTCAATTTTTTGTAACAAAAATGCATTAAATTCAAGAGTATTCAATCCTTCCAAAGTACACATTTAAAATACTCTTTCCTTGAAAGAAATATTTGATAGATGCTAGATAAAAAGCTGGTCAAACGATCCAAAAGAAGGTTTTCGACGTAGTTAGAAACAAAAATTATATGGAACATAGTATTCATCAGCGAATGATTACTAGGCCTTCCGAAACAAGTCAAAACGGTTTTTAATGGAATTAAGTGCAATTCGTCCGTGTGCCAGTATCGAGCTTTCCATTAGTTCCTATCAGAGATCTCGCTAAGACAATCCAGCACTTGGAAGGTTGCATTGGGAAGATGGAAAATTTCTTTTTCATTAAATAATACGTCTTATACCTACATTGATACTATTCCTGTTATTTAATCGAATATTACAGTTGTAGAGACTTATTGACCAAAACGTAGAAAATTGATTTGTCAAAAAATAGATAGGGCTTAATGGAGCCTTTCTTAAGGAGATAAGAGAAAGAATGTAGGCAAGGAAGAAAGAGAAGGAAGAAGTTATATGTATGATTGAAGAGGAAATGAGACAAATGGCTACAATACGTGGATCTCAGGAGAGATGGATACATGCAAGAGGTACATCAGAATATGTCATCAAACTAAAGAGTACAGGAAAGCAGTTTTCAGGGATGTTTTACTGAATTACGAGTAAAAGAGTTAGGATTAGAAAAACATGAATACTTATTTGGAAATTTGAGTAATGAAATTCGAAGTTGGGTCGCCAGAAAACATAATGTGACGGGTTCGTTCAAGATTTCGCGAGACCGTATATAAAGACTAATTTCACCACTAAGTCTTCCAGTGAATGGTGACATTCCCTTTTGGAAGTCACATCTCGTACCTGCTATCCCGCTGAGTCTTGCGCTGAGGTCGCAATTTTTTCACATTCAACTGGAACCATTGTATACCTTTTCTGTCCGATAATTTAAATCCCTCGGAAATACTACACATTATTTCCCTAATTTTCGCAAACTTTCCCTTTCATTTTATTCACGTAGTGGGTCAAACTTACTTGAGGGAAGAGGAAGGCATTCATGATTTCAGCCAAATTAGTGGGCATTATTTTCGTTCTACACATAAGATAGATCGAGGCATTAGCACATTCCGATTGTCAACGTTCCATTTTTATTCCTATTACGAAGAATTAATGGATCAATAATTTTAATGCAACATGCGTTTACCCATTCATACCCTAGGTACACCGCGCATTAATTATGAGATACTTCCAAACGGTATTTTTCGTCATGAACTCCCGTGGCTCTCCTTATCACATATATGTACGTATAAATACAAACTATTTTCCAATTATGAATCGCAGACTGGTTCGCTGGGTACTAGTACTTTTAGTCGTCGACTGACATCAATGCGCACATTGTGACAACCTCCTGGCTCAGGATATTTTTTGGTTAAAACCAACCACGTCTCTACAATTTTTCCATCTTAAGGATTTTTAATTGGCTCGTTTTCTTGGACAATGGTATAATGAAAAGAGAAACTTTATAATTCCACATAGATTTATTAGACGGACGACCTAGGTTTCGACGTGGCACGTCATCATCAGGTGATTATGATCAGATCCTGATGATGACGTGCCACGTCGAAACCTAGGTCGTCCGTCTAATAAATCTATGTGGAATTATAAAGTTTCTCTTTTCATTATATTAAGTCGATTCCATGAAGTCACGCCCGAGACAACGAATTGGACAATGGTAATATTTTAAACTTATCTCTATTTTTTCACATCAACATCTAACAAACTTGATTGTTTCAGCTGCTAATCAAGTTTTTGAAAATATTTCACCCCTTTACAGTGGAGACACTTTAAACTCTATATATGTATATTAAAAAACTATAAATAATTAACACAACCGTCCTCACTTATGGCTTTATTTGCTAACGTTCACTTACGTTGGAATTGAACTAATAGAGTTTTCATGCTTGGAACACTAATTAAAAGACCCTTAATGATTGTCTTACAGCCTTGGGACTTGTAACTATAGGAGTCCCCTACGTCGTAGGTCGCTTATGCATTTTCTAGAGCTAGGGAATTACTATGAATACTGACCTAAGCACTTAGGATGTCGCATTTTTATCTTCAAGGATCCTAAGCGAATGTAACCCAGCCGTTCCCATTTTAACGCATATCGTACCTGTTCGTCCAAATACATCAAAATGACAATTCTCTGTACGAATGAAATCCTTACTGAATTTAGCCACGGTCTATGATGGTTAACAACTAATTGGTTGAAATTCATAGGAACTTGTTTGTTCGTCAGGACTTATTAGGATTTTAGGTAGTGTTGTCGAAGGAATCTTTCGGCTACACCAGCAATTAGCATCAAAATGAGAAAGTAATAAACCAGTAGACAAAATTTCCAGCATGATTCGCATCTGTCACTGTTATAAAATTATAGAGAGAACAGTCAACTTAGAGAAGTGAGGCTGATTTTAATCATTGTATTTTTTCAATGATGGCAATACCGATGAATGTTATTACGCATATCGGATCAATTAATGACCCCATACCATGCGCCCAACTATCATCACTCATTTTTCGCCTCAAAAAGCTCTTCCCCGACTGAACTAGAATCAGAAGCCATTGCGACTGAGGATAAGGCTCCACTCAACCGGGGTAATTAGTACGTTTATCAGATAGTTTCAGCACCTATACGATTTCAAGTACCTCAGGACTCTAATGGAGACACTTATCCCCACATGTGAATAGCATATTAGCCTTATGGGTAACGCGCTTGATTGCTGAGAACAGAATTCTGGGTTCAAGTCTGGATGATATCCTTGGGGACATCCAGCTAACCCAAAAGTGTGATATTTTCGATCGACTGGCAATTTCAATAGGAGAGAAAATGCCTATCTAACCTTTGTAAATTTCACTCGCTGTTGGGGTTGGGTACTAAGAGAACGCCGGCCTCGAAATTCCAAAAAGACCTCCTGGATTAAGACTGTGGTTTCGATTTTGCTTATATTGCATGCGTAAACCGAAACCCAAAAAAAAAGTCGATCGAAGTGCGGCTTTTTAATAATAACGTGAGAGGAAGCCCCGGCGTGCGCGCGCGTGTGTGTGTGTATTTCGGCGTGTGTTCTTGCGCTCGTAAGGAGTGGCGCCACACCCTTCCCAGTCGAGTTTCGAGTCAGAGCGCATGCCCCGAGTCCTGGCTAGCTATCCCCGCCGCCAGTCCCCCCCCCTCTGCCCTCTTCCTCTCATTCCCCTTGCCTACCACCGACCGCCCCACCCGCTTGAAAACAACTCCTCCCTTTTTACTCTCCTTTACGTGGGACCAATCCTCTCCTCCAGTCCTCCGACCCCGTTCTACCCCCTATCATCCTTTACCTTACTTCCCCCGGCCACACATACATACATACCCACCCAACCACTCGCATGAATGTGCAAAAGGGAGAGCGGGTTCAATAAAGGAAATAAAAATATATAAGTGAGGGTCCTTTTTATTTGTGCTTACGTTCAAATGTGATTTTAATGTTTACTATGTACTGTCGCTCCTCAGCGGTTCCTCTAAGAGTTTGTATGTATATATATATATATATATATATATATATATATATATATATATATATATATATATATATGTATATATTCTTATATACATATATATTACTATCACTTATATATATATAAATGTATATATTTTACACACATAGAAATAGACATATAAGGAAAGGGGATAGGAAAACACATAAAAGACCAACACAGGAAAGGTGGGGAAGGCGGTTTTGAGCAGATCACAAATGTAAAAAATATTTCCTTATCCGGGATTTGAACCACGGACCTTCCACTTTCCGGGCGGATGCGTATGGCGGGATTTTCGATTTTGAATATATATATATATATATATATATATATATATATATATATATATATATATATATTTATTTATTTATTCAAATGGAAATAGATATAAGGAAAAGGGGATAGGAGCACATCAAGGATGAGCACAGGAGATGTGGAGAAGGCGAAATTGAGCAGATCACAAGTGTAAAAGTGGTGCCCCGGTCAAGCAATTATTTCTACACTTGTAATCTGCTATATTCCGCCTCCCTCACCTCTCCTGTGTTCGTCCTTTAAATGTGTTCCTATCTCCTTTTCTTAATATCTATTTCCATGTGAATGAATATGTGTTCGCCATAAGGCGGGATTTCGTGTTTGAATGTGTGTGTGTCTATATATTATTATTATTAGGTAATCTACCGGTTAAGGTAGGTTTTTGGATGGACACAACTATCAAATAAATATTTTGTAACTCCAAACAAAACCCAATCGAGCAACCTAAACTACATCAAGTCCCTCTTCATCTCTGTGTACTTCTTTCCTCCCTTCATCTCATCCAACATCCCTATCCTGTTCTTGCCCTTTCCTCGCTTGCCCAACATTCTCCTCTCTATTACCTTCTTCAAAATTCCACTACCGCTCAAACACCTTTCATCCATTTTTCCTGCCTCCATAGGATTTCTCTCAACAAACCCCTCTCCTCACCCACCATCTCCAGTACTTCCTCATTTGTTTTCTTTTCGGTCCATTTCACCTTCTCCATTCTTCTCCACACCCACATTTCAAAAGCCTCCAATCTACGTCTATCCTCCTGCTTCAGTGACCACGTTTCCGCACCATACATAGCTACGCTATATCCAGTGGGTGTATATATATATATATATATATATATATATATATATATTCAAACTTGAAAATCCCGCCATACGGCGCACAAATACTCATTCAAACAGAAATAGGTATAAGGAAAGGGGATAGGAAAACACATAAAAGGCGAACACAGGACATGTGGGTCCTTATCCCGGATAAGGAAATATTTTTACTTTCGTGATCTGCTCAAAAACCGCCTTCCCCACATGTCCTGTGTTCGCCTTTTATGTGTTTTCCTATCCCCTTCTCATATATGCATACATACTGTCCTGTATATAATAGAATTTAAATACGAACTAACGACGTTCAAGAATTTTAAACACGTAGGAATTTTACCACATAAATGAAATTATATTGCCGTCAAAATTTTATTATATTTACACCTATAAATACTATCCTATAAATGTTTTCCTATCCCCTTTCCTTATACCTATTTCTATATATATATATATATATATATATATATATATATATATATATATATATATATATATATATATGTATATATATATATATATATATATGTATATATATATATATATATATATATATATATATATATATATATATATATATATATATATACATATATATGCGGGTCGCGGTGGTCCAGTGGGTAGAGCGTTGGACTACTGACCGGAGGGTCCCGGGTTCGATTCCCGGGCGAGGCACTTTGGGCACCTGCAGCTCCACCCAAGCTAGTTGATTTTTCGGGTACCAGATCTTCCTGGGAAACCATAACCGGCACAGGGAAAGGAATTGGACCCCCAACCCTGACGTGTGAATATTCACACGCCATCGGGCTTGGTACACGGGTGAGCTCTACCATCACCTACTAAACCGACCTTCGGGTTGATTACTGTGTTTATGGTTTTATATATAAATATAAATAAATATATATAATTTTTTTCCATATATTCTCTATATAAATATAAATAAATAAATATATATATACATTATAATATGCATAAAATATACACACATTTAGATATACATGCATATACGCCCTGGCTACCTTCATCGAATCCACTCCGTCCCGTTTCACCTCCTTACCCTCACCTTATTCGCTTCCTATGTCACTCGGCTCCTGACAAAGGCATGCTTCGTCGGCATACGATAAAAGCGGAGCAACCCGAACGAAAGATAAAAGAGACTACGAGTGGGTGAGTATGTGTGAGGAGTATACTTCAAAGGAAAGGGAGAGAGGTGTGCAAGGGAGGGCGGACCACAATTCGAAATATAATTCGAGACGAAGAGCAGAGAAACGGTTGAATAAGAGAGCGGAAGAGAGAGTGGAACAGACACACGCGTTCACGGGGAGAAAAAGGGAGGGGAGAGAAGATATATATATATATAAACCTGTATATATATATATATATATATGTATATCCTCTATAGCCTCGGAGTAGGCCGAAAGCTCAAATCATCTACAGTGTGAGTGTCCTTTTACGTGTTATCTGTTTTATTCTGTGTTATATTTTGCCGTCCAAAAGATATATTGCTCTCGTGAGTCATCGCATCATCCCGCATCATCGATATATATATATTTTTTTTATACATATTTTTATGTGTATATATGTATGATTTCGTCGAAGCAACTGAACAGGAAATGTTGAATTAAAAACTTTGACAGCAACAAACAATATAAGTACACATAAAAAGAACACTCATACGTTATTTCTTAATAGTGTCGACGGAAATGTGCTCCATCTTCATTAGAAGATACAGTAGAACTACTGAGTTCTACTGTATCTTCTGATGAAAACGGAGCTCAATTCCGTCGAAAGTATTTAGAAATAACATGTGTTCTTATATTGTTTGTTGCTGTCAAAGTTATATATATATATATATATATATATATATATATATATATATATATATAATGTAAATTGACTAACTAGTCGACACAAACACAGAAACTGAAACACATAAAAGAGGGACTCTGATTTTCGAATTTTCGGTGGTGCAACCACCTTTCTCAAGAGGAATAAGGAACAGATTTCTGTTCCTAATTCCTCTTGAGAAAGGTGGTTGCACCACCGAAAATTCGAGAACCAGTGAGTCCCTCTTTTATGTGTTTCAGTTTCTGTGTTCGTGTCGACTAGTTAGTCCATTATTGTGTACGCTCGTGGGATTTTCAAGAAAGTGACTTTATATATATATATATATATATGTGTGTGTATATAACTTAGACAGCAACACACAGCACGAGAATGATAAAAAGAACACTCACACGTAATAGCTTGATAATTTCGACGGACTTTAACCCCGTCTTCTTCGGAAGATAAGATATGACTCATAAGATATATATATATATATATATATATATATATATATATATATATATATGGCGATACACAAAGCGGAAATCCATCTCATTTTAAAATAAGACAAAAAACGATTGGGGTGACACACTGCGGCTCATGATAATACGAAAACATGCTGGCGCCATAAGAGGGCCCCGCAACTCGAAGTGCTCCTTGCAGATCCTTTCGATCGATCCTGGAATATTCCCGAGGGAAGAGAAGGACACGGGTAATTAATGAGATGAATATTGTGGAAACAAACTTTAATTATTCGTCAACACCGAATTTACAGTCTCCCCATCACAAGTCGCACGGACGGCCCAGGTCACAACGCGGCAAAAGGAGGGTGTTGTGCTCTGCCCCTGGGGATCTAAACTTCACGTGAAAGCACCTTTAATGCCCATATTAAAAGAAATGTTATAATGAAAGGGCACCACAGTGGGAACTGGTCGTGTGATACGGTGTGGAAATAAAGGAGGCTGGATAATAATTTTGCATCAGTGACGGTCAAAGCGGATACGTCAGATGAGTTTATTTTTATTCCCCCCTGCCGTGTTGTTTTTCATAAGTTATGAGAAATGTTAAACTAAATGTCCGCGTATAAACCAAAAGAGTCCCTTATTTGTTCATATGCTGCCTCTCAATGAATTTATTACTAGGCAAACTTTACCTAGCCAAACTCAATATCTCTGGAGCGTAATTACATTAGCTGTAGAAATGATGCCATGATTTATGGACTAGTATGACAGAATATCACAGGTCTGTTTTCATTAATGGAATATTGTTTGGAATGCCGAAGTAGGGAAAGAAGTTACGGGCTTTGTGGAAGGGATCGTGTTTACTCAATACTTCAATGCCTGGCTAAATTAAAGGGCTTTGATCCTAAATCATGCTAACATGTATGTATTCGATGGTTCCTGCCTCAACTTTGCGGAAGTTCATACTCATCAAATGAAGAACACGATGTATTTTTTCACTTTTTTGTTCACGAACAGTGGAAAAATACATTGTATTCTTTAATTAATGAATATGCTAAGATTATACGACATCCAACGGTGACGTAAGTAATTACTTATATGTGAAAAGTTCTGGATGGTTCCTATAATATTAATTCCACCTGGATGATAATTATTCAAGATAAAAATGTAGGAAACATAATTTTCCAGCAAATAAATTATTAATTACCTAAATAGCTGATTTTATTACACCCACTGCCACACGCCATAGTGGAGGGTTATGGATTAAGATGCGCATGTAGAGTCAGAAGTATGTTTGGCATTAGTAAAACATATAGAATTTCACCATATTGAACGCCCAAGCTTGGATTTTAACTGAAAGTTAACCCAAAAAGTTAACACAAAAGTTAAACCCTTGATGACGTACATGCAAGTACATATTTATTATCCCATATTACACTTGAAAAAATAATTAATAAGTTTGGATCAAGGTTCAAGCCCATTAATGAAAATTATGACGAACTGACACCATGTAAATATTTCTATTGCCTACAATGTTAGGCATTGGTTCCATTAATAGCATTTTTTATTCTCCCTTATGAGAAAATTCGATGGGAATTAGCGTATATCCTTCCCTCACGGAAAACTGTGAGAGGGCTTTAAGTTTTAAAGGATTCAAAAATTACAAAATTGAAGTTTGTTGCGGTGAAGAGCTGGATGAAGGAAGTGATGAGAAATTGATTAAAATATTATCGTAAATGAAACGCTAATATATAATCCTATTCAGGTTGAAAAACAATCATTTTCACGTAACTTCGAAATCAAATCTCCTAGTTTGTTAAGGGTCGCATCATATCACAGGTATTCTTTGAGGTTTGCCAATTGGTTACTTCTTTTTCGCTTAAGATTAATTGGCTTCAGTTTTTATTAAAATAAAGAGCGTTCACGTGAATAAGAAAAGAAATAAGTGATTAAATACAAGGTGACTTAAATTGTAACCATACTTTTCGATACAATCAAAATTCGATTGTATAAAACAGATATTGATACTAATACAAGTTAGATAAGTCGACGAAGATAGCAGTGATGTAAGGGATAAAATATCGGCAGTAGTAAATGCAAGTCTCATATGATATCAGATAAAAATGAGTCAGGGAAATGACAAATGAATTTGGCAACGACCAAGGAGAGGTAAGGACCAATTGAATGAGGCAACGACCAAGGAGAAGGTGTTGCTGGGAGAAGGTCGAAATGCTGAACACAACCAACGATTCCTCGACTTGCCAAAAGCACTTGAGTTGGGGAGAAAGTTCGGTAAGGATCGTACTTAAGCGAATACCTAAAACTGATCACAGGTAACGATGGAAAATTTATAGACACGAACATTTGAAAACGGATAATGATAAAAAAAGCTTCGGGGATGGGGGGAAGGGGGAAAAAATCTTTTGTCTCTTGTGGCGATATGTATGCATTTCATTCCAAGGAGAGAGAGACTCCGTTGTGACAAGGCGAATGCTTCCGCTTGAAATTGGTGTCATTATCGTTTCCCTTTCTTGCATCGAGAATTCTGAGCTTCCTGTCGGGAGACAAAAGAGTAAGAGGAAGGGAACAAGGCAACTGGGGGGAGAGAGAGAAGGAGAGATGGGAGGTGGGAAAGAGTAGGGAAACGCCCACGCCGCCCGGCCAAACCACCCAGCGTCCGTCCCCACCCCACCCCGCCTGCCAGCCTTCCATAACCCTCCCATTTGTACCTCACTACCTGTGCCCATTCCATTATCAACCCCTGCCCTCGCACCCCAACCCCCCCCATCCTCCCTCTCCCTTAAAACACCTAACCTTCCCCTTCGAAATGCCCCACCCTTGCCTTAGCCACTACACCCATGAATCAGGCGGCGTGGGACGAGTGGATGGGGAAGGGAGGGGTGGAATTTGAGGAGAGGGGAGGAACGAGGGGGGATTAAGGGCGATCGGGGAGGAGGTGGAGAAAGGACGCGGGAAGGTTGAGGGGGGAAAGGGAGGGAGGACAAGCCGGGACGTCGGCGGGGAGGCTCGTAGCGGGAGAGCTTCTCTTTGCTTTTCAGGACTGGCGGGAACGCTAAGCGCGACGAACGCGCCGGCGCCATGACCCCGTCCTATATGGGGTCATCTCCCCACTTTCCCGGCAAGGCCTAGGCGCGCTGCTCCTGCATACAGCATCAAGGGACGGGCAAGGGATGGTTTCGGATGGGGAAGAGGGGGTGGAGAGCGGGGGAAAGAAGGAGGCGGGGCCGGCGGGTGGAGATAGAGGGAGCGCGAGCGAGAGAATTATATGGAGGGACTCAAAAGGAGGAGAGAGAATCGAGTTGGTGCACAGAGGACTGGCGCGTCTATTGCTCGCCATATAGATATGCACTCAAAGCAAGCGTTGGTCTCGGGTATCTCCAGCCATTTATTTACGTTAAGCTGAAGATGAAATTCAATCGCATCCCTGCGTCGGATGCTTTTCCCCCCCAAATAAACGTCAGTAGAAGGTACAGGGACGACAATTTAGACTCCATCGTTTAGACTAATGCTAAGCGCACAAGGGGTTCAACGTTTTGCATTGAAATATTTTTCGTCTATCTTTTTCTACACAGACAGAAACATCATCATGCGTACATCATCAGGATTCGCTATTCAAAAGAGCTTTCCGAAATAGTATCTCGAAAAAATAAGCAGACCCGAGTGATTTCTCGTAGCTGAAAAAAGGCCCGTATAAAATCATAAAATTACATGTGTTGAGGTCGTAGCCACCCACAGTTTCGGGAGTTGGGAGGGCTGTGATTTACCGAATACTGATTTACGATCATATTTTTTTTGTCGTGGACTAAAAATATTGTCGCCATAATATATTTCATCCACTAATATGGGAAATTTATGGAACCTTTAAGACTTCCTCGGTCACGTACCCATTCAGTTTAAGGGAAATGTGATCGTATGCGAAGAGTTGCACACAATCATTCGTATAAATAGTCGATAAAAAAGATCCTGCGAGACCGAGAGGGATTCTGCCACATCTATTAAGCATTCGGAAGAGAAATTATCGTGTTTTTGGTAAAAACTTGGATGGACTGAATTCGTAATATTTTTGTTAACTCTTAAGTTTCAAATATACCTTCAATGTTAACCAAAACCGCATAATAATGGATACGGTTTTTTATTTTTAGTTACCAGTCATCCGAAAACAGCACTTTTGTCCTTTACATTGGACTAATAACGTTGATAACAATGGAAACAATTACACACACCCCAGCCCTAGTGGAAGAAATAACCACCTAGGCGGGAATCGAACCCGCGCCCCTTTGGTTGGCAGCGAGGATGTTAACCAAACACTGAACAACGCTCTGGGCGGCCGTCAACCAGCACCACCGACAAAAGGGTGACTCGTGTTCGACAATTGTTGGACTCTGACCGTCGATTGAGTATCAAGATGATTTCCAATGAACTGAACGTTTCGTTTACTGTCGTGTTTCACATTGTTCTTGAAGATTTAGTGATGAGAAAGGGGTGCGCCAAACACGTGCCCAAGGTCTTTGCCACAACGCACTACGAGTCTGTGAGTTCCTGGCCAAACACCAGATGCCAACGCTACCCCACCGCCCTATAGTCCTGACGTCGCACCAACAGCTTTTTTTTGCTCCCTCAGATTAAGACAGCCCTGAAAGGAACCCCTTTTCGTCCATAGAAGAGATTCAATTAGCCGTGACGAAGATTTTGCGAGAGGTCCCCTAAGACGCCTTCCCGGGGCGCGTACCGGTCATGGCAGAGTCGCTGGAAAAAATGTGTAGAGACCGAAAGACAGTGCTTTAAAGAATTTTAAATGTTTGTGTAAATCTGTTCAATAAATTATCTTTAAAAAAATAATTTCATTACTTTCGGAACACACCCAGAATAAAAAGAAGAAATACTTATCTTGAAACTGATCACTGCTAATTGAGATGTAAAATAGTAAAAAATGAGACTCTCCGTTGGGATAAGAAATAGAGTTCTGTAGATAAATCTACAGAACTATAATAGAAGGAAGGCAGAAAAATAGCATATTTTGGTAGCAAAGATAGATGTGTAGCACGGTCATGTATCACATTATTTAATATTTATAGAGCTAAAATATACAAGAGTGAATTACGGCTGGTCTTAACGGTCAATAATTAATTTAGAGAAGGCAAGATAACTAGATTTGTAGCATGGCATATTGGCTTATGCTTCCAATTCACCAGCGACGCTAAAATTAATTATTTAAATTAGAACGTGAGAAAATGTTCTACCTTTAATGGATTCGGTTCTGTTGAAAGCATGTCGGAAACGATCATTAGTTAACGCTCAATTTAGATTCCTCTGTACCAATGATATTTTGCGTTAGTTGAGCAGGAATACTGGGGATCGCATCTCAAGAGAAAGAAAAACATGCAGTCTGATAAGTAGCAAGAGCAATATTTAGAAACGTATGCGCATTTTGTACTAGAGCTACCAATAATTTTACAAATAAAACTCGAAATACGAGTGGCTTTCACGTCATTCGCGTGGATTTCATTTCGTTCGAGCAAAATGTTGCTTATTTTTGGAAGAGAAAGAATTTTTGCTTTTATTTTCAAAAAACATAAGAATTCGGAAAATGAGCCTTAGGCTTATCTGGGAAATTTAAAAAAGAAAATGGAATCGAAAACAGATCTCACTATCGAAGCGTGCAGAAATAATGTTTGCAAAGGAACGTCAGGTAACAACACCTTCAAGGTCTACTTCCGAGAAAATTAGGGAGAAATTATTGGTGGAAAATAAAATTTCACCTTAGGATGCAGGAGAAAATAAAATTTCCCCAAATTCTGTTAGGAATATTTTTGAGGAGCAATAAAATTCACATCTGCATACCTTTTTTATAGGGGTACCGATATTTTTTTCCGATAATAAGGAAAAGATGGGGATAGTCATGGCGAAAACCCAAAGCCGCCGTTGCAGAACGGAACGGTTACAGTAGCGTAAATTTATCCCTCACCACCAGCAGGGTCGTTGATACAAATGGAATAAATGCTCTTGATGTCTTGATCCTCACTCATCTATATGCACCCTCGGTCTAAGAGACAGGGCCTGAGCTTAAATTACGTGAACACGTCAAAGATACGACGGTAACTCGTTTCCTGGATTACAGCCGAATAGATTTGGTTTAATACTACTCGCTCAACCAACTGTATCCCCTCATGACGTACCCGAGAGAATAAAATCAGCCTAACAGTTTTCCACATCGTTTATATGTCTTAGACTCCGTCAGAGAAAAATAAAAAGGGTAGGAAATGATGGTGAATTTAAAAGGTATTCTGTGATTATTATAATAAACTGAGGAAAACACGGAGAAAATTCGCCAAAACTGCTTTGGGGCACTGAGTAAGTCACAAATTTACCTATCACAAAACATGAAATGTGTGTCTCTGGAGACACGAGGACTTAAATTAAATTACCTTGAAAATGCATGAAATCCTCGAATTTTAAGACAGTATTTCAACTCCTTAGTAATTAATAATATCACACAAAGGTTTTACGTCCGAACAGACATATTCGAAGAATTACTTTTCTTTCGCAAAGATGGAGACAAAGAACAAGCAAAAGTAAACTCCTTTCCCCAAGCCCAAACAGCACAAGGCAAGGTTGGTACTACGTCGAAGTAAACAGTGCGTTCGAAATTCTCAATTACTAGTCTGATATGTTATGTTCGGGAGGTGTTGTATTTGCTAACGTAAAACTGACCTTGCAAATCAATATTCATTTCAAATATTACGAGGTTTCAAGCAGACGGGGTTTGGGATGGTGCGGCGAATATAACACTGTTTTCCCACGCCGAGTGCCCGAATTGGAATCCCGGTGGGGGCCGGATTTATTTAGTGATATTCCGATTCCTATTTGGAGTGATAGGTGAAGAGCACTTAAAGGAGTACGTCGTCCGCCAGACGGAACGTTAAGTTGTGGACCCTTTCGTAAAGATTAGGCTAATTCCAACGCAGGGTTTCCCTCCGCCCTTTATTCGTTCACTGAATATTTTATCCCTATCATACAGGTATTATCCACCTAACCCTTACGGCGCAAATGATCTCTGCTGTAGCTTACCTACCCGTAATAAGTACTACACCTAATAGGCAGTAACTGAACAGAAGTCGAATGGATTTCTAGAGAATTAACCATTAATTAACTTTATTTTGGAAAATAGTTTTGAATCAAAGTGTAAATATTTTCTCAAATCAAGTCAAAAATGCCAACGGTCAATGTTGTGAATAAGATCATACCATTACGGTAATACTGACCTTTTCAGGTCGAAAGATCCCCTCCACATGCCACGCTATTTCCTCCTTAACTTTACATCACTTTCCACCCAGCAACCTCGCTTCCAATTCTTATATTTATCTTAGATTGTATTTCATATCTCCCCGATATTAGTCCCATTTCATGCCTATGCCATCGACCCGAACAAGGAAATGTTACTGAAAGAGAAAAAAGACGTACGAGAGATTTTTCCTTCCAGAAGAGTATCTCGTACGTAAAAACCTTTACAAATGCACTACGTCCTGAAATACTGGACGGAAAAGTAATCATAAATACCACCACGTTCTCTATATGCACGCTAGTTCTGAATTTATCTTCCGACCTCGTTAAGAATTGCGTTGCTTATGAATTTATCATATCATCGCTTCAAGTTAAAAAAATTGCATTTTCACCCTTTTAACCTATCCTAATTTATTCTCGTTTGCTCCACAGTTATATGACGTTTGAATTATTTTTATGCACTAAATTCTATTGAATGTCTAAGTTTGACATCTTCAATATTTTAACGTACATTCCAATCAATGTGTTAAAAAAATATTGAATGCTTAACAGTGGACATATTTACCATCTTATGAAAATAATTTGCACCAGTCGTGGCGTCTTACCTGAAAGAAAAAGAAAAATATTTTCAGTTATCAAATCATGAATTATCGTTAATAATGAATAATATTTGTACACTTCACCGAGGAGATATTAAATAACAGTGAAACATCACTGTCCGTGGTAAATAGTTCTTAATTCTCTAATGCATACAGTATTTATTATGCAATATATGCTAATTATTGATTATTAGCTAAATATAATACATGTCATAATAAAAGTGCCATAAGTGACCCGATAGGTAATTTTGGGATAGATAGTCATTTTTAAGGTTGGTTACCTACAAGTGCATAAAAACTTACCATTAAAAGATTTCGTTTTACTTCACTTTAGGAGAATGACACAAAGACGTGGCACAGTTTTTCATTTATAATTTTACAAAGAAAATGTCAGTTAAAAATCGTAGAGTAAAACTGAGTATGTAATGATCACGATTTAATTAGACTTGAAGATAAAAGGGATTATTTTAACGAAATTCTAAGACGCAGAAGAGTTACTGGGAGTCATTTAATTAACCGAAAAATAAATCTTTTAAAACAATTATCAAAGTGAAAAGTTCCCTAAGGGCACACGTCTCTAGCTACGCAGACGTGAAATAGGATTTCCGCTTGCATAGTGGGTTCACTGACCAAGCGATGTACGTATCAAAAAAAAAGGATTGGTGCCTAGCAACAGGCCGCGAATGAAACGAGACAAATGTACGGAATCAATAGAGTAGACTGATATTGAGGCAATGAATCAACGACTAAACAAAATTTCCAACAACATACCATTTCCTCATCGGCTTCCAATAAAATTTGAAGTTTTTTAGCCTTGCACCAGACAATTTTTTGAGCACTCCATCAGTTCTTGAATATTTAAAAATAATTTTACTTCTTGTTCTCCACAGGTAACAACATTATCAAAGGTTATTTCACTCGCCAAGATTTTTGCACTTGTGTAATATATTATCCGGATTTAAAATTTTTAAATAGAGGAGAAAACAACAGTTTAGTCCTCAAATCAAAGCGTCTTAACAAGTAAAACAAAATAACCCTCATCAAAAGTCAATCATTTATCATTAAAATAATAGGGGACTGAAAAGAACATTTAAATAAAAAAGTAAAATTTAGTTATTTAGCGTCAAGTACCTATTTGAACTAATTGCGACATGGGTTCTAATCTATCGTACAGGTTTATCAAGTTACTTTATACTCGGATTGCTGATTGTGCTCTTGTGTTGTTCATATGCCATATAAGAAATATACTCTATGCTTAATGCAGGGCTTGTTTTGTTTCTTTGCATTTACGAAATCCAAAAGTACCGACGCAATGCTTTTCAAATTCAAGCAACTCAGAAAATCGACAAAGAAGGCTCACATTAACACGACTTCAAATTTTGACTAGTTCACATCTAATAATGTAGCTATCAGTGCGATTGCTAATACTCCCACCATACTTTTTTTATACTTTGATTGGGACTAAGCCTGACGATTAAAATCAATATCTGATGAAACCCGAGAGATTATGAAAAGGTGGGACACTGATTGGCACACAACATAAAATAATGAAATTGATTTTTTTTTCCAGCGCAGTTCCTCCACTAATGAGGTGAAAGAATTAAGAGTGCGGTCGTTAATACACACATAAAGGCCACATGCAAGCGAGACGACTGGCAGGTAATGGAATGAGAAGAGGACGTCCTTTTAATGCCGACTTTGCGTACGGCGCGGCGGGCATAAAAAGGCATTCAACCGAGGATCCTGGAGATTGGACACGTTGACGGCGGTGTGCAGCAGATGAGAGAGAGTGCCCGGCGTCGGGGAGAGGGGGGGGGAGTGGTGGTTGTGAGGATGAAGCGGGAGAGTGACCGGGCGATTTTCACAGTCCAAGCTGCGCCGTAATGCTGAGCGCTATTACATGGCCTGGGAAATTTTGGGGAGGAAAAGTGACTGGTGACCGGCGGCTTTCGTAACGGCACAAACGACATGCCATTACCATCGAGAAAAGTAAAACGTCATTTTGTTTTTTTTTGGTGGCAGTAAATGAACTCGACCCAAATGCGAGATATGAAATATAAAATTGAGATAGTGAACATACGAGACGCTTTTCTGAAAAGGGTAGAAAGTGAACTAGAAATGGAGTTATTACATATACGGTATTGGGAAGAATCAACGCATATGGCATGCAAAAACTTTCGATTCTTTGGAAAAGCTTTTAAGCCTGTTCACGGAAATTAAGAAAAGAACCAACAAATTATCAACGAATCTATAATGAGTGTAAGAAGATACTCGGTGAATACATTAACCTATTTAATATCAAATAACCGAATTATTAATGATTTTTGAGTTGCACTACACTTTAATTCACAAATTAGAACAACCACAGTGTTGCACAAAAAAATATCATCCCCCGACGTTGCCTATATTTACACATTTACCGTTTTCTGGAAGAAGAACCCTAACGGAAAAAATTAATTATTCCACAAAAGTATAAATACAAATGCGAAATACTTGAAAATATTGTCCTCAATCGTAAAAATACTATTTCTCATCTATAGCCATGCATTTATGTAAAATTAATGCAAAATCAATAAAATATATTTCACATTTTCATTGTAATAAGTTAAAGTATGTAAATAATGTTTTATATGAGAAACTGGAGGTGAAAAAATTGAAAATGCATAATTTTAATCGAATCTGCGAATAAATCCGGTATTTTTAACAAGAAATGTTAATAGAATAATCGAAAACCATTACAGACGTGTTTCCATCAATGAGGATCAACTGCTTTGGCATATTGGGGGGAAATATTGATAGAAGAGCTATCAAATTCATCAGCTGCCAAATAGAATTCCTCTTCCTTCAACAAAATGTTTAATAACTTTTGAAATTGATATTTTGTTGCTTAACAAATGATAGAAATGGTATATTGGCAGGCACGGAAAATAACACATAACATAATTCGAAGGAAACATCCAAGGTACATACATTTACGCATTCGTTTTTCACGTCTTTTTCAATGTGTGACACAAAAATTTAAAGAACCACATATGGACACAATAATCAGTTCTGAAATCCAATAAGTCAGGCGCGACAGTGAATATCATAAAAATAGACACTGTAGTGCGATGGGGATAAAATACTCGATACTCAAAACTCTCCTCCAGTTTCTGGGTCCGGCTTTAGAGAGAACCTAACTAAACTGAAGGGATCCTCACAAAAACGTCTCCCAGGTAATTCAAGATTCTCATCGTGCGCTCTTGTAGCAACAATGTAACAGAGTTTCGTTCTAAAGGATAGTTTAACCTAACTTCGTACATAAGTAATGGTGCTATTTCTCTGCCTTTATATTATGTATTAATCATTTTGTCAATTAAAATTCAATCACGCCGATTTCATCCTTTAAAACGGGATAGGAGAGATCCGCTTTTTATTCTAAGACAACATTTTTCGACCATCCCCATTGAGAGAGTGGATGCATCCGTGACATATTAGAGCGCCCTGAGGATTATGTCATATTCGTGCATTTGGATAAGCACAGGGTATGTAATAATAATTCAAGCGTGTCGTATTTAGTTTCCGACAAATTTTCGGTGAGATTGCCGATGAAACATTCGCTCCACCAGAAGAAACGAGCATGATTTAATGCTTGGGAAAAGAAGAAGACCGTCCGTTACCCATTGTTTCGGCCCACTTCGCGGAAGAAATGCGATGATCGAGCTCCTGAGGGTGAGGGTAAAATACATGCGCACCAACTCTAAAAGTCGACAGAGTGAAAACGCCAGGGTGTTGCATGACAAGGAGGGCTGCGTCGGAGCACTCAAAAGGGCGTGAGCCATTGTCGAGGGAGAGCGAGAGAGAGGGAGAGAGTAGGGTGAGAGAGAGCTACGAAATAGAAGCAAAAACGAGCAAGAGAGAGAAGGGTGGAGAGAGGGGGAGGGGAAAAAGGGACGCATGGGAGGAAATTGAATCGTTCGGATTGGTTGGCATGAACGCTGGAGCATCGAGAGAGATTTTCAGGGGAGGGAGGACCGGGAGGAGGGACAATTTTAGGGAATGGAATATAGGGCACAACCCTCTTTTGAGGAGGGGCACGCAAATTGGCAAATGGAAGCGACCGAAATGATTCGCGCGCGCGGAAAAAAATATAATTTTTTTCCCCCGAGTCGTAAAGAAAAAAATTGCCGGAGGCCGAATCGAAAAATGAAATAAAATATACCGCGCGCGGTGTTATTAAAACGTGATACTCGCAAACTTTTTAAATGTCAGCAAACAGTGGGGTGGATGGATGGATGGATGGATGGCCGACTGGACCGCCATGTGTTCGAAATAGTCATTTTGCAAGGAGATGGGAAGAAAGAGCGCGATCGATATCTACGCGTGGAATAATGGACGACTTGACAAGAGGATGGAAATTGAAGTCACAATGTGTGTTACTGCAAAAGTCTAATCACCTTCTTCGGCTGACGCAGACAGTAATCGCGCGAAGCTATCATGACGCATTGCACGTTCAATAGTAATAACTTAGGGGGCGCTCCTCTAAAATTGACACCAAGAGGGGAATAAACAAATCTATCTTCTAGAAAACATCCAAAAACCGTCATTTTGATGATTTTTTTAAAAAAAGCAGATGGTGATAAATTTTTTCAAGTAATCAGATATGGATGGAGGAAACTTACGTTGTATATCTCCCCAAGTGAAATGAAACCAGTGGGTCTATCAGAAGGTAAATATCATATTGTGAGTTTATTTAAAGGAAAAAAAATAACGCCATTCTCCTAATGCGTGGAATATGGTGGGTACGAGGAGAAGCTGGTTTCATTTGATGCCAACTGATTATACTCTGAAGAAAAAATATATATGCGTAACCAAATTAATTTTTCAAAGAGAACGATAGAGAGCTCTCTAACCACTTTGAGAAAAGGCTGACTCAGGCTAAAATCCCTCCTTCTACCAAAATATTACATTGGTTACCACGAAATGTCCATAAACCAAGATTCATTTCAGCAAACGTCCATTTAATATGCCTATGCTTAATGATAGTAGATACATTTAAAGAGGACAATCAATGATTGAACGAATGGAGGAAATGTGGAGAAGAAAAAAATTGCGGGATGGGATGACCGCAAGAGAAATTTATGCATCTCTGTGTCCAACGAAAGAAAAAGACCCTTGTAAGTAAATGACAAATGGCCTCCAAAGTGTGAAAAAATCCTACAATTTCCTATTTTCCCCCATTGGACTTTAATTTCTCCTCCTAAATTTCGGGCTTTAGAACACGTAGATGGACAGATATATGAAGATATCTTTTAGCCACATGGAAATTTATGGGAAAATCCATTCGTTCCAGCCCAGTGGGCGGGCGTTATTTTGCTCGCGATGGCATCAAGGGACGCGAATCATTTAATTTTCCTTTCTTCACCTCTCTTTCCTACTTGCAATTCCTTCGCTTCCCTTACTTGTTTTCCTTTGCTTTCATTTTTATTAAATGCTCGGACCATTTTTACTAAGCTGTCACCCTCACCGCGGACGACAGTTTGTTCTGTCGTGAACCATCTCCTTATGTGCAATGGCTTCTATGTGTCATAATATATTATCTATTACATGCATTCTACTTTCCCCCTGCAAACAGGTCCCCTCATTATACTGAACAAATGAATTATAACTTTCACTAGAATAGAAAAAATGATCATTTTGATAGTCGAACAGAAACGAATCTCTATCACCAGAGGCTGCTCGGATTGATTTGACGTTAGTGGTAAAAACGGAACGAATTTACCACCACATAAGAGAGGGAAGGATTGAGAAAGGAACACACAGCTCAAACTCTTATTTCCTTTTTAAGTAAAGATATGGATTATGGACTAGAGATAAAGACTTTCAGGCTTTTTCATGCGGAACTTTCAGATAATATGAAATCTCGCTAACCGTGTTGCTCCCATGCGGAAAAAGCCATTAGGCTAAATGTTCACTTCACTCTCACCTCTCATATTTTACCGACTGTGAACATTTAAAAGGTCAAATAAGATTTTTTTTAAGAGATTCATTCGATGTGAATATTATTTTTGAGGAAATCGAGATACGTTTTCGAGCTGAAAAAAAATTTGATCATAGAGGATTCAATATGATTACAGTGTCTCGTTCCCCGTAGAATTCTGCTCGATGGTGGTTATAAGAGTAGCATCGAAGAAAATGCCTGTTCATAATCATTTACATTTTGGGCTGAGAGCGATGCAAATATGAAAATCGAACGGTTTCTTTAAAAATTGGCTTAATTTGAAGACTTTCTCGTTAATTAAGTCTTTTTCTGGTCAGTTGACGACAATCAGAAATATTTTTTACTAATTATTCAGGAGGACTAACTTATTTATATCTTTTTCAGGTTCTCCAATTGAAAACTGTAAGGGAATAGATTTAAAAAGATGAACTTGAATAAAGGGCAAATAGGCGCGCATTATCTAATTAAACCAATAACATGGAATCATTTAATTAAATTAAATACTTTTGGTGGATACAAATGTTTCAAGATTCCATTATTACAGGGTTCGTCCGGAAAATAAGTGTACTGACCTCAGGAAAAAAAATTTACTACACTTTTACATATCTTAAGCTAATATTCCTCAAAATAGGACCCTTGTGAGTCGATACACTTGTTCCAGCGGCGTTCCCATTCCTGGAACGCTCCCGCGAAGGCATCATCGGGAACCTCTACGGTCGAAGACACGTCGTTACGGCCTCTTTGACGGCGTCCTAAGTCCCGTATCGCGTTCCTTTCAAACTTCTCTTTATCTTCGGGAACAGAAAGAAGTCCGGTGGTGCCAAGTCCGGTTTGTAGGGCGGGTGCGGCAGTGTTGCCACGCCGTGCTTGGCCAAGGAGTCCGACACGACAAGCGCGGTGTGAGACGGCGCATTGACGTGATGCAGCCGCCAGATGTTTTTGATCGCTGGCCGGACGCGGGCGACTCGTTTTCGAAGCCTGTCGAGCACTAGGACGTAAAATGCAGCATTTACAGTTTGTCGTTCAGGTACAAATTCGTAGTGGACGACTCCCCTTTTGTCAAAAATCCGGAAAAAATCAGTACACTTATCTTCCGGACGAACCCTGTAGCTTTGTTAATGATAACAGAAAGTTCTGTTAGTTCTGTCATGAACATTACAGTTTATTACATGACATTGGAAATGTTTTCTGCTTTATACTTTCATCCATATAAGTATGATTTTGCCTTTTCCATAGTAATACTCTTAATATTTCCATAGCTATACTCCTTTTTGAACAGAAAAAATCACAAAAAAATTTCTGAACGCTTAGGTAATCATGCTTATGATACGTGTCTCATCTTTCGACATATTCTTGGCAATTTTCCACGGAGTTATTTGCCAGAAATGATATCTCTTAAACAAAACAGTTAAGTCATGTACCTAATGATTTGTTCTTTCCATGCAGGACTAAATCTGCAAAAAAATGTGTACATATTTCCGCCTTGTATATTCCCCAGATGTTATATGGGTTGCGTGGTTTACAGGGAATGTGTATTGGGTGTAGCCTAAATGAAGGGCGTAATGAGTTAAATATTGTACGGATGAACTGTTTTAACCATTATTAAGACCCTCACGAGGAGAAGGAGAGTGTGATGCAAGAAAAAGAGATGGTGCGAGAAAGAAAGGGGGCTGCAACTGTGGTTTTCTTTGAAAGGAAACTTCGAACTACAGATGACCTTAAGCAACGGTGATAATGCTATTTGCATTTCCCGAAGGCTTTCCATGCGCTTCTGGTTGTCTTTTTCTTCAAACTTTCTGTTCATATATCTTAAGAGAATAATGTAAGCGTCCATGAGCAGCATGAAAATGGACACAGGGTTGCCAAATGAGCAGGGAAGATATGGAAGCAGCGTGGAATCTTGCATGGAGAGAAAGGAATGCATCAAAATGAGAACTTTGCAAATTAAAAATAGAAGGGAGATGAAGGAAAGGTCATGATTAAACACAACTGGATTAATAGGAGATGAATAAAGAGGCTTCAAAGGACGGAATACGGTGAAGGGACAAAACAAGGAATTGAAAGTCTGATTTTGAAAGAGAAGGAATGATTCTGAGAAAGACCTTTGAGGATTTTCCCTATTTCAAAGGACGCGGAGAAAAACATTTCAGATGAATGTAGGCTGAGAGGATGTGGTGCTTGGAGGTGTTAATAGTGAGGCCATAACGTGACCTTGTTCGTAGAAACGCTCCAGTAATTAGAGCTGGACTCGGGATGGGATACGGAGTGGATTCCCCTATGAAATAAACAACCACGCCATTGCAATGGTTCATGTTGCTAAGTAATAACAAGCGAAGTTTTCGCAAACCCCCACGCTTCTTTCTCGTTTTGAAAAAGAAACTGCAAACGTCAAAGATAGTGGAGTATTCTATAGATGTGAACGTTAATAGACTGTCTCACAATTACCTGGTGCGAAAATGATGAAATCACCGCTCGAAAATTCACAAGTTATGGCAGCGCATAAAGTATTCAGGCCAGCCAGTACATTATTGGATTAGAAAACGACAGGAAGAGGGTCAGAATTTCACTCCGGTAATATGCGCCGAACTTGTCCTAGGATATTTTAGCATTTAGTTTTCACTCTTCAGCCTAAATCCAATGTATATATCAATTAATTAACACCTGTTTATTAAGTAACACAAAGGACGGAAACATACCACCACGGCCGGGTACTCATTTGAATCTCAACAGTTTGCACTATTAGAATGAAATCGCGGTTTTAAGTAGCTATTATATTAGACGTTACAGCCGTAATGCAATGCCGAGAATTTACTGGGAAACTGGGAAGAAAATAAACTGCAGTGAGAAATAAAAATTAGGCAGAATATAAAGTTTATGGGAATGGTGATTTATTAGAAAAATGATGCTCTTTTGACTAACATGTTAAATTCCATCATTTACCTCAGGTATCGCTTTATAAAGCGCATGATTACAAAATTATCACCCCAACATTGTGACAATGGCTATAATTTATTTTGAACATAACTTTTAAACCATCACTCTTCACATTAAACTTCAATTTTTTGCTAAATCAATACAAAAGTCTAGAGTAAACTTATAATTATTAGGGTTTCATTTATTCACTGTGGAAAATTAAAGCATACCGTGATAATATTTCTTGAATTAATTATTTTTGCAACTCTTGCTAATTTTTCTATCAACAAAAGTCTTTAAAAGCCGCTAAAAAGAAAAGTATCGCACATGAAAATCGAACTCTCAATGGAATAGAGCTTTCGTAGAAACATCAGCAAAATTATTGATTTTTTGTTTTCACTTTCAATCTATTTTGGTTTAGTTATGATTTCAAAAGTGGGCAATCGATGCCCATTAGAGGTACATCAGGCTAGTCCGACAAGTCAAGTGGGATACTTGTAAGTAAAATACGACAAATTATTACGTTTAAAAAATTAAAGACTCAGTAGTTAGTTATTGTGTTTCAGGGAATAGAAGATGGGTGGAGAGACATTCACCATTATAGCATTAGAAATTAGCTGAATCCTATGTAATGAAGCCATAAATATATGTTACTCATATATTATACTCCAGGACAGCGAAGCATGGTAATTTCCCGTGGCGACATCCGTCAATAAAATTATTGCGTGGTGAGTGAATCTGGAGAGTTGGCATGAATGTTCGCATAAAGGACGAGATCGAAACATTTCAAATGCAAACAAAACAATATGCTTCGAATTCAAATGAAGTTATTATCAAAGTTCCAGATTTGCCAAAAAACTATCAGCCGATGAGGAAAGAGGACATTGCTCACATATCCAAAACTGTAGCTGTGTGCAAGTTGAACGCTAGCATTGAGAGTCTCAAACCGATTTCAAGTCCGTAGAAGGGAATTTTAAAATAACACTTGATTTGAGGAAAAATTTTGTTTTTAAATTATAGAAGCATCACTTTCATTTAAAATTGCATCCCAAACCTTGAATTTTTTCAATTTGTCATCTACGTAGTAATCATAATAAATACTATGAAATATCTCCAAGTAATAATAATTAGCTTTCCCTAACCGCGCTCACTCTGGATGTGGAAAAAAGTACTCATTCTACCAATTGACAAGGTTTATTACACCAAGGGACCAATTGACGGGGTAAAGATCTTTTGTCGAAATCGTACCAAGTTTCTCTTGTAACTCGGAAGCGTGGTAAATAATTTTTAAGATGATTTATAAGGAGATACTAAACCTAAAACTAGTTCTGTTGATGCTACAGCTTCTATAGAGATTCTTTGACAATATATCGCCTAATTATATACAAATGAAATAGTATTAAGACGAAAAATTATTTCTTCTACTGAAAATTGCCTTATGCGCTCAGGAGAATCATTGAGAAGAGGAGACACGAGACTTGTCACAAAGAGAACGGTGTGGAAAATAGAACAGGGAAAGGGATAAAGGGATGGATGAGCATGATTACCGAGGGAAAAACAGGAGAGAGGTATACGATATAAAGACTGAGGATGAGGGGCGTGGCTGGAGGGAGTGAGAAGCCGGGCCCTACCGAGAATGCAGGAGAGTGTGAAGGAAGGTGAACGACGCTGAATATTCATCAAGACCTTCAACCAACACCTCGCTCCTACCCTCCCGCCTCATCCATCCCTTCCAATACTCGAGAGACTAACACAACACTCGAGATCCATATTTCCCCCTCGCCACATCCCTCCTTCATCCACACTCCGACCCTACCCTCACGACCTCCGACAAAAAGATGTGCCCCCATTATCCTGGGAGCTTGCTTCTGCGAGCT
Organism: Hetaerina titia; assembly: GCA_037158775.1. NCBI lineage: Eukaryota > Metazoa > Arthropoda > Insecta > Odonata > Calopterygidae > Hetaerina > Hetaerina titia. The sequence continues at coordinate 28,705,917 of CM073776.1, read as the reverse complement.
CTCTGCCCGAACAAGGGGAGAAGGTCGAATAAAGTTTAACGTTTAATCTCGCACGCAAAAAAAAATGGGGGTGGGTACTAAGAGAATGGAAAGTGAGCCAATTTTGAACGAATCCAGTTTGGAGTGATCTTATGACTGTAGTTGCAGGCACAAAAATGAAACGACCATGTTTACCCCAGAAATATTCAACGCTCCGATGGTTTTGGGATGATAAAATCCAAATATTCAGATTCAGAGAAACCAAGGAACTAAAACATTTGCATTCTCAAAAACATCATAATCACGTTATAAAAGCTATGTCTTTCGGGTCCCAGAACTCATTCTTAACACTTATAGACAGTAGGAAAGTTTGGTCTATAATAATTGATTTTCAAGGATGGGGTTAAATGTATTAATATGATATTTCACGGAATTACTAATTAGAGCGGTTACAAATCTCCAAAATTTTAATCTTAAAATTTAATTGTGCTTTCTTGACTTTGCAAATTAATAATTTTACTACAAATCTACATAAATACCCTACGAGCCACCAAAAAAGGTGTGTGGTAGGGGGACTACTTCGGGACTGTTCTGCAGACGGCAGAATTTCGAGAATAAATAAACATAAATTAACATAAAGTTGACATAGATATGAGTTCTGTTCCTCAGACAATTGTATGGTCTACTAAGAAGGCTTCTCGGCTTTCGTTGAGTTTCTGGAGACACGACGCATTCACCTCAAAAAGTTTTCTTTCGTGTTGAAGACGCAGATTTCACGATGATTTTTCTCAAGAAAATTGGCGGAGCATCAATACAAAAAACGCCTTGCGGCTTGCATCGCGGTGCTTTCTATCGAGGCTCTTCATAACACGCCACGCATTCCCTACACCTTCGCGCAAAAAAGCGACCACGACAATCTGACCCCACAGCCATGCATCGGAGTGCCTCAGTTGATGGCTGCAGATTGCGGGGCGTTTGGCGGTTTGGCATCAACATCCGCCAAACGGGTCCCGGCCTGACCCATATATGGAACCTTTAGGGTTCACTCCGCAGACAGAAACCCTTTTGGCAGGATCGTGGACACACCAAGATATCATATTCGACAGCCATGCTGGGAGATAAGAGATTGGAATATGAAGCGAGCTGCGTTTCTTTCTTCAAGTTTGAAGTACATATTGGAATTTTTTACGTATCATAGAAATATATTCGTAAATCTGAAGGCAATATCATAATTTCATAGGCGTATTCTACTTGCACCATAATTTCTTTGTACTGTGTGCTCTATCAAAGCATACTTATCTCGTGTTTTCATTTTCTATCTATCATGATATTATTTTAACAAAAATTGGAGTTTTAACTCTACCCAATGTGATTGAAATAAGATATTTTCCTTCATCCGTAGTGGAGTTTCAATTTTTTCGAGAGCAATATTTCATGCAGGTTCGTCTATTTATTCGAGGTGTTGACACATTGAGAAACGTGACGAAAACCTTAAATAGGCTTAAGAGTTATCTGAAAAGTTTTGCATACTTATCCTAATCGTAGTTAGTACAGATTTTAAAAACAATTAATAATTTTATTACTCATTTATATATTATACTTTTTAATGTGTACAAGTACTCATTTAATCAATCGAAAAAGAGAGGGGTTAATTCATTTCGTATTGCGAAAATATTACCTAGACTTTATAGACAAATTTTATGCAACATTGAAAAAATTTCAGTATTAAGATGAAACTCAAAAATTAACTATTTAAGGGTATATCATTCCATTAGAAATTTTATTGACGACAAAGTAGGAACATTTTAACTCTTTAACTATTAGCTATGTCGTTTTAGAGAATATTTCAAATGTTTTCTATTTGTAATATACATCTACCATGAATGAATTGAACTCTTACGCTATTGAATAGCAGCAAGAGCTCGATTCATTCATTATTCCTATGGCTTTCCAGTCAACCGAGCTTAATACATCTATCTTCAAGTCTCTTAGCGCGAATCACAGTTTCTTACAACCCATCACACAAGTAAGCTTGTGCTTAATTTATACTTTTTTGGCAATTTTTCATTTTTACAAAGTATGATATACGAGTATATACTTCACCGGAGAACAAGATGTTCAATTAGGTCATTTTTATGTTCATAAAGGCCAATTTATAACGAAATTACTGAACAAATTTGTCATTTAAAATTTGCTGAAATCTATTAAAATACATATCGTATGGCCGAATTGGGCCATCTGACAAATTGAGCAACGGGATTTCTAAAAAGAACGACTGAAAACGGCTAAGGAGACTTTGTTGAAGTTGGCCCTCGAATTTGTGCTTGGGCAATCGCCTATATCCAGTAAAAAACATAACAATGGATAGGTGATATAAATCGCCTTTATCTTTTAATAGTAACAAAATGGGATCATATGAATCCTCTTCAATGTAGTGCACTGAGTCCTTTTGAAATGTTCGACGTAAGAAGTAACGCCTTAGGAGCTGAGTAAAAACAACAGGCGGGTCAACGCCTACTCACATCGGAAAGAGTAATCCTGTTCTATTATTGATATTCTAAGCCAAAAAAGACAAGAGGGACGTGAAAGAAAGCTGAAAAACAGATGGACACAATATTGAAGGACGTATTTAAATAAGCTGAACATTATATTTTTGAAAGATTTAGTTCCTCACGTCTGTCATTATTCCGTATTCTGGGAGTAAAGCCCGTTATCAATATTGAATCGAAAACAAAATTGTATGGAACAAATCATAATTTCGTTTATTGTCCTAATATTTCGCCGTTTTGTTATTTTTATATCAAAATTATCTTGATGTTAAAAATCCGAATAATCACTCTGGTGTTAAATCGTAAAATATAATTAATCTTTCCCATCGAGAACATTTGTGAAGGTGCCCATCGTTAGGAACAAAAACGATCTTAGGCTTTGACGCACCTAAAACCACAATTACTGTCACTAAAGCTGGTGCTGCTATAAGTGGAGAACGTGTACCCGTCTGGTTCCCATTTCAGCGTAAGACGGGAGGAATGAATGCGAAAGCCGTATAGGGAGAATGGGGTTGTCATACTGAATTGAGAAAACTCCTTAATAGTGATTAATGATGTTCACTGGCGAAACAATTTTAGAGTCTTGATACCCCAAAACTTATAGAACACGCTCGCGTGAGAGGAAAAAATCTGTTGCTCATGTTAATTCATCGCTCCCAACTAAGAATAGAGGGCGGGTCAAAGGTATTGCCAAAAATAAAACGATTCCCCGAAAAATACGCAAAGGACGAAAATAATTTTCGCAGAATATCCCCTGCAACACCGCTTTTAAAGTTCGCGTCACTCTTGGGCTGAATCACCCGAGAGGATGTGGAGCAAAGCCAAGGCGGGAGATTGTTGGGAGGTGCCACCGACGACAAGGGCGCTGCGCCATGGGTGAGGTTGGAGGGCGGGAGGGGGGGGAAATGGTGGGAATGAACGGCCATATCCGCGCCCAAGTTTGCCACCGATCACCTCTCAACGGCCCCGGGGGATACATAATGGCAGTAGGTGGCTTTAAATTGCACGCGGCCCTTATCACACACTTTGCGCTACGCTTTTTTTTATCATTTTACCAATTCATTTCACATTTTCGACCCTAAGAGCGCATTTTAATACGCATTTATCACGTTACCCAAATTCCCTGAAACTTTATGACGGGGTCTGACTCAATGGCAAGTAAATCCTACGATTGGTAGCGATATATCTGTGACTTTCACCTAGAAGACATTCTCTAGTTAACCGATGGAGCACGGGATTTTCTCCAGATTTCTCTTTCTAAAAATTCGAGAAGCCCCAATAGATATATTCCAGCAGACGAAAAAGAAAATAACAGGAATAATAATAGATGACCTGGTAAAATGTATTTATATACTTTTTAAATTTACGTGTGTCATATATTTGTTCATACTGCGGCAATAACTTCAATAAACAACTTTGTTTGCTACAATTCATCAATGAGGAAAATACTCGATGGGAAATTTCGTTTCATACCCTCATCCAATCATATTTAAATCCAATTTCAAGCATAAAATACGAATTTTGGTCTCCTTTGATGGTATATTGTATAATACTTTGAGGTAGAGCGATTCGATTGGATCATAATGATAATTTCAGAGTATGTCAAACAATTCCAACCACAGAAACGAAATATTATTCACATTTTCATTTTTTCTATGCAACAAATACTTTTTATTGCCTTTTTCTTCGATTATTTTCATAATTACTACCAATACTAATTACATAATTAAAATAACTTAATCATCAATATGATATGTTCAATTCATATTAATTCATCTGTTATTGTGTAGAGGTTTATTTGGAAATTTTATCCATAAATGAATACAAAACAATTAAAGCAAATATAATTAAAATTTAACTTTAGACATTTCGGAGTCATGGTTAGGCTTTAAACAAATGAATTGTCGGGGAAAATAAACGTTCAGGCATGGAAAATAAAACCATAAAGGAAAACCATAATATATTTGAAATAGGTGTAAAATACCCGAAAAAATAATTTTGATATCTCAGAATTTTATGATAAAACATACATGTGTAAGGGTAGCTTCATAACTTCAACTGAAAAAAGTTATAGGATGTTAGATACACCAATGATAAAAAATATACTCAGCAGTTCAAAAATAAGCAATGACAATACTATAGATCAAAGAATTATAAAAAATTAAAAATATCATCCCTCGGAATGTGAAAAACTCAATTGAATTTACCCCAAGAATTGTCAACAAGACGATAGTGCTTTGAGTTCAAAATTAAGACTCATTACTTTGTCATTCTTTTAATGAATACATATTACACATAATAAATATGCACTACATATTTCCACCAAAGATAAAATTCACTGGGGTAATTTATATGAAGTCTAGGTAACTCATAATTGGGCGAGAATAAATGCATGTACCTATTCTTTATCTGTACAATTTCAGGGTTTTACCGGCTGGCCAGAACACAGAAATTTTATATGATCTCAAATTATGTGAATTTTTTATCACTTGAGCAATGGTGTTTTGAGTAATGATTTCTTTCACGAAAAGAACAAATGAAGAAAACAAACTGTACCCTTCTCAGAATTTTAATTTCAAAAATCTGTCACAGCTCTTCCATTTGAAAACAAATGATTGATTTTGAGGACACAAATATATTTGCGTTTCAATCAACATTAATTTGTTCATGCAAGTGAAATCGTCGCTTGCTGCTTGATCACTGATTGATGCCATATTGTTTGAAATTTTTTTAAAAGTAGTTTTTACTCGAAAATTCATTGCGTGGAAAGGGTAATTGATGAATGTAGCAAATTGTAGTTAGTAAATGTGACAAAAGGAAAATTTGTCCAATGAAATCAGCCCGTCAATCGCTGACCGTCAAAGAGCCTTATGGATGTGTGTAGCAAAAGAGAAATCTTTTAAATCTTTCAGTCTGGTTCCTCGCACACTTTCCCAATCCCTAGCGAGCGCTGCACATATATTGCGGTATCAGTTACCAAGGCTATTAAATTTCAACGAGACCACGAGGTTATTGTAGGGAAAAGTGTCGGAAATAAAAAAAATAAAAAAGGTTGTGGTGTGGACGAAAAAAAAATTTGCTTGGGAAACCAGAATCAATTTCCACAAAAGAAACTCGTCGACAGCGGAAATTAATGCTAAAAAAATTGCTATTCCTTTCGGTTATTACCACGGCTAATTTTGTCGACGATTTGCGATAGCGGTTCCGTTAATTGGCCCGACAAAATAAAGCGCTGAATCCACCGAAACGTGGGCCGGTAAATACAGCCACCTCTCCAAGCACCGGTAAATGACGCCACACACCCTGAACCAGCTTATGCGAACCCTGAGAAAAATTGAAAAACAGGAAGATGAGAAGGAGACGACGCGGAAATTGATGGTCAGGGGTACAAGGAAGGGCCACGACCTTCGAGGGCAGCGTGGAACAGACGATGATGAAAAGAAGTTGCAATCACACCCGCACCTTCTAAAAGGCGAGGGAGAGCAAAGGTAACCAAAATATTACCACTGTATCCGCATGGTCATTAAATATTTGAAAGTTACGCACCTATCTGGTGGTTATCATACGCCACGTAGGTAAAGTATAATCTCTCAATCGAATCTCTCTATAACCTATCCCATTAACTGCTTCATCGTTTCTCTATTATGCCGAATAGAGCGGTTAAGATGACAATCGAGGGTTCCATGTTACATTCGTGAAAAGGTAACATCGTCCTCGTTTAAAATCTAAGAAATACTTACAAGAATAACTAAGAATAACTAAGATAACAAGAATAACGAAGGAATTTTGCTGAAAAGTAAGGATTTCCAAAATGAAATTTAATTATTCCCAGATTTCTGTTAAAGAGCTAACTGGGAGAATAGACTTTAATGGAAATGAAATATTACAGAAGGGTAAATTGAATGCATGCCCACAATATCGCAGAAAATACATCAAAGAATATGATACCCTTGTTCCATATGGATTTTTAGCCTCTCATTAATCAAGTTCATTGGCTCATGAGTGACTCAAAGCATTAGCTTTTGGTAGCAGGGGGAGAGGGGAGCAAACTAGGAATTTCACCGAATATATTACCAGGAAAATAACATCATAAGTTAATTAAGAATATTATTCTATCCAGTTTTAATTGTGATTGTGATTCTTAAAAGTGATTCTTGGCCTTTACTTTTGGAGTTCCTTTCCGAACAAAGGTTGTGGTAATATTTCATCGGAATGAGCTGAAAAGGTTAAATAAATTGACGTAATATTTTGCGTTGTGATATTTTACGTCACTTTAGGCAGTGTCTTGATTAATACTTCAGTTGATAGCATTAAAGGTGTTTCCTTATCGTTTTTCATAACGTGCATTATGTATCCAAGTTGTACCTTTTTTGTGGAATTATTTTTGATCATGTAGCCACCGAAGTATTCTCCTCGTTTGTGGCTCTCCTCATTCATGACATTTTAAAACTTTCAATAGGTCTCCAACATTTCTTTGGGGTATTGCTGCAGTAAGCGTCCACGCTTGAATGATCCATTAGAGGATCCCATCAATTTAGTTTCTGAGAAGTCAAACATGTAGAGGAATATATGAGATTCTCTAGATATTTTCAATTAAAAGCGCGACTTTAGGAAGGCGTTCCTTGTACACTCTAATCTTCATTAAATTCTTTGGGTTGAACCCCAGTGTTTGATGACGAAGTAGCTTAGGTGCACTGACTGTAACTCTTTCTAAACATGTTCCAAAGCTGTACAGCATTCTGCATATTAATGTGCTCTTTAACATACTGCAAGTAATTGGATTCTTTCGACAGTGAGTTGTAAACTCATTTTTTCAACATAGTCCACACCTTAAAAAAAAATGAATACGAAAACTAAGTCAGTTGACCCCAGTTACGAATACTTACGATTGAAATATCACTGATTTGTAAAGAGACTTTTTTTTAAACATCACCCAGTGAATTGTTGACTATGTTCATTTTTTTCGATTGCAAAAGTAGATGCTCACTTACAAAGATGCGAAGGTCACAACTTAAGTGACTTTAGAAACAGGAAGTTTGCATGAATTCTATTACAATGCAGGCAAGCGACGGGGTATAAATGTAAAGTGAAAACAAACCTTCACTGTCCGAAGCTAGCATAAGGGCATCTACATTGCAATTGAAGCGATAAAAAACAATTTCCTAACTTTCCTATCGACGACTTGGTGAGGAAACATTGCCAGCACCTATATAAACTCATGACTCCTAACTTAGAGAGACATGAAGGCGTATTTCCAGCTACTTCTTCTTGACCTCTCATTCGACCGAAGCCGCAACGAAACTCGGAATCGAATCCAACCCCCTGTTCCAAATGGAGAATCCATTGCCCACTAAAACCCACGTCGTCGGCCGGCTCAGACAACATGTGCGCAAAGATGACGGATGAGCGTCCACGTGACTCCATCCAGGGATTAGAAACAAGCCTCACGGGACGGAACGAAAACACGTTTATGGCCTTCCAAAACCACACCCTTCGGGAGGGGAAGGCCTGGGAGAGCGGCAGGATTGCCGATGAGGGAGGACGAAAAGGAGAGAGGCGCCTGGGGAGTGGGTTGGATGACGCTGAGGTCGGCGCGCTATTGGAGAGGAAGTAGTCCATTTAAGAGGCTTTTGTGCGGGGAAGAGGGTGCTGTTCTGTGGGTCGTGGAGGGGACGGGGGAGCGGCCAGGGACTCTTGGTGGCGGCGTAAAGGTGCGTGCGCGAAGAATCTGCGCGTCTATTTCGAGATGCGGGCGATCTGCGGGTGGTGCCGCTTCGAGGGTAACCAGAGGAGAGAACGGGGGCGTCGAAGGACGGCGGAACGGTGCGGGACCAAAGGCCTTTGTTGCAGTATGCCAATTGCGTTAAAAGGGCGACGGTGGCACGACATCACTCATACAAACGTTTCAAGGATACGTCTTTTTTTCCTGAGGGCATGCTGAAAACGTTGGCATTCCACCAACTTTTTGTGCCTACTGTCATTTGCTCGATTGGGTAGATTCGTGATGCGGGTTTGGAGCTATGCTTTGTCGCTTTTCTTCTGCACTTAAGCACCATATTTTAAAACTGAGCTACCTTAGTCTTAGCAACACTAACAGTTATTTTCAATATTAAGTTAATAAATAGTTACTTAAGGATTGAGTTGAAATAGATTTAAAATTAGCATTTAAAACAATTTTGTATCGTGAAATCTATCTATTTGTATCTTATCAAATCACGGAGGTTTTATTTTATGTACTCACTTATTTAAGATATATTTGGTCCGAAAAAACACCATGTACACCGTTTAATATTACGTTCCCCTAAAATTGTGAAGGTTTCTTTGAAGACCACTCTTACATAATCGATAAAAAAATAATTACGTCTGGATAAAATGTCACAATTTTACCCGAAACCGTTCTAATAAGTTAAACCACGGTAGTGACTTAAGACAGTCTTTAGGGGAATTTGATTTTACAAATTTAAACATATCGTTTGTACAAATAAGGACCATATTAGTGCAATCTCAGGATCTTAACTACTGTAGTCGTTCCTACCACATATTTATGGGTTTCGCCTAGTTCTATTTCTATCGCCCAACCTCTCTCTCTCTTTTGGAGCGTTTACCATCGGGGGTTTCCGTAGACCGATAAAGGGTCGGGGGGTCGACGGTTTTGGGTAGGCCTTATGGTCAACGCTCGCCGGCAGGATTTTGGGCATTCCCTCCGAAACGGGGAAAGAGAAGGGTCAAGAGGTAGTTGAGAAAGGATGACCTTTTAAAGCCTCTTATGTCATCGCAAAAGCTGTAATCGATGGTTTTAAAACCCGTTGGTTTCCAAGAGCAAATGACCAGAGATATAGGACTTAATCCTCCTCAGTGACCATGATCAGTTTTTCGGCAGCGTAGGCTCGTCATACGTAATATTGCAGAACATCACAATACTCCACATCTACTATGAGAAACATAAAAAAAACATTAATAGAAGGATAATGGAAAATTTTCAAACTTAGCAACTATTAAGTCGCGTCTTTAACGATACAGATCCTTAAAATCGAAATTAATCATAGAAATAATTATAATAGACTGATCAACCAACCAGTCGTTTGCTTTTAATTAATGACTTAGTAAGAATACATTAATGGTAAAGATTTACAAGACCTTCCAGTAGGAATTTGAAGTTTTAATTAATATTCTGTTATTTAAGATAACACATAAAAATTAATACTTTAAATTCTTCAATTTCCAAAAATAAATATCCACTTAAGCCCCACCTATAACGATATAGGCTACACCAAAATAGCGAATGAATATAAATTCCACTGCGAATGTATAGGACACCGGTTAATGAAATTTAAAAATGCTGATTGTAAAGCATTGAATTTGCAAAAAATTAGACTACAACGTATGTATCAATTTCAATCTTACGTCTTGCAAAATAAAATTGTAAAGAGTTATCAATTAAAACTTGAGCAAAAGTAAAAGTTGCTTTAAACTCCAACATTACCGTAGTGAAATACGTATAATTATTTATAGCAAAATAAGAGCTATTTTTAAGCCAATTTAGCATGCTCTCGAATATTTATGTGATAAAATTTATAGAATTTCTAAAATTGGTTTTGTCTCTATTTAAGGAATTCAAGACGATAGTAATCAAAGAAGCACGTACTCTCGCAGAGAGGCAATCTTACGCGGAGCAAAGTAGTCGTATCGAGGGTACCCTTGGCATAAAATCACCCCGTGGCCCCGACAACTCGATTTATTATATCTAGGATGCTATTTTAAGAGAAACACGTCAGCCAGTCATACGAGTGCCACGGCATTGAGGCCAACTTCGAGAAGGCATGATAAAGTAACCTACACTTGAGGAAAAAAATAACTAAGATATGGCGCCTACTACGCGCCACCAAAGTGACTTCATGCTTATATTTAAGCAATTTGGCTACGATTCACAGCACTCCCAACTCTTTGGAAAGAACACCGAGGATTCAAGCGGGCACACCTCACCAGTAATTTTCTCAGCTAAGCTAATGTTTTAACATACTAATATATACTCTACCTATAGTCAAAATTTCAAATAATCAAGCATATTTGTAAGCAATTGATATGCACCAGCTTCCAACATGGAATTCCTTCAGACAGGGAAGGTACATACTAGAAACCATAAACAGTATTCAACCCAAAGGCCGGTTGGGTAGGTGATGGTAGAGTTCACTCAGTACTAAGCCCGACGGCGTATGAAATTCACACATTAGGGTATGGAGGCCAGTTCCTTTCCCTGTGCCGGTTATGGTTTCGCAGGAAGATCTGGTACCCGAAAAATTACTCAGCTTGGGTGGAGCTGCAGGTGCCCACAGTGCCTTTCCCGCGAATCGAACCCGGGACCCTCCGGTCAGTAGTCCAACGCCCTACCCCCTGGACTACCGCGACCCACGTAAATACTATATTTACGTGAGAAATTAAAATAAAACTCAGAATTTCTTAAAGAGCCCTAGGGATCGTCCTTAAAAAACTTTAACAACAAAGTGACAATGAAACAGTAGCAAATAGCTATATATCAATGCAAAATCAAGAAAATTAAAGTTTCTGCAACCTGCACTAGCTTTGGCTTGGATTATATGTCAATGGACATTTTCGAAAAATTAATTTAGTTCTACACGACATGAAAATTATAAACATATATACATGGAAACAGTGATCTTTTTATGTACTCTTATATTGTTTGTTGCTGTCCAAGTTGCGGCGGAATTGCTCAATTCCGTCGAAATTATTAAGAAATGACGTCTGAGTGTTCTTTTTATGTGTTCTAATATTGTTGGTTGCGGTCCAAATTTTTTATTCAACACTTCCGTGTTACTTCGACGATATCATCTATATATATATATATATATATATATATATATATATATATATTTATGTATCTATTTTATTTAAGTAATCTACCGGTTAAGGTAGGTTTTTGGATGGACACAACTATCAAATAAACATTTTTGTAACTCCAAACAAAACCCAATCCAGCAACCTAATCTACATCAGGTCCCTCTTCATCTCCGTGTACTTCCTTCCTCCCTTCATCCCGTCCAACATCCCTATCCTGTTCCTGCCCTTTCCTCGCTTGCCCAACATTCTCCCCTCTATTACCCTCTTCAACATTCCACTACCGCTCAATACGCCTTTATTCCATTTTTCCTGCCTCCGTAGGATTTCTCTCAACAAACCCCTCTCCTGACCCACTATATATATATATATATATATATATATATATATATATATATATATATATATATATATATATATATATATATATATATATATGTATATATATATATCTGTATATCAGTCCTATCTTATCTTCTGAAGAAGACGGAGTTCGAGTCCGTCGAAATTATCAAGATATTGTGAGTGTTCTTTTTATGTGTTCTCGTGCTGTGTGCTACTGTCTAAGTTATATATATATATATATATATATATATATATATATATATATATATATATATATATATATATATATATATATATATATATATATATATATATATATACATTATTAACACACGAGTCTAGCCTTCGAAAACACTACTATTAGAAAAATATATCTGAAAAAACAAAAAAAAACAACAACCATGTTATTTGAAATCAGTTTTTGAAACGCAGATTCATCAAATAACGCAATTAGTTTCTCAAAATTCAATTAAAGCGAAAATTAGCCTTAAAACTTAAAACAATTAAACTTCAATTAAGCTTTGGTTCAAAAATTCAATCCAACACAATGTAAACTAAACTTCACCTGTGTAGTGGGACAGAAAAATGACTGATAAAAAACTCCTCATCGGCACATAAAAATGAAGTCAATCGAAATCAATTAAAACCACAACCCCAAAATCTTGCCGACGGAAAAGGATTCGAATAAATTAAGACCTCCGACTTCGGAACACCCGCGAGAGGGATAATTTACGATTCGGGTGGCCTGCTGTCGGGTTCCATGTCTTGGGACGGAATGACAGCGGCGAGAAAACAGACACGAATCGAATGATCTTCAGCCGATAAGAGCAGATCAAAGACCAGAGTGGAGGGGGGGAAGCGGCAGAGCGCACACATGAACACTCGAACCCTACGTGAATAGGCAGCCTTGAGACCGGCTCGGGTGAGGAGGGATATATGTACAAGAATTCAGGTGAAACGCCGAGGCCCGACCCTTCCCTTCTATATGCCCCGTGGTGAATCTCAATCCATTCCCTCCGAAAACTCTTCCAGCCGCATCTCCCGGCTTCCCTCCCGCCACTCCACCTCCTTCCTCCCTCTCCCGAAAACTGCACCAGGCTCGGCCCGGGCGACGAATCCACGGCAGCGGCCATTACCCTCAACCGCCCCTTTAACCTCACCCGCCACCTCTCCTCGTCCCCCCTCGTTCCCTCTCCCTCCTTATCTCACTCCCTCGACCCATATTCCCCATCCGGATCCCCTCCCTTGTCTCCCCTCTCTCCCTGTCTCCCCTCCCTCGGAACTCAACCCTTCACCCCCTTCTCTCTCTCTCTCTCTCTCTCTCTTACCTCTCCCAACCTCCAAAACCGCATCCCATTTTCACACCGTACTCCGCCCAACCCCGTCGGCTACCACCTCAATTCCACTTTTTCCCCGCTTCGTGAACCATCCTCCCCTCTCATATCATAACGTCACTCGGACTTGCCTCTTTCTTATGGGAAGTCCAGTGTAGGCAAGTCCGAGGTAAGCAAGCGTGGGATTCAAGTATCATCTTATTCTCCGAGTGAGCAAGGGCGAGAGAGACTAAGGGATCGCCGGATGAAAGACAGAATGAAAGACTTCTATGAGGTAAAGTTGATTAAATATCATTGGACATCAGTCAAGCGCGTTCGCCATTCGCCAATTCACAGTTGTCCACGAGTCACGAATATCACGGTTTGGTTAGACAGCGGTCGCATTCCGAGTAGAGGAGAGGGAATACTTTTCATTTTCTGCTCTCGAGTTTATCGCCTTTAACAGTTTGATGAATATTAAACTTTTATTTGATTAGAACAACGAGTTATCATCATCATCGTCGAATAGAAATACCAAGAAAGATTTGCAATCATATATTTAAGATCTATACAGTATTCACGCTTCACAACGAATATAGATATTTTCATGTATTCAAAAATATTCAAGAGAAAATTTCAAATTGAAAATAACTTCAGTTGAATGAAAGACATTTTAGCTTGCTACACCTCCAGCGGGTATCATGAGAAACCGAATATTTGCAGTGAAAATTATTTCAACTAGCCCAGGAGTCCGGTCTACAGTTGAATAATTATTTTTCAACGAAGAAAATAAGCGGATCGAAAATGAATCAGTCAACACTTTCTGTTTCCAAGCATGCATAAAGGTGTTCTAAGTCAGACTACATCCGAATAATCTGAAATTTCTTTTTTCCTTTTTTGGGTGGCGACCTAACACCCACCGCCACACGCCCTTGCGGCGGCTTGCGGGGTATTATGTAGATGTAGATGAAATCACCCCAGTGAAAGTTATGATACAGGTTGCGTTCCGAAAGTAATGTAGTTGAATTTCCCGTGCCGCTCTTATTGGTCGGAGTGGGATCGAACCACTTGGAGTAGGTGGGGGGGGGGACGTGCTAAGCTGATCTCAGTGCTCTCCAAGCTGTTGAAGCGACAGGATGTCAGCTATTGTGACCCTCTGCGTGCCGTTCGTGTCACGAAAAAAATGAAATCAACGATCGAGCAACGTTATGTGATTACTAAATTTTATGGTAAACTGAAAAAAATCTTTTGAGGAGACTAACAACATGATTCGTGAGGCTTACGGGGATCCTGCTCTGTCCTACTCAAAAACTTTGAGGTGGTTAAAGGCCTTTAAGGAGGGCAGGGAAGAGGTTAACAACCAGCAACGCTCTGGGCGGCCGTCAACCAGCAAAACCGACACAATATGGCTCGTGTTGGACAATTGTTGGACTGACTCTCGATTGAGTATCAAGATGATTGCCAATGAACTGAACGTTTTCGTCTACTGTCGTGTTTCACATTATTACTGAAGATTTAGCGATGAGAAAGGTGTGCGCCAAGCTCGTGCCCAAGGTGTTTGCCACCGCGTTTGAGTCCGCGAGTTCCTGACCAAACACCAGAAGACAACGCTGGCCCCCCCTCTAGTCCTGACGTCACCCCAGCAGACTTCTTTTTCTTCCCTCGGATTAACCCAGCCCTGAATGGAACCCGTTTTTCGTCCATAGAAAAGACCCAATCAGCCATGAGGAAGACCTACCGGAGGTCTCCGAAGACGCCTTCCAGGGCGCGTACCGGTCATGGCAGAGTCGCTGGAAAAAAGTGTAGAGGCCCAAGGACAATACTTTGAAGAATTTTAAGCGTTTGTGCAAATTCATAATTGCATTACTTTTGGAACGCACCCTGTATGTAATTTAATTGGGTATTTTATTTTTTTAGCACACCAGATCATTCACCACTTTAAGTTTGTGTAACATTATATATAACGTTTACAACCTCTCTAAAATGTTTGATTTTGATCCAGAAATGAGTTTCCATCTGAAAAAGTAAGTTCAGAGCTGTTCACTAATCCTTCTTCCTTGTTATTCCGCCTTCCCCATCAACCTCGCATATTCCATCTCTGGTGCATTCAAATCCCTGCTTTCTTATCTCCAATTCTGTCTATTGAATTTAATTATGAAAAACCCTGATTTCCAGGACACCGTCTCGTGCGGAATTTTCCCGCTACACCGTTCTAAACGACAGCAGAAATTTTCTTGAATGACTCCGCGAGAAGTAGCAGAGATTGCTTTTAGACGTTTTATTTTTTATATAGTTTTCTTTTAACTTTTAGCAATCGATGGAATGCAATTTTTTGGGGAACGATGATGCTGAAACTGATAAAACTGTCAAACAAAAGTGGCAACAAAAAAAGTCGCAAATCAAGGGGACATTGCATTATTAAAAGTGAAGCGCTTGAATTTTTCACCTGATATTCATGTCAAAATCTATGAATTAGTCACGTTTAATTACTTACGCTCATACATTATCAATGGGTTTAAATTCCCACGCTTCTAGATCGTAAAGAATTTATTATGCATTCAATGAATACTGAATTCAAAAGAATATCAGCTTTACGGAATTTGTTGAGACATAATCGTAATGGACGGTTAAAAATAAGTACTGCCTTAATAAAATTGATATAAAGTAGAAACTGACAATTGTTCAACCCTGTTGAAATGGTTGTTTTAATCAATTTAAAAATTAATAAAAAGAGAAATAATAATTATCATTTTCGAATAAAAATATTAGGATAAATTCGCAACTATTAATATCTGACAATACGTCTACTTTTTAACCATTTAAATTGTTAAAGATCAATATTTTTTAACGTTCAATTAATATGGATTTCAAAAAATGTATTCAAAAGATATTCAAGAAAAACTTAAAGGATGATAACAACTCTTTTAAAAGCAGTAGCGTATGTTATTCGTAGGTGCCTGTCAGTGGCTATCGTTTGTTATTGAAGTCAAACAAATGTATGAGATTCAATTGTTGCATCGTTTCAGATAACAAAAACAATCCTGTCTGGACTTACTCATTCCTGCCAGTGTTAATAAGTTGAGTTAGAACTGAGAATAAGCTGGAATTAAAAAAAGAAAACTGCATTTAATTAAATTAAAAAAAGCGTCTTTTTCAAATAAAAATTCGACAATCCTAAAAATATTGCATTTTTAGTATCTATTTTGGTAAAGACTTACACTCTTCTATTATTACCGTTATAATAATTGATACTGCCCAATTTTTAATAAAGCTTATAAATAGCTATACTCGTATAGGGAATGTTTGGGAACATTACTGTCAAATCCAAACTTGTGTATCAAAATAAGGATGAGCAAGAAAACGGTTTTTCAAAATCTCTATCGAGAGGATATCGCGGAATTAATTTATTCAATATTGGATCGTAAATAACTGCTCAATTTCGCTATCGTATTTCACAAATGTTCCTATCCCATCATTACGGGTAGTTACGGCACCTATTCTTCCCCCGTCGTCTTCAAACCCTTGGTTCTTTTCCCTCACTCTTCCCTTTCCACCTCTTACTTCCCTCCGTCCGTCTACTATAACAACCAATTTCGAACGGGATTTGAATGACTTAATTCCACCGTATCGTCACACCAAAGGTTTATTAAACTGTGCTCATATTAATCCTTATTCTTTTGATTTGGTCGCATAACATAATTATGAATATGACGGTGATTCTTTTTTCGAATATCCTTTCGGTTTGTCCTATAAATGGCGTACATCATAAGTTCAAAGAAAGTGCAGGAAATGCCGCAAGAGTAACATCTATCGGAGTCATCTCATCTATATAGTACCTTGCAAGCCACTGCAGAGGGCGTGTGGCAGGGGGGTATTAGGTCACCACCGATAATTAAGAATAACACCTCATGCAAAACTCACAAATTCATGCCAATCTGCACATGCAAAATCGTATATATTTATGCAAAAACCTCTAAAACTCAAACAAGTTCAGATGCATATCCTGTGAAATAGTCCCCACTTTAACCTACGAATACCTAAATAATATACTTATTATCCAAATCAACGACACTTTGCGACAAACGCATATCATTCACATGGTTGAAGGTTTGTTTTTACCGGTTTAACATTGAATTTAACATTTCAGAAAGAAAATATTGATATTCTACGTAAGTTTAGGAGCTTCCCGACTAATTTAGACGCATGAGAAAAAACAAATTTGCAATTTTCCACAGGTCATCTTATAATGCGCATTACGGTGCACCAATTTTCAATGCAATTGACCGGGATTCGAACCTGGACCTCTCGATTCCTGGCCAAGCGTTTAGCCAATTAAGCTAACGAGGCATCCTCTTGCACTCTGAAATTTGTTCCTTTCAAGCACCCCAAATTTCATAGCGTAACAGGGGCAGGCGCGGAAGTTTGACTGGCTAAGGCACTCGGTCGGACATTGAGGGATCCTATTTCGAATCCCTGTCAAGGCGAATGATTTTTACACTTTTGAAATTGACTTTTCGAAAAAGATTAAATTTAACCTGAGAATACGAAGACTTATAAATGAATATAAAATCCTATTTCATCGTCCATTTCTGTATGCATATCATTGAAACAAAATTTGACCTGCACTTTTTAATACTACCATCTATCGGTTTAGTTTAGATTTAATTCACTTTGCGTCTGACAATATATTGCACATACATTTTTTCGGGAATGCTGAAAAAGCATGTTGACCTATGCTGTGCTAGATAAGAGCAGGGTTGTTCGCCGACTAGTGTTATGGCGAATGTTTGGGAACGAGGGACGAGTTGCGTGGCGGACTGGGTAGTTGAGCACCATCTTTTGCATCCTAGGTTCATCATATTGAGAAATTAAGCACTTCCGCCGGAGTCTTCCCCTTTTCCGAGATGGGAATTTCGAGAAGAGCACTGAAAACGGAGTGCACTAACCATAAAGAAGCAAGCTTATTTGCACATTTGCTTGATATCTATGGTTTAGGTTCCGGTTAATAGTCTCCATCCCCATCGTACGCCTGAATATCGATTTGAAGTCTTCGAAGGAAACACGCCGGAGACAGTAACGTACGTTGAACTTAGAACCAAGGCTTGGGGAAACTTTTATCCATGAGTTGCAGTAATTGATTTTTTTCCGGCATCTTATATTTTAATTAAATAATCTTCTGTAAGAACATCTAGGAAAAATAATACTTACTGGGAAATATTGCGTCATCGGAGATATTTACAAAGATTTATCTCTTGTCAGCTATTCATTCAAGTACTATACGAGTATTTTGTATCGCATTAGTGTACCACTCTCATTAAAACTGAAATTGGCACATAATTGAAAAAAAAGTTGAAAATCCACCACCCTGTGAGAAGATAAAATCGCATTGAGCCGCAAATGAAGATACTGACAGGGACTCCGAATCCGAAATAGGTCAGCAGGTAGAGTCTCTATCACTTTCAATAGTAAAGTTGTTGGTACTGTTCGCGCAATAAACATTACAGTTATATTGTATTTGATTCAGTGACAAAGTCTGAACCTCATATTGTCACTAAATTTAAACTTACTAGTAATAGAGTTTTGTATTACAGTTTCATTTATGACTACGGAAATAAAGTGAATTAATACCGTCACATTAAGGTGACAATCAGAAATCTTAACAATCTGTGTGGACTATTTGTAATTTCATCGAAAGAAATGATTACGCGTCATCACTAACTCTTACACGATTATTACCTCATTTAAATTCCCTCGTTACGTTAGCAAGCAGCAGAGAGCAGAGAATCTGTTTGAAATAGTGTTAGCTCTTATGTTCTTTCATAGTTTTTATGTGCAGTTATATAACTACGCTTTTGCAGATGATTTTTCCTCTTCTACTGTTTTTTAGCACCTAACGGGCATTCACGATGTAAGCATATGCGGATGTACTTCCGTTACCTTTAATAAATCGCTTCTTGCTTTTTTATCGACTGAATCTTAAATGTAGATTTACTGAAAGTTGTCAGAAACGAAAATAGCATTCACTTCTTTTATCAAAATATAACTGTGATTCACTGATCGAGTCTACAGGAGTTAGATCCTGATTATCCAGCCACGAGTAACAAAGTAAGGTCAGTTTTTCATTCCCACATATAGAAAAGAGAGAGTGCTAATTGACGAACTTCAGACACGTGCATTTTTGGATAATTACTGAGTGTTTATCGGTCAGCATTCAAATGAGTGCAACTGGTATCTGAACGCAGTTTTGCAGCGCGAACAATGATAGGCCCCAAATAATCGTTCCAAGATGATAATAAAGAAGGGAATAAACGGTCAGAGGTACACAATTTAAACATAAACCATTACACAATGGAGACAGTAGGAAATAAAATCTTTTCTGGTAAGTTTGGGCAATGAAATAAACACTACAAGAGGGTACAGAAGAGATAGGAGAAACAGATCGAAGGAGTGATATCTCAAACAGAAAAAAACACCATGATAAATGCATATAATAATGAATTGGAAACAGGAAATGAGTTTAATATTTGCCTCTGGGTATTACATTTTATTAGGCCATCTCACCCGTTCTCTTTAACTTACTGCCCCTCCTCCCTCGAACTATTCCTCCTTTTTCTCTGTTAGCTCCGGCTTTCTCTCCACTCTCTTTATCTCTGGCTCAACGATCCGACACCGTTTCCAAAACCCTCTTGCTCCTGTTTCCTAAGTTCCAACATTTGCTCACGCCTCATCCGCCCACTCCCTTCATCTCTCTGATAACCTCCCGTTTTATCTCCCGACTCTTTTCTCTGGCCAGTCCTTACATTTATCGGCCCAAGGTCGAGGATGAGCAAACTCTTTGCCCGTGAAGAGTATCCAAACCGGAAGGCCATCTCATTCGGACCGCGAAATTGTTTATCTGAAGCCCCCAAAAACATGACGGCATGGACATAACCATCACGGAATGGCAATCATGGTTAATGACCCCGAGACGCTCTCTAAATCGAGCTGACCGTTTTTTTCCCGGGCAATATATCTTGCCCTACGTGATCTTGCTATTTTTAGGTTAGGACATGCTTCAACCATTGAGATAATTTTACTACTTGGGAAGTGGGAACTTTAGCGATGGAAGACGAAATGGTGATAGGAAGCAGAATAGCGATGGAAAGTGGGATTTTCATGACAGTAAATAATTATTTATGGAAAATTATTTGTTTGATTACAAATGGAATACACTTTAACAAAGAAAATAAACAGAAATATTGGAGGCAACATTGATGCACTGTTGCAGTTACTGGCTATAAATTAAATTTGCAGATTCGAGTCCCGTGCAAAAAGGAGAGAACACCGCATCACGTTTAAGCACTCATTCTTCCTTCGGATGGTGCACAGACATAAAAAAATCTAATCCTAGCCCCCGAATATATTTATTTAAAATGAAAAATTAAATGATTTAGACGAACTCACCAATTATTGCATGATGTATGTAGACATGTATTTATGCATCCTTAAGAGTACCTGCATATGAGTGAATGGATATTCATACGCATGCTAGTATGATAGCACATGAATTTTCTTTGCACTAACATCCCACGCCATGCACCCACACGGCGGATTGAGGTTTATTGCTTAAATTAATTTCTTCAAAAAAAATGCTGACCATTGACTTGACGCATAAAACCACTTATAAAGAGCTCAATTCAGCAAGCTAAGAGGATATTAAGATACGGAAAAAAGGTACAGTTACAAGCTGCTAAAAACAACTGGTTAGGGATATGGTTTCCTTTTTGTACAACCATTACATGCGATAATATAAGTATGTAAATATCCTGGAATATACGTGTATATATATACACTATATATATAAATATGAAGAATGGTGAAGGTTAAATGGACCGAAAGGAAAACAAATGAGGAAGTACTGGAGATGGTGGATGAGAGGGGTTTGTTGAGAGAAACCCTATGGAGGCAGGAAAAATGGATGAAAGGTGTATTGAGCGGTAGTGGAATGTTGAAGATGATAATAGAGGATAATGGAGGATGTTGGGCAAACGAGGAAAGGGAAGGAACAAGATAGGGATGTTGGACGGAATGAAGGGAGGAAAGAAGTACACAGAGATGAAGAGGGACCTGATGTAGAGTAGGTTGCTGGATTGGGTTTTGTTAGGAGTTACAAAATATTTATTTGATAGTTGTGTCCATCCAAAAACCTACCTTAACCGATAGATTACCTAATAATATATATATATATATATATATATATATATATATATATACATATATTCGTACTTGAATCGCTTCTCCATAAATAAGATGGTGTAGTTTTTTCTTCCTGAGAAAAAACTACGGCCAACACATGCCAATGGCTTTTGACGCCTCTGGTGACGAATGAATTCCTTATCGTATTGATACCAAAAAAAAGGTTCAGAGTATTCTTCAAACAAAATAAAATAGACGACAGAAGAACACAAATTG
This sequence comes from Hetaerina titia, assembly GCA_037158775.1. NCBI lineage: Eukaryota > Metazoa > Arthropoda > Insecta > Odonata > Calopterygidae > Hetaerina > Hetaerina titia. Next base: position 28,684,427 of record CM073776.1, on the reverse strand, counting down.
AATCATGGTAACCCAGCAAATACTATTCCGAGCAATTATCCTTTTTCCTCTATCGACGGACTTGAGAAGTGCCTGTGGTAGCTTGAATCACTATTAATCATTTACACCAATGATTGTAATTCAACAAAGACGGCATATCCCTGTGGTATCATAAATGTCGCGCCGAAAATGTCAAATATTTCCAAAAAAAACGCTCTTCCTACTTCGCATTTTCTAACTGATGAAACAAGAAGGAATGCTATTCCGGAGGTTATCTGGCTCCCTGAATGTACCGGCTAAGATCTAACTAAGACCAGCGTCCTAAGCTTTAGCTGTTTGCCGCCGGGGGAATCATGAACAAACATCTCGATAAACCCCGGGCATACTCAGGAGAAACAGGGACTAAAGCCCCAAACCTATGGTTATCCATATTATAACTTATTTCTTCAATGAATCAATCTTTAACATTGATGCGAGTACGGGACTTCGCAAAAACTGAGCAAACAGGATGGCTTTAAACCACAATTACATAAAATTAATTTAAAAATAAACAAAAGTTTATAGCAAATAATTCCGTGAAAGTTCCGAAATACTTCGATATCACGTAAAAGATGTCATTCGTCAATTTGCATAACGCACTTGGGAGTTGTGAGATCGGATAAAAAATGCTACATTTTTTGCATGGAGGACAGAGAGGCTTTGAATACGTGATACATGGCGGCGTCGAAATATAATTTGTACAACTTCGGAGAATATTGCAAAAGATGGTATGATAGATGAAGAGAAGAAAATATGCGCGAATATTGGCAGGAAGGTTGCTGGTGGTACGTTAAGTACATCAAAAATGAATATTTGTCATAAGTAGTAAAAATGGAAGCGTATAAAAGTGTACTCGTCCTCAAATCATTATACGTACATGGGATATGAACCTGGGTACACCGGGATAATTTGTCATTTTGATGAAAATCATAAAAATAAGCAAAAATGAGCTCAAAATTTGAGATAAATTATGATGAGGAAGATGTGAGGGGTAATTACTTTTGATGATAACTGTGGGTGGAAGTTTAGCAAAATTCCATTTTGTAATAATGGCCCAAATTTTAACGACATATCCACAAAGACAAAAAGGTAGCAACAGTGATAGGTCGAAGAAAAAAGTCGTTGGGAACCGTCTTAAACCAGTTTTTGATACATGGTATACCATCAATGAATTTATAGTATCAACTAAAATCTTAAAGTTAAATAGCAGAAATCCCTTTCATATAGGCGAAGGATTTTTTGTTTCACTTTTACAAAGGATTAATTTCAAATTAAACCCTTGATTACCATTATATAATATAGCGTCGTAAAAAATTGAGAATTTTCATTTTATCACCTTCTAAACTTTGGATACTGTCATGCTCTAAACTTATCTGGGAAGTGCAAAATATAAAGGTCTGTAATGGCAATTTTCACTTATGCACGTATATAACATGCTGTACGCAAACAGAGCCCATGTTTTAGAAATAGTTTTCCCGCCGGATCCAATACCTAATCTTACAAAACTAATCCGCATTTGCAGAGTCATGACGTTTCGTGATTACATTTGGCTCGAATTTTCCGGGATGATTCGATTCATGACTCCGTAAAATATTTTGCGATCCCTGGCTCCCTTAATCTATCTTTTTATCTTGGCCGCAAAAATTCCTCTGCCTCTCCCATCTCTTCCTTCCTCCCGTCCCCAAGTCCTATAACATTTTTCAGACTCCCTCTCACCCTCTTCCTCTCTCTTTCACATTTCACAATAATCCTCCAGGCTCCCCGTCTCCACGACCCCCGAATTTACCACGTGAACCCCTCCTATTTTTCCCGTTCCGAACCGTCTCCGGTTCCCCGGAAACTCCTCCCCTACCCTCCCTTCCTTCCCGTTAGCCGGGTCATCCCTCTATTCCCGTGGATCCCGCACGCACAAACAGGAATACGTACCCGGGGAGCCCCGCCCACATTACACTGGCTCCTCTCCCTCTCCGGGGATTAAGGTAGATGGGCATGGTGCTCTCCCGGCTCTCTCTATCCCTCCATCCCCCCTTCGCCTTCTTCAAACCGCCGACGATGACGACAGTGGTGAAGGGCGTCCGGGAAAGAGCAAAACACGGGAAGCCCCCTCGTTCGATTCGTGTCCGCTCCTCTCCAAACCCTTCTCCACATTCATCCCCCACACCTCTGCAAACGTCCACTTCTTCCTTGACACCATCCTCTCCATCCTTCGGAACTTCATCACTTCGGATGGGTTCGGTAAATTCCTTCGAAGGTAATATCAGGGTTTCCTCACAGTGCTCGAACTCGAGAAAGGTTGGCGTCTTGAGCCGTAATTATGCTCCACCGTACCAAGTCCAAAACGCACGCAAACCGTATCCCTACTCATTGGGTGTGACCACGTCAGCATAATATCTTGCGGAGAAGATGGGTTGAATGTACCACGCAAATGAAAACAGAGCAACGCATGAGTGCTCAAGTGAAGGTAGGTGGTGAATAACAATCTATCCTCGGCAAATATAAACGTGTTAACTGGAATGGGAATATGAAAACCTCAAATAAAAAATTTTGATCCCGGAAAAAACTTCATGTCGTGTGTTAAGAGTTTTATTTTTAGGAATGGAAATGGCGCAGCCAGGTGATAAATTCATACTAAGCGAAATTTACTGAGGAAATTTGATGCCATTGGATGAACAAAAACCGCCATCAATTACGAATGCTCCCCATTCCTCAGTCATGAATAATCCATTCCTCTATACATTCTTTTCGTGGACTGTGAGGATGACAGGAGCTTTTCGTATCTATTTCAGTAGCATGCATGCCGATACGTTTCCACTAGTACACGGTTTTTTCACGCGTAAGCGCAGATTTCATCATTTACGGAATAGAATCTACGAGTTTGGAGATTACTTGCAATGTATCTATATCCGTTCTACGTATTTCAAAACTGAAAACTATTTTTAATCATAAGTAATGATACGCTATCGATTCTTTCTTAAAAAAAGACTTAGAATAGGGATATAAATAAATAATTGTTCACACATAAAATTTCAACTTCCGAGGTGTTCTTGTGGCTATAAATTCAGAATGGCTTAAAATAATGCATTATGGTATACTCGTAGTTCAAAACTCTATAGATTAATTAAGTCAATGAGTCAATGACAAAGTCTATAAAGTAATGAGTATATTACAAGAAAATTTCAACAACAACAAGCAATTCAGGCGTATTATTTCTGCTCTAATCATGCTGTGTATTTCATGAATATATGATCCGTGCCCTAGTAAATCTTTAAGAAGTGAAAATTTGTGGACGGAATATTTTCACCTACTTTTTATTCTGCCGAAAAGTAAATAATAATAACTTTGTAAGTTCCACTGATTTTTATTTTAAAAACGACCAGTTTCGTCATCGTCATGCCTCCTGATGATGTCGACTATTCGACGAAATCGGTCGTGTTAAAGTTGAGCCGAAAACCATAAAATTCTTTAATTAGCCTCCTACCTATATCGCACTTATCTTTTCACGTGTGAAGTAACCATCCAGGTGCAAGAAATCTGACTTATCTCTCTCAACGAGGAACCTATTGTCAGATTGAAGGTTTTACGTACACTGGCATCACTTATAAACATTTATGACACATTTTTCCAACGATAAGACGATAACGGCACTAAATATTTCACTTGATGTCCCATGGCTGCCGGAGAAGAGTAGTATCTACGATGCAATTCCAGTAAAAACGTACCAGAGCCATTTCAATTGACGCGCATCCGTCAAAAAGATCCGTACGAAAATCTCCCTAGTTTTCGTAAATGAAAGCATATATCAAGATCGTCGAACACAATAAAAATTAAAAAAAAAATATATTGGAGGAATTCCTTTTCGAGTTAACCTTTTAACCGCCAAAACGGCGGTCTAACGGATTTGTGCACATTCATGCAATAACGTGAATCCCAAAATTGCACAGGTTCATTATTTATATCACTAAATTCCCAACGGCAGTCCAAGATTACCTTCCCTGGGGCTCTCACTCCCTTTTCATTGCTCCCTCCGTCTCCGTTAATCAGTTCTCCACATCTTAGGTCCACACCCCAAATTGCTCTGGTCCATTCGAAAGGACGCCAAACTCGCTTGTCTATCACTATAAACATTCGGCCAAATCCGCTCCTCCTGTTATTGTCGCGATACTAGAAAGAGCCTCACCCAAAAAGAAGACATGTATGCACACTCTTCAACTTGACCAAGTTCAAGTTGTAAGAAAATCTGCTTTGGGTCAGGGTGCCTTGGTCGGAATATTTAAGTAACCGCATTCTTTAAATGGACTGAAAAGGTGTAACAGCAACCTTTAAAGAGAGAGATATAGATTGAGGTTGAAGCTGTTACTCGTACTAAACCAATGTTGTGTAAGATTCTTCAATGGTGCATGAATAATATGGAAATTCCGTGCCTGTCGTATTCAGTTTAGGATTAATGAATTTTAACGGAAAGAATTCTAGCCCTATGTACGAAAGACATTTCAAAGAAATGCATGCAAAAGTATATGATGGGCATTATTCTGAAATTAAGACAGATGAAAATAATGAGTAATTTGTGAAAGGAACTTAAAAGTTCTACATTATATTTCCTCATGAAAGTACAGAATTTCTGCCATATTTCTGTGGGATTTCGTCCCTCGGCCCCTAAATTTTAGGTGACCAAAAAAAAACTTTTTTTCCTAAATTTATCAACAGACACGCATCTGGATTCAAGTGGAGTAATACTTTTGTTTTATTTTTCATAGACCGTAATAGTTTAAACCCGTCTAGGGGAATGAAATTTTTCGGTGTGAAACTATACGTGCATGCTTGGTATATCTCTTAACTTCTCGTAATGCATTTACCCACACAGCGGCTGCAAATTGCCGCCTCAAAACATCCATTAAACCGAATTTACCCGAGAAGAGAGGAGAATGTACAGACATTAGCGATTATAAGCAGATTTTGTGAGAGGAAATGGGCATATGATCATGAGAATGGAAACTACAGCTACAACTTAAAATGACTCATTTTTGTAAAGTAAATTGTATGAAGCACTAAACTCACTTTTACGGCATACTAAACTCCTCAAATATATGTATTTACTATGCAAGCAGATATTTTCTCCTCCACTTTTACTCCGCAATTCATACTTGAGCCAATTCCAGGATTTCAATAGCTTAACCAACCAAAAGCTTGCACAAATATTAAAGTCATTATTATAATTACTTATAACTTGATTTCTTATGGTTATAATGTTTAATTAATTATAATTTAAAATGTAGTTGTACCTATTCTTTTAGAATAATGTTTCATTTTCACCAAAAAAAAGAATGACATCCTTGCTTTAAGTAATCGTACTTTTCCTGAGTGGGATCTCTCTGGGAAGAATTATTTTATTGCATTTTCAGCAACATTTTATAATCACAATAATGGAAAAATCTATTTACCGACGTCTGTCCCTAAGTTAATACGAGATTATAACTGTTATGAAGTGTGACTACTATTATTTATATTTTCCACCAAACGGTTTAAAATAAGACAACTCCTAATTAATCGAAACATAGGAAATTATCCATTAATGCCTTATATCATACCGAAGTTCCTAACACCATTGAAATATAACCTAAAAAATCCATTCCTATTGGTAGATATATGGAAAAAATAGTAGAATTTCTTTGTAAGACGAAGGCGCATAGAGCTCTCCTTTCTTTCAATAATTGAATAATACTTTTGCAGAAAATATAATATCTAACATTCTGCATAGAATATCTAATGGCATTTTTTAACTATAATAGAAACTTAGGAAGCTATGCTACAATTAGATGAAGCCGCTACTTTGAAGCACTCGGGGAATCATTTTACACTGTCTACGAGGAACCATCACAGCGACGGCTGTGTAATTAGAGAAGTTTTGACGGTATCGTCGACACTAAGTCATAAGTATGCTTCAACTTTAGATCTCTCAGTCTTCCAGCGTCATCTTACTCCCTAAATGAGGCAAATTCCTAGCTGGAATTTTGATACCGAATAACGGATCTGGCAACGAAAAGTTTAGGCCTCGTTAATTCCTTGACTAATGCATCATTTGCGTTACTAATTCAGAGTGCAATAATTGCAACACACAAATGCTTTGGAAAAGTAGAGAAATTAACATAGAATAATCAAAAAGCAATCTGTGGCCTCACATTCAATATATTTTTAGGAGTTTCGTCTAAAAAAATCGATTTTTATGTTTTGAGTCGTTTTCTGCATTAAATATTCAACTATCTCTTTCTTAGTATTTTTATTTTACTTCATCGACATCGGCTCATCAATGAACATGAATACTACGTCAAAAGCAATTAATATAAAACAGGGAAACTACCTCGTTAATAAATATCTCCTTTGTGAAAACCAATGGGGGAATAAAATGTTTTAGATGAGCGAAATTAATTTATAATTTCCCTCGTTGACTCTCCGTTTCACAACGACTTGTCCTGTAACTGATATATTTAAACTTGATAGATAGATTATACATAAATACTACGTAACAAACGATTAATATCATGCAGGGAAACTCACTCGGTAATAAATCTCATCTTTGTTATAACCAATGGGGAAATAAAATCTTTTAGTTAAGCAAAATTAAATAAACACTTTCCTCGTTGTCTCTCCGTTAAACAAGTTCAAAATCCATTGAAATATCTAATCACAACGACTTTTCCTGTGCCTGATGCATTTGAACTTGATAGAAATTAGTAGTGTAAATCTCAAGAAACTGCGGGAGAAGCCGCAACAGTAGCTTTTGATGGAGTCATCCGCTACATGTAGCATTACAATTCCACAATTTCAGAGTGTAAAAATCATTCGCTTTTCCCAATCCCACAAAAAAAATTCAGTGTGTAAGAGGATGCCGCGATAGCTTAACTGGCTAAAGCAGTCGTCCAGATATCGAGGGATCCGGGTTTGAATCCCGGCCAAGGCGAATGATTTTTACACTCTTAAATTGTTGCATTGAGTAGTTTAAATGTTATCATTTGAATTTACCGCAAAATTAAAATGAACCAATAGGCCGCATTACCATTTCGAGCATTTACTGTTATAAAATACGAATTGATGCGAGATATTTGAAGTAGCCCCATTCAGGCCAATTAGTCGACGGGAAATACGGGCGCGGTGAAGCGAGAAATTTTGGAACACATTGGCTCCAGGGTACCTAATTAACGGAGAAGGATAAAAACTTTAGACGTTGTACAGCCTGCAGAGCTTTCAGCTTGGATTCTAATTTCGCTAATGCGCCTTTCCAACATTTTCCTAGTTGTTTTCACCTAAGTCCCAATTTCCTTGTCATTCATCATATTACGGATAGGGTGTCTGATTAATTCCTAATACAATCAACGAGATCCAGATATGATTACGATCGGTTAAAAAAAACTGTTTCGGAATGTTTTGAACACCTTTGACCGATTTCGTTTGACGGTCAAGGGCTTAAGGAAGACGGGGAGAGTTTCCTCACTTCTGCCTCTCTGCAAGGGCGGTCAAGGCATTTTCCAATAAAAATCCTTCCCGATTGAATGGGATTCGGCGAAAGATTTATAACCTCTTGAAAAATTCAAACCCGGATGACATGATTAGTCCTATGCCCCGAAAGGAAGCTTAAGAGGAGGAAAGAGAATTTTTACATTAGAGTCCATATTCATAATTAACTTAATGTTTAATTTCCGTTTGATTCGAACGCATAGTGCCATCATGCCTATCATTGACATGGTAAATATGGATAAAACGAAGAAAATATTTTAGCATGTCAGGAAAACTTTCCGAAGCTTTTTGCGTGATTCGCGCTTTCCCGCGGTAATTATCTTAATCTATAGGGAATGGAGAGATATAGGCCAGGGAGGTATAGGCCAGGGGATGATGAAATCGCAGAATATATAATAGAACTGAAGGCATTTCGAGGAAAGTGCTTTCGTAAAGCAGGATAAAAATTTCATTCCGCGAAAGAATTAATGTGAATAATAGTTAAAAACTCGTCTTCGCTGAATTTTTACGACGACAGATTTGCAGATACTTATACATGGTTCACGTTTTTCCAACTATCCAACCGATTTAGATAATTTGAGTTACAAAGAGGCTGTTGATGCAAAAGCAATCGATGCCCAACACACTCAACTAGCCCGAATCGAAGTTTAAGGCATAGAAAGTTAGCTCGGACGGTTTCGAGAGAAATGAAAATCCGAAGTGCACTGACTAGATTTCCTGCTAAGTGAATATACTTAACTTTCATAATATCCGAGATTATTTACTATGACGTGGGGTTTGAGGGTATTTAGAGTCATTTTAGTTGGGCCCTAGCTGTGTGACAGAGCTTAGTCCCCGAGTCAAAACATAGGCTATCCTGTAAACAACTATTACTTATAGGTAACTTTATCAAAAGAGAGTTACAATACATGGGTGGGCCATTTCAAGTGCAAAAAGTATATATCGCATATAAATGCATTCAAGTGTGGTAAGTGGACACTCTACAGAGACGTCGACAGTAAAATATAACAATGCATTAATGACGTTAAACAAAAAAAATTTTATAAAAAAGTTTAAGTTAATGTTGTTTTTCTGCAGTGCAGTTACGTTCTCCGTTCTGATATGACAATTGGATCCCACCCAATTAATCTACTACGTACTTCATAATCCTATGCAAGAAAACCCATAAGTGGGACAGAAGCCAACTCACTTAAAAGGAAAACATTAGTAGATTAAAATAGGTTTTAGTGCCTCAATTCCTTATCCATACTCAAAAATTGAAAAAGGCGCTAAATATAAAACTTTTCCTTCGTTTAAATGGGGCCATGCTATGATGGTGACTTCCCCACTTGAACTTCTTCTACACTACCTCCTTTAAGTACCCAAATATATAATACCGGTGTATTAGCTGAAAATGGGCCAATGCTGTTATTACAGATTAAAATTCTGTTTTATTCGTCATTTTGTTTCCCCAATGTTTCATCTGCCTACTCTTAGTAGATATTATCTTCACTGTGCTCAGTCGGGGAGTTTTCTATAAGTTGAGGTACACGCAGGTGGCTAAATGTGAAAACGCGATAGCAATAGACAGCCACTATTTTCTACGGCATGTATTCCTTAATTAAGTTCGATTCCGAATATCGTAAACAACCAAAATCTAATCATCTTATTTTACCTTCGTCAATTTACGCAATGCCAAAATCTGTGCATATAACAGAGGAGAAAGTTATTCTGTCGAAATTCAGTGCAGGAGATAATGAACCTATTTGGTTCATTTATCCACATATACAGGGTTCGTCCGGAAAATAAGTGTCTTGACAAATAAGTCTTTTTTGACAAAAGGGGAGTCGTCCACTACGAATTTGTACCTGGACGACAAACTGTAAATGCTGCATTTTACGCCCAAGTACTCGACAGGTTTCGAAAACCAGTCGCCCGCGTCCGGCCAGCGATCAAAAACATCTGGCGGCTGCTTCACGACAATGCGCCGTCTCACACCGCGCTTGTCGTGTCGGACTTCTTGGCCAAGCACGGCGTGGCAATGCTGCCGCACCCGCCCTACAGCCCGGACTTAGCACCACCGGACTTCTTTCTGTTCCCGAAGATAAAGAGGAGTTTGAAAGGAACGCGATACGGGACTTTGGACGCCGTCAAAGAGGCCGTGACGACGTGTCTTCGAGAGGTTCCCGATGATGCCTTCGCTGGAGCGTTCCAGGAATGGGAACGCCGCTGGAACAAGTGTATCGACTCACAAGGGTCCTATTTTGAGGAATATTAGCTTAAGATATGTAAAAGTGTAATACATTTTTTTTCCTGAGCTCAGTACACTTATTTTCCGGACGAACCCTGTATCATCTCTCTTAAAAAATATCACTCCACTAAAGAATTCACGACTAGCTGGAAAGACCAAGGCGTAGGAAGATGGTAAATGACTTATCATGTCACAAAAAAGAGACGCTGTTATGCAAAGATGTAATTACGATTACCTATCTCGTTTCTTTCCATTTATATAGATCTATCTAATGGAATCACCCAAATTCGTTTGGTGACATTTCTGAAAACATTAGAGTGCACAAGGCTTGTATTACCCTATCGGTAGCATTTTTTTCTTGACGCGTGCGTGAAGTGCTGAATTCAGACCGTCGGTTAAATGTGCGCATGATCGCAGATCGTATTGCCATTGGTAATATGACAGCCATTATCACTGAAAATTTGCGAAAGATCTGCGCTAAACTCGTCCCGAAGGTCTTGAGCGCATTAGATTCCAAGGTAACCGACTACCTGACGAAAAGCGCCGTCGCGACGATTCCCCAACCCCCTTACAGTTCTGACTTGGCACGAGCAGATTATTTCCTATTCCCTAAAAAGAAATCTACCCTCAAAGGACATCACCATGGGACCCTAAGTGCCGTCAAAGAAGCTTGCACACGTACCCTTGGGGACCTTTCGGAATTCGCCTACCAGTGGGCCTTCAAGTCGTGGAAAAGCCACTGGAAAAAGTGCGTCTGTGCTCAAGGTATGTACTTTGAAGAATTTTGAGGCATTGTAGCAATATTTGAAATAAATTAATTTTTCCAGAACCTTTTCACGATACTTTTTATACAATCCATGCATGCCCCTAGGAATGCATGTTCACATTCCCTCCCCTATGCTGCGGTATAACCAACGGAAGTGCCCATTAAACTCTTGCGTCTATGTTTAGATCACGCGCCAGAGAGGCTGAATTGCGAAATGAAAGCCTCGCGAAGGAAGCGGTAATAGTAAATGGGAAGGAGAAGTGATTCGGACAAAGGAGACGGGAGCGAGTTAACACTGACGGAGGGAAGAAAAGGGAGCACGCTCCTCGTGTCTTCTGCCACTGTGCGAGTGAAAGAAGCGAGGGAAAGGAATTCGGGGTGAAATCAAAATGAAAGGGCCGAGCAAATACTCCAACCTCCACCGAACACCCTCCCAACCTCCGCACCGCGTCCGACTCACTCCATTCAAGACCCCCTTTCCCTCCGCGTTCACACGCTCGGCTCCATCTCCCCTAAAGTTTCTTCCCAACTTCAACTTCCCTAATCACGATCGAAAGGGCAACTTCATAATCTCATCACCACGGTACGTCAGACGAGAAGAGAGCCGACTCCAATCCTCCCCCCACCACCTGCCATAAACCCTTGCCTCTTTTTCAACCCCTACTCCCCCCACCTGCTCCCGGCAACCCTAAACCCCGCACCGATATATAGCCCCATAACCACATCTCATTTCTGCCGAGACATTCGTCTCTCAGTGTAGTAGTCTCGCACCCCATCAGTCCCCCAAAACCCTTCTGTGGCGGCAGGAAGGATCTCGGGGCCGGGCTGTTGGAGGTGGGATGTCGGGTGAGATGTGAGAGTGGGGAGGGGAGAGAGATATGGGCAGAGGTGGCGGGTCTCCCTTCCCCGCGCCATCAGTCCCTGTCCTCTCATCCATTCCTACATATTCCCTTCATTACTTCCTGCAATATGTTTCCTCTCGTCCCTAATCGTTCCTCCACGCCAGTCTCGGAAACCTCTCTCGTTCCATTACCTTTTGTCATTTGAAGCTTAACCCACTTTATTTTTTTTCCTCGCGGTGAATCTGTCCCTCGGTTTAGTATCAAGGGTGCAAGACATTTCTGAGAGATTGACGTCATGAGACTCAATTATCGAGAAATGGAGGGAGATCGGTTTACTACCCAATATTTACGGAAAACTTAAAATTTTTGTGTCTCAGCCTGTAGGATAAATCGCCAGACCGACATAATGTAAATAGATTCTATTTCCCAGCTTATTTAACAATAGCTTATGGACGTAACAGTTACATGTTCAACTTTTTGGAATTCCTTCACGATGAGGGTAAAAAGGAAACTTGACACTTCCACACTAAAGATTTAATATTTAACTATAAAATATTAACTCTTTATTGTGGAAGTGTAAAGTTTCTTTTTTACCCTCATCAATATCTTATGGCCTGAGGGAAAATTTCAGCAACTGATTATGGCGGCGAAATAAAGAAGAATGACCATAAGTATTCTAAAGTTGAAGTGAATATTTTTTCAACAGAGTAGAATTAATCAAAAAAAATTATTTGTACCGTCGCTTTCGATCTGACTGAAATGTTCATCGGTTAGTATTATTAAGTAATCTACCGGTTAAGGTAGGTTTTTGGATGGACACAACTATCAAATAAACATTTTATAATTCCAAATAAAACCCAATACAGCAACCTAATTTACATCAGGTCCCTCTTCATCTCTGTGAACTTCTTTCCTCCCTTCATCCCACCCAACATCCTTATCCTGTTCCTGCCCTTTCCTCGCTTGCCCAACATTCTCCTCTCTATTACCTTCTTCAACATTCCACTACCGCTCAATACGCCTTTCATCCATTGTTCCTCTATCCATTGCATTTCTCCCAACAAACCCCTCTCCTCACCCACCATCTCCAGTACTTCCTCATTTGTTTTCCTTTTGGTCCTGTTCATCGGTAACATATAAAATTAGATTGATCGATACTGAGTGCAGCCTTAAATTGTAGCACCCATCCGTCTTTTTAGTCATTAGCCAACGGAGCCCTGAAGCATATTAGGAATGATTACTAACGCCGTTTTTTTAGCGTTTTACTAACAGGTTTTCTCTCTATTCCTACTCCAAGTTTTCTATCCTGTTTATTTTCCTGTCTACCAACTTGTTACAATGGGGAAAAAAATGTCTCAGTATCCGCACACATTTTCAAAATTACTTCCACCAATCAGTTAAAACGTATAAAAGGATGAACAATGCAGTAGAAAAGTTTTCCTTGAGCCTAACCGGGAGGCAACTTTTTGGGCAAGACTTCCCTAATTGTGTTGTGGAAGATATAATGGAATGAACTTGGGCCAAAAATATTTGTGATGGAAGAGGACCACAGGTGAAACATCTCCTCAAATAAAGGTGTATGGCTCCATCTCCATCATAACGTGAAAAATGAAAAAAATAGTAGCATAAGTAATAAAATTTATCTATCAAGCTTGGACTTACTATTTTCCGTACATCAGAATCATATTTTATTAGCTCATGAGCACAGGGAGAAGAAATAATTATTTCATTAAAGAAATACTATGATAAAAATTTTGAAAATGTTAAATAATTTTAAGGGTGGACTTTAATCCCGTATTTAAAATGAAGTTCACTAAAATACTTGCTCAACATTCACATAGGAAGACATATTGAAATGAAATACTTTACTTCGTAATTCCATACAATTTATAAAAAAAATACTACCCAGGTTTCGACATTGAACGTCATCATCAGGTCACATGACCACCTAATGATGACGTTCAACGTCGAAATATGGGTCGTGTTTTTTTTAAATAAATTGCGTGGAATTACAAAGTAAAGTATTTCATTTCAGTATGTCATGGAATTCCATAAAGTTTAGCCTGAAACAACAAATTTCTATAGGAAGACATGTTCGGAGCACGAAAGATATATTCAGCACTGACATGAAAGATGCGACCCGCTGAAAAAAGCAGGTAGTTCCTACCGCAATTCCTTAAATCAGCAAAATTTGCACGTAACGTTAATTAGAGAAGTAATTCGACCTTTTGTATTGGTCGAGAGATGGAGTAGAAAGGCAGGAATTAGCTTATTTATGACGTGCGCCGTCACTCGAAAACCGTGGATTCTTTTTCAGATCGACCCACCTTTTACGACAGACTGTGTCCTCCTCTTCTCGACCCCTTCGCGTTCTCCTCCCATCCCCTCTCCCTGCATATTTTCCACCTTCCTGCCATCCCTTTCCACCCATTCACGCCCCCACCTCCCACACTCCATCGGTTTTCTTTTCTCCGAGTACGACTCCCGTCGCCTTTCCTTGCCTCCCACCCTTTTCCCCCTCCTCTCGATGCCGCACAGGTGCTCCAAGCCAAGCAACAACCCTGCCAATATTGACCGGGGAAAACATTTTCCTTCACCAACGTAAATACGATAGGAGCCACCGGAGAAGACGTAGCCACTGCCTACTTCCTCCTTGGACCCTCATTTATGTCCACTTCTAAATCTTCCATATTTCACCCGAGACCCCTTAGCCCAATCTCGAATACGTCGTCCTCCCCTCTATCCAATCCGCTACACCACGCCCAACGTTTCCCATCCCTCTCTCCACCTTCTCCCTCCCCCATCATCGTCATCCTTTCCACCCCCGCCACTCGATTGGTCCGATCTGATCTTCTCCAACTAAGTCAATCTCATCATTCGGTTACCCATAATACATCTGCCTCCTCATGGAAACAATAATGCCATTTTCTTCATATTGTGATGGTAGCTAAGTCATTTGTCCGTCTATCGCTTAAAAAATCCTTAGCTTCAATCTGTATAATTTATTTTTAGATATGTATTAACTAAAACCATAATGCCAACGCGACCATGATTTTTTTCAATGTTTAGTTTCAAAATGTACGGATTGATTTAAAATTATGTTTTCCACGTTAGTTGATTAATTATTTTGTCTCAACTTACTTTGTATAATGAATTCGATTGTTATTTGGGTCTATTCCAGGTTTCATCATTTCATAAAACCAATAGGAAAAAGGAACGGTCTTACGCCCATTTCAAGTTGCGTTTGAGTACTATTACATGGTAAAAGAAAAGATAATTATTTAAGGTGGAAACACTAGGTGCTTGAAAGAGAATTATATTACCGCTGCTGCATTTTCCCATGATACAGTTCGCGCGAAATAAGAATAATAGGTGCAGTGTTGTGAAATTAACCTTTTCTTGAGTTTAATTATGCTCCAACAGTAGAGAAATGAAGTGCCATCGTATTTTCTCGAAGTGATCTCATTGTATGCCTGATATTGAGGGTAGAAGAATTAGATACTCCAAATTTGAGTACATGATTTATTTGAGGGATCCTATTACTCATGCAAATACGGCCTGTTTCCAAAACACTAAAATTTACAGTTGCGGGATGGAAGAAATGGCCCGCAAAAAAGTTACGCCCTTTGGGATAGTATAAAAAAAATTCAACGGAAATACAAGGGGAATAGCATAAAGGATCGAAGAATGTTGAGCTTGGAACTCATCCCAAGCTATCAAAAAAGATCTAATGGCGATCTATCAAAGTGATGGGAGATGTTTTTAAAAAATGGAGAGTCATTCGAATAAAAGATATGCTACTTTCCGATGAGAGAAAAGTCCGAAAAACCACCACTTGAGACACTTATTCGAACGTTTGGTACTGAAAATTCTCTAGGGTGATGAAAACCAAACTTCTTGGGCATATCTATCAACAGATAAAAAAGAAAATAAGGAGTTTCCGCCAAAATAATCAATCTTCAGTTGAAAACCTGGACAAGAGTTTGAACATTTTAAAGCGACTACGTCTTTTACTATCTCGTCTAGAATTTCTCTCAAAATCTTTAGAAAATTACCTATAAACTTTGACAAACATTTATAAAATAATAGTAAGTTTACTTGAACAGTGATTGTACATTGAATAAAAACGTTGCTTGCACACACTCTGGACTGTTCTTATGCTATTATAAACGGATCTCATCGAAACTCATGTATTTAAACTAACTTCATTACCTAAGTCAAACAGCAATTTTCAATCAACTCAGCGAATGATTTAGCTGGGAGGGTCCTCATTTTTAAACTGAAGCTTCGGAATCAAATCAGAAGGAAAACAAATGCTTCTCCCGACTATCCCAATTTACGAAGGCGAAGAGCTAACAACTCTGTTACGTCGTCTTGATGAAAGACGTGAGAACGCGAATGGTAGGTGTACCTTTGGCATAGATAGATGTCCTGTGGGCTGGTTTCTTGATAGGGAAGAAAGGTGATTGGAGGGAAGGGGCAGAAGGAGATAAGGAGTAAGTATGTGGCCTCCTACTGCCCCCCATTCGTCCACGAAGAGAGTGGGGACCGTGGAGGGAGAGAGATGTATAGATGAAGGGGATACTAAAGGGATGGAGAAGATCGCGTTCGGTGGAGCACACCCTGGGGATCGAGGGCCCCCTGATTTGGACGCTCCACTCCGTTCTGGCGACCAGGGAGCATTATTTCGTTGTCAGACTTCCCCAACTCTTCGTTCGCCCGGCTCTCATTTCTCCTTGCCCAACCCTTCCATTAGCTCCAACCCACACCTAGTCTCAGCTGAGTGTTTATTCTTTACAGGGTGCAACTATTGCTCTATGTAGAGTTGAAATCGCCACGTGCAAGTTTTGATTGAAACCTTTCTTTTTCTTGACGCTGCTGTGGGACATAAATGTTCCGTTTTAGTTCAAGCCTCGATAGACAGATGTTATTGCCACGATAGGAAGAATATTAAATGTCAAGTTCCGATTTGTGCATTTTCTGCGTCTTTAATACCCAATTGAAACAACCATGAACGTTTTGACCATTGTGTTGGTAAAAATACACATAAACTAACACACATCCATTTGGGCCCGTTCAAGCTGATGTTCACTGCTAAAATTTTAAACCCTCAAGTCTCTCTTCGGTGACTGGGAAATCTCAATCCTATATTGCGTACCAAGATCAGGAACGAATTTTATATTTGAGTAATTTTTTCGCAACCACTTTAAAAGGACCACATTTTTCGACTTCTAAACAAACATTTTGGAGGAAGATTAGATTAGTATTTTACAGATTAAACTAGGTTTTGGAGGGACTCCTACTACGAGTTCTGGGACTTATTCCGTAAAATTCGGGAGCATTCCAGCAAAAAATCAGCATTGACCGTAAAAACTTAACAACGGGAGAAGCGGAGAGAATAAGAGATTAGATAAATGCTCTGTTTTTACACTCGTTGGTCTACATAACATTCGACTCACACCACACTTCTTTTGCATTCTTTCCTTAATACTGCTATTTTAAGCTATAATTTGCGCCTAACCACAAAGTATACGTGAGGAATGGCATCAATTTTCATCTGATCAGTCCCACTTTATTAAATTAAATCAGAAAAAAATACGTATCTTTCCCCCCGAACTTGAGAAAAGTTTGTCTGCCCGTTCCGCGCCATGCTCTGATTCCCTCATTCTTTCTCATGAGAAGAAAGACAGAGAGAGAGAGAGAAGGAGGGAAAGAAAACGTAAAAATCGGAGAGGATCGACAAGAGGTAAGACTCATACGACAGTATTTTGCCCAACAAAATGTCGAATGTGCCGTTCAGGCGCGAGACTGGCGTTGGCAGGGTATTTTTGTTTAGAGGCCGGGGAAGGGGATCCGGAGTTGTGGATGGGAAAGGCTCTGTCGTGAGGATTGGAGGACGAGGGGCGGAGGAGGGAGAGAGGCCACACCTCGATTCCTTGTTCCTGCTCCCGCGCCAAAGAGCAGACAGCAACTCACGGGTGCAGCAAGACCCTGCGGCAACAAAAGGATCGGAGGAGGGATGAGAGAGACCACGAGTGGAGGTCAGCATGTCGTGATAGAGAGGAATTGAATTAGAGTTGGCTCAGCCTCCTGCCAGGAGAGTAACTAGTAATCGACCCCGTGTATACGACTGACGAGAGGGTGTTCTGGGAGTGAGGCGTAGGGAGGAGGTCCAGGTAAGGACGGAAGGGTCAAAAGGATAGGGACGCTGAAGAGAGAGAGAGGACGAATCCAAAATAGAACTGCGCAAACGTATTGCGATGAATGTGCTCCGAGTGCTTCTCCCAATCGCAAACCTCAACTGTCCAAAAGTTAATGGAAGATGAGGTGAGTTCAACGCATACGTTCGGATTCCGTATCTCGCGTTCACTTGCATAGAGCAACATAATCTAGTATTGATGCTCTAAGCAAGTTAACGCCATAAGAGTAGTCGTGTCAAATACTTGATTTCTCTGGAGTGTTTCAGTTAATCTCGCTAGGCTATTTATTCTTTGGGATACACCACAGGCTTAAACCAACATGATAACTCAAACTTGGCGTATGAAAAAAATATTCCTAACTATGGATTTCTCTGGATCTGAATTTCTATGGATAACTCTGCTTGTAGAAATTATTATCTAGAGAAAATGTGGCTGGAAGTTTTAAAAAAAAATCGAGTATTCAATATCAAATGTCAGTGGAAAATGATATCTATACTCCACGCACGATTTGAACAAATATTCTATCTAAATTGTTTGATTAACTGGCTGTAGACGTCAGCAGTTTTCCATACATCAGGAATAAATCACTAAGAAAAAGGTCCCATGGTAGGGTGAAAAATTTTGTTTTGTTGCTGAGGAAGTCGATTGCTTATCAACAACAGTCAATACATGATTGCTTATCCACGAATGTTTACTCGCACCGGTGTACCTCGCTTTACTACAAGGCAAAAATGTACCTTGAAGCGAGACACGAAGTACAGAGATCTTTGTCTTTTTCCCATGTTTCATTTTCCTATCACGGATATAGCGGTGAATCCATATACTAGGCGAACTTACAAATAAAGTGAATAAATAAAAGAATAGTTATATTATTTTCAAAAATACTATTATTTACAAGCCGTTTCAAGGAAAGAATCACTAATTGAACTCGTTATGTCATCCGGCACAATAGTTACGCACTTGGGACGCAGTTGAGTTAATATTTAAGTGTTAAATCGATTCTTAGGATCGCTAACCCACGAATATGATATATAGTATCGGTTTTCACAATACGAATCAATTTGCAGTTACAGTCATTACTACTGAAGTACGATAATTTTTGTAAATGAGAAAACGTTGCTCGTTACACAAAATACGTCCAAAATTCAGTGCAATGATTACAGAAAAATGATCATAGATTTACTTACAATTAGTGAATCATGCGATGCTCAATGACTTTTCTTTTCTCCGTTCATGGTGATTAAATAAATGTTGTTTTTGCTTAGATTTACCACGCACACAATGTTATACAAATTACTTAGTATTTTTTCGTACAAATAAGCCTAGCGAATTCAAAAATCGCAAGTAAAGTTGTTAAAATTTCTCGATAAAATATTCCATGATCGGTGAGATAATTTTTCTGCCAAAGAGACAAAAAAAGTGTTATTCAAATTATAGTAAGGTAAAAAGGTGAAAAAGAAGTTTGCCGAGAGGCAAACAACACCACATTAATGAGAATAATTTTAAAACTGAACTTTAAATAGTTTATTTATATATCCTTTATGAAATATAAATAAATCCGTTTCGTCATAGATTAAAGTACATAGTTAACGGTTCAATTAATTGCCTGAAGGATCGAATTTTATCAAGTTATTGACATAAGTTTTTTGAAGATCTAAACAAATTTTAAAATCAATCGTTTGGCGTAATGGCCATTTTTTGCTGAATTTCATCTCACTGTCATTCATTAAAAACTACAGTTTTCATGACAAAAACTATGACTTGAGCAATGAAACACTTGGGGAAATAAGACTGTAAATTAAGACCATTCCAATAGAAATCCCGAGAGTATGATTTTTTTCTCTAAAAAATTGAATTAAAAGTACGAAAGTAGAATGTTATTGAAGGCGCGTGCAGTTCATGTGACGGATATACGGTAAGCTTCTTTCATTTTGATGAAACGAATATAAATGCTAGGCGGCAGATAATATTGTTATATGCCGTGGGCCATATAACCTAATTACTTTCCTCCACCGTCGTATCCCTCTCCCACTCTATCCAAACAACTACACTGATGGTTATTCCGTCCGTGACTCTTCACTACTGCTTCTTTCGCAATAGCGAGAAAGGG
Organism: Hetaerina titia; assembly: GCA_037158775.1. NCBI lineage: Eukaryota > Metazoa > Arthropoda > Insecta > Odonata > Calopterygidae > Hetaerina > Hetaerina titia. The sequence continues at coordinate 28,664,752 of CM073776.1, read as the reverse complement.
TCATTACTCCAGTCTCCCACTGTTGCATGGAATAACAGTCACAGCAATCCAAAGGAACGAATGCATAACGGTTACACTAGACGTACGCATTACGCAGTCTTCTTGCACAAACACGTAATAAAAAGCAATACCGTGCAATAACGAACAAGGGGTCCTAGATGAATTCAGCTGAAAAAGGCAAAAAAACGATTGCAAAGAGGTTGAAAAGGTTTAGTAAACAATGGGACTAAATTAGATCTTTAACTTGCAAATGAATACCTTTAATACAACATAAACTTATCAGCCCAACTGTTAATGAAACATCATTCTACGAGCACCATTATCTTGCTCTAAGGGAATTAAAATACAAAAGGCTTCTTTTTTTCTTCATAAATTGTAATATTTTAATAAAGTAATGCAAAATACTTGGATTAAAGTTAATACATTGAATTTTTTCGCTAATTTAACTCTTAGAGCAGAATATCCAAAGACGTAATATACTTTTGGTGAATCAGTTTTGAATTGTGACATATTATTCTAATGATACGATTGCGAATCCCTATAAATAACATTTTGAATACAGAGAAGTAAACAATTTTTTTAAGTTTTGCAGGAATTTTGAACGGCGTAATATATATATATATATATGTCTAAATGAACATTTATCATCTAACAATTTCGCAATCCACACAAATCGGTCATCATTAGTCACCTGCTCACAACTTCTCCGAGGAGTTGCAACACGGCCACCGGGAATAATACCTGCCACTTCCCATAAATGTCTACAATTAAATTCCCGCAATGAATAACGTTACATTACTACAGTATCCCCTCTCTCTCTTCCCTTGGATCGTTTAAACGCACATAAAGAATCTTCTTCAAAAAACATCCCTCCGATCACAATTCGAGGAGCCTTCAACGCAAACTCCCCCTTTGTTTCCCAATCCCCCTAAGTCCCCTCCCTAACTCTCCGGTGGGAAAAGGCCAACTTACCCCTCTCCATCATTCCCTCTACACTTTAAATTTGTTACTCTTGAGAAATCAGCCGGTAGCCTTAAAATTTGGGGATGTATTTGGGATTCAAAAGGCCCGTGGATGCTGCTGAGAAAGAAATATCTGCCGAGCCTTTGGTAGAATCCTTGGAACTAATTAAACAATATGTTACGGGTATAAGTTCAGACTCTACGACCGGTAAAGCGAAACAAAACTCCAGCGGAGCATGAACAAGAATTAATAATCGTTCGTTTCTCGCGCAAAACCTTTAAATGGTACGAATTACGGTTGAAGAAATCAATTGTTACTCTCTAACTCTAGAAAATATGTAAACATTTATCAGGATGCGAAAACTGATGGGGTTAATTAACAAGGAAGCGGCGTTGTTGAAGGACCTAAACTTACACTCGCGATGTAGGTTTAGAAAAAAAGGATTGTTTTCTAGATATAATCATATTAATAACTTTTTACCTCAAAAATTGGAAGGTGTAAGAATGTTACGTTTAAATTATCACATAACCTTGGCATACTTTTTTGCACGACAATTCGTTCAATGATGTTATTTGCGCGTTTCGCAAAATAGGGGTATTTGATAATTTAATTAAAATATGCCAACATGTGCTGAAAGAAAATGACTGACTAATTGATTTGTTTTATGCAATATACTAGACGTAATTAATCATATTTAACCCGCTCCTGCTTCGATCCATAAAATGGAAAGTCAGAAAAAATAAAGGTAATAACAAATCAAACAAATGAAATTTAAGCATTTTGTAAAAACTGGAAGATAAGTTAAAAAAGAAATGATCGTGCAAGAAATCCACTGAAATTTGAAACGGCTAGCTACCCCTAAAACAGATCAATAAAAGAATAAGTATGAGCTGAATAATTGAAACATTTATCTTTAAGCAAACCTAAATACGTCATTTCTTTAGGAATTAAGGTTCGCGAATGAATAGTATTTTTTTTTTATGTCTTAATCATTCAAACTCGCGGCGTCCAGGAACCTTTAGTCCTAGTGGAAACGCGAACATAGTTTCAAAATTTAACTACTAAAACTCTACTTAAGGATGAAAAAATTACAGAGCTATCTGCATACCCACAAGAGAGAAAGAGAAAGGGCGATAGAGGTTTGCTGAAATTGAAGTCTTTCGTCCTTTCAGAGTGATGTGGGTAAATCCCGTGAATAATGCTTTCAATTTCTTTTATTATGGGTCCCTGGGCCTTTGGGAATAACCCGCAAAAGTCAAAATCCCAGCACTGGGAGACAAATGAAATCCATTATGCGTTTTTTTTGCGCCCCCCAATGTGAAAGGTCGAAAATGAATCCCTATAGCACACCGAGATTACTTCAGAGTTGACAGTAGATAGTGAAATGTCTGTTGACCTTTATCTATTAATCATTTACCATATCCCTAGTTTTTGGACAATTTTTTTTAATTATCATACACCTTAATGGTGGTACTACTGTGGTTTATCATATTGCGTTCACTAATTGTGTAACTCCAAAGTGACACCATAATAATTCTACAGAGAATGAACATCGAAAATTTTCGCCTGCATGTAATTCTACAATTATTTAAATAAAGTTAGCTTAATATAGCTGAATATAGCCTTAGTCTTGCGTTAGATTTCGCCATATCTGACGAAATGTTTGAGCATCACAGCTAATATTAAACCAAAGACACGGATTGACTGGAGAAAAGTGTACGTATAAATTAGGTTTGAAATTTGGAAATATTTTATGCATAAAAAAAGCAATGTACTCGTAGTGCCAGTTTGTGTAAAAAAAATATCCCTTAAAAATACTAGTTATATTACATATATACTTTAAACGTTCAGGGTTCACTTCGTAGAATTGTTTGATGTCCATATTAAATGAGTTTGTAATTTCTCACAGACTTTATTACGCTACAGCGCATTTAACCGTAAAATAAAATTTATGGAAAAATACAAACTCATTTAACAAGGGCAGTTATATTACTTTTAACCACATCCTTTAAATGGACTGCTGAAGATATCATAATACTTTCAAAATACTAGCTGATCTCTACCATCTGAGAGTAAAATTTCTAATACGATGTGATGAACCTTCGACACGATGAAGAAACAACGCCTCCGTATCTGTAGTTCGATATATTAACTTCGGAGATAGCAGAGGAAAACATCTTCATAGAAATGACTGCTTGCCACTGATCTTCTGATGCCAACCCGAGTTGAAAAACCAAGAGGTCCTCTCTACATGAAAAGGGTCGATGCCTGGGCGTCAAGGACGTAGCTGAGGGTAAGCATGGCGTTTTGCCAAACACACAGAGGGTTTTATTGTCATGAAAACTGAGTCCAAATCGGGGCAGGGTTCAAAGATTGTTCAGTGAGATAACAACACAGCTCTACAGACGTAATAACAAGGCCCTGCGTTCCACAAAGTATTGAGTTGACTGTCTTAAACTTGTCTTATCTAATTTTATGATAACGACGGTACTTCAAAATTTTCAAAACAGGCCGCAAACAAATATCTTGAAAACTAAATCTATGAATATATACTATATATATATATATATCAAACATATATGTATTAATATTTATAAAGACATGCATATATGTATTAATTTATATAATAAATAAATAAATGTGTATTCATAATTGTCATTTTTAAGAAATCCGTTTCCGTCTTTTGAAAATTTCGAAGTCTCGTCAATTTCAAAAAAATAGAGAGAAAATATTGAAGACAGTCGACTCAATACTTTTTAGTGTACGTGTATTTATTGATTTATATAATTGATATTCATTCAGTTGTAAATAGAAAAATGGAAAAGGGATAGGAATACACATAAAAGACGAGCACAGGTCCCGGTCAAGGAAATATTTTTACACTTGTGGTCTGCTTGAATCCGCCTTCCCCACCTTTCCTGTGTTTCTATTTTATGTGTGTTCGCATCCCTTATCCCTTTTCCGAATATCTATTTCCATGTGAATGAATATTTGTTCGCTGTATGGCGGAATTTCTTGTTTGAATGTTTGTTTGTGTGTATATATATTATTATTAAGTAATCTACCGTTTAAGGTAGGTTTTTAAATGGACACAACGATCAAATAAATATTTTGTAACTCCAAACGAAACCCAATCCAGCAACCTACTCTACATCAGGTCCCTCTTCATCTCTGTGTACTTCTTTCCTCCCTTCATTCCGTCCAACATCCCTATCTTGTTCCTTCCCTTTCCTCGTTTGCCCAACATCCTCCCCTCTATTATCATCTTCAAAATTCCATCCCGTCCAACATCCCTATCCTGTTCCTGCCCTGTCCTCACTTGCCCAACATTCTTCCCTCTATTACCTTTTTTAACATCCCACTACCGCTCAATATGATTTTCATCCATCTTTCCTGCCTCCACAGGATTTCTCTCAACAAACCCCTCTCCTCACCCACCATCTCCATAGTGCCCAAAATATTTATATTATTATTAGGTAATCTACCGGTTAAGGTAGGTTTTTGGATGGACACATGTATATATAAAAAAAAATATATATATATACAGGTATATATACACAAACACTACGATAATAAATATTCCACACACAGAAACATAAAAGAAGGACACTTACCGTAGATATTGACGTTTCGACGGCAAGGCCGTCGTCATCAGAAATTTTCAGAAATAATAAATTTTCACTTCAAATTAAATTTCATCAGAAATGATTTCTGATGACGACTGCGGTGCCGTCGAAACATCAATATCTACTGTAAGTGTCCTTTTATGTTTCTATGTGTGGAATATTTATTATCTTAGTGTTTGTGTGTCGCCGGAGAGCGTCAGTTTCAAGATTATACACATACTATACACACACACACACACACACACATATACATATACATATGCATATATATATATATATATATATATATATATATATATATATATATATGCACATACGTACTGAACTATAAACTAATAATACGCAAGTTAGAATAACGAATTTTCACCCTACATTTCAGGGAAGTGACCAAGAGATTATACGAATTTCAGATTCTCGATCAGCATTACGATAAATCCAAAAGGTCGTCATGTTAATCGTCGGAAGAGAGAGGAAGGATGGCACGCATAAGAGAGCACCGATGGGAATATGGGCGAGGGCCATAAATTCCTTCTTCCCCATTATTCGTTACTTTTTCTTGCATGTGCGTGGAATGCGGCAGTAACTGGAAAAGAATGGAGGCGACGCTAATGGATCCAGGGAATGAAAAACCTTTATTGTGAGTGATACAACGGAGAGATGAGAAAAATTCAGGAAATCATGAAGGGGGTCGAGGACTTCACTGTTTCTAAACAACGCGAAGTGAGAGGTATCATTTTCTGCGACAGAATGATACATGTCTTACCTTAAATATAGTGAGGTAAGAAATTATATCATAAATACTTACATGAATCAATTATATATGATTATACGTGGAAAATCTAAGATGAATGTGATAGAACTAAACGGTGTACAGCTTTATGGCGTGTATAGTTTATTGAATAACCATGGCCAGAATGAATTAAAACACGAATGAACTATTTTGCTTACTGCAAAAAAATTAGGCAACACGTATTTCTCAAGGTTATATTGAAAACAACACTCGTAGAGAATATTGTAATAGTTTAAACGTTATCATTAACCAGTTTACCCTTTGGATAACGAAACTCAGCAGCTTTCTGGGTCGTGCTTGCTTCTTCCATAACGTTAAGCTGAAAACCGAAACGATACAGACTTATTAAAGGCTAATTTTCCTCTCGAAGCTCTTTCCTCTAGAGAAGCAGTCGAACAGATCTATTAGTGATCTTGACTTACGGAAGGGTTAACTTTAGTACTTATGTAGATCTTTCGATTAATTAAGAAGTGCATGAATGAAGTGTTTTTTAATAGGTAAATCGATTTATGAAGTGAACTCGGAGAAATTTTCATAAGTTTGAAAAAGCCTCCAATGATAAAACGATGCTGCGGTGGATGCTGCAAGTTGTATAGGGAGCTAGGATGGGAGAAGGGAGGGAAATAAGTTGTTCCACGGTGATCATCATATTTAGACCACCATACTTATGAAATATTGGCTAAAATCACCAAGAGAGTGCGAACTCTAGAGCAGCTGCTGAGGATACTGATCTTCCCAACTTATTCAGCCATGACGCGATGACGGAAAAGACAGGAAAATTTGAAATTTATTCATGAAAATCATAGAATAAAGTAGTTATACTTTCATAGAAAAAAGAAAAAGATTGATCATAATAATGCGGTTTACTTTAAATAAAAGTAAATAGAGTTTTCCCTGCTCTATTACACGTAAAATATTTCATAACGGTCATTTAAAAAAATAGCAACCATTGTGCCACAGTGTTAGGAAGTACAGAGCGAGTAGTCTCCAAGAGCTTAATTGGAGACGAGACAGCCGGGAACAGTGGCACTATTGAGAGACGGAACGAAGGCACTATTGAGAGAGTGCCCGAAGCAAAGTCGGGGAATGAGAGAGGAGCATGTCGGCTTCGGCGGCAACAGCCACAAATACACGAGAGAGCTGTAAAGCAAGAAGAGGAAGGAGATGGAGAGGGAACAAAAGAAACGGGAGCGGGACTAGGGCCGTAAAAGACGAGACGGAACGAGGGGGAGAAATAGAGAGTGTACGGACTCGAATGAATCAGGCAAGAAGACGCCGAGGTTCATGCGAGCGGGGTATGCGGCCAAAGGGAAGACAACACGATTAAAGAAAGACGGAAATAGGGGAAGGATATTAAACTGCGCGGTTTCGGTTAGCCCCAGAGAAAACTAGATCACGAAGGCGTGTGGGTTGTTCCTTTTAGAATTTGAAAAAGGAATTCCGAGGGCATTGCATATGGCGAAAGTGAGGATGTGTTGACATCGTGGTGAGACTTAGGTGTGCATTCAAATGTTGCATTCCCTTTGCATTTGCATTCACAATCTTTTTATATATCATCATCCTCTATTCACGTCTCACTTCATGTCCCACATGGCATTGACATCTCGCAATAATATATCGTTTCGGGTGTTGTTTTCATATGACATTGCGATAACATAAAAAAACACAGTTCTGTCCTTCTCTTACTGGAGAAAGGTGGCTTGGACCACTGAAAATTCGATACCGAGTTTCTCTTTTTTTGTGTGTTTCTGTGTTTTCGTCTCTGTCCACTAGTGCTAACTTCGAAGGCATTATTATTCACGTTCGTGAGACTTTCACTTAGGTGTCTTATATATATATATATATATATATATATATATATATATAAACCATAAACACAGTAATCTACCCGAAGGTCGGTTTAGTAGGTGATGGTAGAGCTCACCCATGTACCAAGCCCTATACGGCGTGTGAATATTCACACATCAGGGTAGGGGGGCCAGTTCCTTTCCCTGTGCCGGTTATGGTTTCCCAGGAAGATCTGGTACCCGAAAAATCAACTAGCTTGGGTGGAGCTGCAGGTGCCCAAAGTTCCCTTGCCCGGGCATATATATATATATATATATATATATATATATATATATATATATATACATTAAAGAAATTACGGCGGGCAATACAAAATCGGCGGCGAGGTCTATTGTCTACTGGTGTCATTCTCGTTCATGACAATGCCAGGCCTCATGCAGCTGGGATAACACAAAAACTTTTGCAGCAATTCAAATGGGAAACTTTCGACCATCCACCGTATAGCCCGGACTTGGCCCCGTCAGATTTTCATCTCTTTACAAAGCTTAAAGACTTTTTGGCAGGAAAAAGATTTGACAGCGATGAAGAACTTAAAGAAGGAGTGACCCTGTATCTCAATGAGCTGGCGGCGAAGGACTATGCAGCAGGAATACAGAAACTTGTCACACGTTATGACAAATGCCTTAATTTGCTTGGAGTTTATGTTGAGAAGTAGTTTAAAGTATCCTATTTCAAATAAAATTTTTTATGTTTGTTAATATTTACTTTTGTGTCTTTATTTCACGAACGGGTACTACTTTCCGGATGACCCTCGTTGTGTGTATATATATATATATATACACACACACACATTCAAACACGAAATCCCGCCATACGGCGAACAAATATTACTTCACACATGGAAATAGATATAAAGAAAGGGCATAGGAAAACACATAAAAGACGACCACAGGAAATATATATATATATATATACATACATACATATATATACATATACATACATACATATATATATACATATACATATATATATATTATTAAGAAATAACGTGTGAGTCTTCTTTTTATGTGTTCTTATATTGTTTGTTGGTGTCCAAGTTTTTTTATACAACGTTTCCGTGTAACTTCGACGAAATCATCTATATATGTACGTATATAGAAAAATATATAAATATATTCATTTATTTATTTAAAAAATATATAGTTTTTTTATTCAACACTTCCATGTTACTTTGGCGAAATCATATATTCTTTATTTATATTCAGACTGCGAAGATATATATATATATATGTATATATATATATCTTCGCAGTCTGGACTTTCATCGTGAAGCTTGGAGGCTCAGATATGTCGATGCTATATCGTACCAACATCGTAAATGATACATCATACAACGTAAATGATTCATCATCCTCGTATTATTCTCATTCACATAATACCATCGTATTCACGTACCCCGTCGTAGAAACATAGCAAATCGGATTCGCTTGGCACATTGCATTTCATTACGTTGAGGTCACATCCGACGCCGTATGATTGCAGCGGATGATACCGACACGCCATACCGCATGAACCCTACATACTTCAGTCGATGCATCGCAACATCGCCAGCAATCACCTCATCCCCATCATAAGCTGTATCGGACGCCAAAATCCTACTTTGTGTGTCCTCAATGCGATATTCCATGAATATCGGGAATAGCAAGCCATGCCTCACGGCATAGTATTGCACAGCTCCAGCTGAGACGTGAAGAAAGGTGTAGGTGTATGTAACGAGATAATTAATGGGACACAAAGATATGAGAAGCAATGATATTTATCAAAAACACTTGGAATAGAAAACGGTTCTAATGAATTTGGGGGAAAAATGAAAAAAGAATGCGCAAAGGGGGATTAAAAATACGCTGACGATGTTTTGGTTCATTCTTCATAGTTCTTGGATTTAATTAAGTCATTCATACGATTCTCATTCATCCATCGAGTAATATAAAAAAATGAAGATTTTTAAAGGAATTGAAGGGAAAGAGAGAGAGACAACCGTAAAAATGTATGTTGGAAAGACTAAAATGGAACATTAGTTGAAGGAGGAAAATTAGGTCCCAGTCTTGAAAAAAATGATCAATAAAACCTAACTGGGATTGCCAATCGGCTGGTAATAACGTGTGGAAAAGCTGCTCATCTGAAGTTATTGAGAGCCTCACGGGTGGTATGTTTCGCTAATTCTCAGGAATATATTGTACTCTCTTCAAAATAGTTCAAACCTAGATTATGTCAATAAAATATGACGTTGATTCACACATCTAATGAGTTAACCAACATCGAAGGGGAAATAATTAAATGAGCGGAAACAGTTCTATTAATAATTACAAAATTCTGGCTTATGAGAATTTCCTCAAAAGAAACAATAGGTTTTCGCCCTTGCGCTTGTGAATTTATACAGTCCTTATATAGAGTGTCACGGAAATGCTGGATATACTGAAATGGGAGAACTTGAAAAACAGAAGAAAAAGGAGTATAATGAAAAGAGAAATTTTATAATTCCACATAGAATCTATGTGGAGTTATAAAGTTTCTCTTTTCATTATGTTAAGTCGATTCCATGAAGTCACGCCCGAGACAACGAATTAGAAAAAGGAGTAGGCTAGGAACGATGTATATATTTGTTAAAAATGACGAAGCGTGGCAAGATTTATGGAAAGCGTTGGAAAAACCAAACTTAAAGGGAAAAAACCACCACAGTTTGAAAATAAAAATAAGATCGCAACAGAAAAATAAAAAAAAAACTCTTTTTCAAACAGAATTATTGTTGAATGGAACCAGTTGTCTGGAGGTCTGGAGGTTTGTTCTGAGCCCTTTCCAACCAATTTTAGGAGTTTTAAGAATAAGTGTAAAGTAGTCACTGGGTGATAAACTTCACTGATAAGTAACTATTATACTATTGTACTTATTAAAATACTGCTCATATGTGAGGTGAACGGCGTGAAAAGTTGTATTGCAAAAGAGGATGATGTGTTAACAAGTGCGTGATTTTGAACGGTATATGAAATTGGATAGTGCGTGATTATGGACGGAGTTCGGCGATGGTCGGGGCGTTGTAGGGGTGGTGGGTGTGAACCTAAAACCCTTGTGTGATGGTAAAGGAGCGGTTGCTAATCTAAAAGTGTCACTGTGTACAAGAGCATTTTGTCTCATATCCGTTCTTCTTGTGCATGTATACATGTGAATTGTAAGAGTGACCGTTGACCTGACTTGACCGTAGCCACCAGGACTAACGTCTAATTGCAACGAGGTTTAGATAATAATAATATTAGGAATGCCTAATACAACACCGAGAACTATTTACAAAACTAATCCGCCTTTTGGACGCTACTGTATGGCCCACCCCAAATGTATGATCAATGTTACTTTTCCCAGTAGTGAAAACGTACCATTTGGAGCATGATATTTGTACCAAATTCAATTGCAGACTAACAGTTTAAACTCAATTTAATGGCATTTAACTTCCAGCATTTGTGCTATTTATGTGTTTTGACAATAAAAATATATTCACAGAGTAATTATGAATGCCTTTTCCACTTAAAATTTTATATTTGTATATAACGGATATGATACTGAAATGACTGGATTTGATGCTAAAATTCAGTTATTTTGTTCATACGACAAGTATATTGCGAATCGTCTTTAAACAGAGGGAAGAACGCCGACAGTACGGAGTGATAAAACTAATGTTTAATGCATAAGTATACGGTTTAATGCATAGGTTAAGCTGATCCAACACGGTAAAGGCTAATATAGATAAGGTATCAATCGGAAATGGTCAAACCTAGTTCTACCAATGCTTGCCACTTAAACGCTTCACTTTTTTGGGCAAAGATTATGTTTCTAATCTTATCACTGACAGCTATAAACCCTTAACGGATTGAGAGTATATCGGTGGATGACTCCCCAATACTGACCACTCTACAGTTTATTAACGACTCGATTTTTTGGTTAGTGTTTACTTATCGTAAGAATGGGGATCGATGAACTGAAATAGGTCGAATGCTCGCTGGGAATAAGTCACAAAAGGTCTTAAATTCGTATTCACGGCGACTCGTAGCACAACAAGATGTTTCAAGCAAGTGAAGATTTGAGCATACCAGAACTCTCTCCCTTTCGAAATTCTCACGAACCATGTGACGTTAGGAAAACACATGAGCCAGCTATAATCAATCACGTTTAAGCATCTCAACGTCCATGCACGTCCATTTATCTTCATTACTCAATCAAACTTTGAAATTGAGATTAAAGATGAAACTGAGCGGGAGGGAATGAGTAGGAAGAAGAAGATAAAAGGGAAGAGAAATAGGTTGAAGAAGGGATTTTTGGAAGTTGGCAAGAGATACCTAAAATGGAAATCATAATCTTTATTTATGTGCGTTTAAAATGAGAGGAGCAAAAAAAATGAGAGAGAATAGACATCAAAACTGATTATTGATGTAAATATCATCCAGAATACGCATTAGCGGATTTCCCTCCGCAGGCACTTTTAAAATGCCCCACTTTTACAATTCCAAAATGAAATCACCATAGTAATCAACTCGAAGGGTTGGTTTCGAAGCCAATTCCCTTCTCAGTGCCGCCCTGTGATTTCCCAGGAATATCTAGTACACGTGCCTAGCAAATTAAACTGCTTGGGTGAAGCGGGGGAAGACCAGGAGCATTAAAACCCGGTCAGGATAGAACTCGAACGCTTTACCCATTAGTCATGCCGAAAATTACATTGTAATGCATCACACCGTTTTTACAATTCAGATCACCGATATCGTAACGACATGAAACAACTCAATTACCCAATTAATTGATTCTGAGAGGTCCGCAAAATATTTATTTTGACCGATTGAAAAATTGTGATTGATCGGAAGTCAATTAGTTAATTATCACCACAGCTTTGTTTCACCAGTGCATATTAATTTTCAAGTTGTCATGGGGTAACGATAAGAGGTGATAGGTCACCAACCGTTGGGTAACTACGATTTGATCATTTATTTCTGGAAATATGGACGAAAAACATAACGTACTGATAATTTGACCGTAGGTAGTGGCTATTGTTATCTACAGTTGTGTCCATTAAGTGTTCAGGAGAGTTAGGTTCATCATAATTATCATTGAAGTCATTTTTACTACTTTTTAATAAAAGTACCTTAGGTTCATCATAATTATCATTGAAAGTAATTTTAACTACGTTTTAAAAATAGTGCTTTTTCACAATTATGGCAAAATTTATGCTTTTCAAAAACTTCGCAAAGTCCGTCATGCATCTAAAGTTTTCCACGATAAGTTTTCCAGTAAATATAAAAGGTTGGTTCTCTTTATTTCCAATTCTCGCAATTTCCAACGAATCTGGCAGCCTTTATCTATGTTTAGAAATTAAATCTTACTGGGAAGGGCCTCAAGTGCTCGAGGCATATTCGAGAGAAGGTCTAATTAATTCGAAATAATATATTCCTTCAACTTTGTCATTTAAATATTTTCCCATTATTCGTTTGATGGAGCCAAGTTGCTTAAACGAATCTCTTCGTTAGCATGTAGTTCCACGTGAAACAAAACGAAATATACCCGTATTCAAAGGCAGGGTTATTAGTCATATCAAGCCAACCCTTGTTTTGATGAGTTTCTTTCATTAAAGAGAAACAGTTATAGCTTTATATTCGGAGAAATTCTAAAGTTCCAGAATATAAAATCTCAATATCTGTGTAAAAATTTAAAAAAAGGCAACTGTTAAAATACGGTTTCTATAACAAATAAAACGGAACTATTAATTCTTGTAGGGGTTATTTTGGTTTGCAGTAGAACAATAAAGCAACTATTTGAAGATACTACGTTAGATATACTAATTTTAAGGACAAATTACTTTAAATTTCTCGAAGAAAGAGGCTATTTAAACCTATAGGTTTAACTAGTCTATTCTTAAAAAAATCTCTCATAGCGACGGAGTGCACTGCATGTATATATATATATATATATATATATATATATATATATATATATATATATATATATATATATATATATATATATATATATAACTTTTGGACGGCACAATAGAACACAGAATAAAACAGATAACACGTAAAAGGACACTCACACTGTAGATGATTTAAGCTTTCGGCCTACTCCGAGGCCTTCTTCAGGTCAGACTATATATATATATGTATATATATATATATATATGTATGTATGTATTTATACAGACACACTCACATGAGATGATAACCCTCCTCAATAGTACACAAACTTACCTCAGATGCCTCTATTATGCGATACTTGTATAGTAGCCAGTTCAATGCACTTCCTCTGTGTGTTGTATATATGTAAACCTACATATTTATGTATTTGTACATATGTACGAATATGTATGTACATATGTATGTACGTATATAGGAAAAAAGTTATGGGTAAAATATCCTGTTGGCAAAAGAATGCAGAAGGATACTTACGACTGCGTTTTAAATCACAGAAAAATAGATGTTACGCGTAAGTGAGGAAACGAGCGATAAATGAAAACTAATACAACAAAAAAGAGTCGTTGAATAATAAAGTATACACTGAGCATGCAGGCAAATATTGTGAAAGCGAAGATTGATGGAGGAGCAGGGGAGGGAGGGATTTACACGCTAAGGATAGGGAAATTGTTGAGAGCGAAGTCAGTGGAGATGGGGAAAAGAGTTTGGAAGGAGAAAGTGTGGAGAGATAGATAGACGCAAAATTAATAAGCTGAAAGCGAGGGGGATGACAAGGGTGGAAAACGTGGAGGACAGAAAAGATGGACGCTTCAGAGAGCAGAATATACGTAAATGGAAGCCCTGTGGTGAGGAGAAGGGGGAGAGAAGGAGGAGGAGCGAATCCCATGGGAAGGATTATCAAACATGCAAACGGAACGAGCTCGGGAGCATTTTCGTTCGCCGGGTGCATGTGCTTCGCGAATGGACTCGAGTGTTGATACCGTATTTCGTTCGTCTCTTCCGGCTAAACGGCTCCAAATGTGACGGCTGCCTACAAATGCAAACCAAACGGCGCTCTCTAGCAACGAAGGCTTCATTTTATTTTTACTCGACTCGAAATAACAACGGGGCCGCATAGTTTCGCGACATTTTATCGAAAATTTTTCACGAAGAGCGATCGGCTGCTCAGTCTCGTTTGCCGTGCCGCAGGAAAAAAAATGTGTGCACCTCAAACATTCTACTTGGGTCCCCGATCCGGAGAGAGCATCATGAAATCCACAATGGTAAGCGTAAATTAAATATCGCAATCGTGTAAACGTCGAGCACATTCTTTTCAAGAATTCTGTCTATTCTCGGTGGTCCGTCATTTTACATATCAAAGAGCAGAAGAATGACGAAAAATTGGGAAAATAACGCCGTGAAGAAAAATTCTAGCGGCAATCTTTAAAATCCTTCGAAAATTTCATAAATCTCTAATGTCATCTTTAATGTGCCCTCAAGTGAAGCCAAAGAGGATGTTACCCCGCAGAAAAAAATAAAATTAAAATACAGTGAAATAAGTGTATTAAACTTGGAATAAAATACCTGGAAAACTACTAACAATACAAGATGAATGTAAAGGGGTAGTCAACAGAAAATGGAACACCCGCCATAACAAACAGTTCACGCGAAAGGTGTCGAAAGTGTTGCTATATATCGATACTGACATTGCTGTGGTAGAACCGCATAGTGACAACTCACAGGTGCCCGCAGTTATCGGGTCGTTATGTCCTTCTTGTTGAGCGGATTGGTCTAACATGTTCGTCAGTTAGGTTTTCATTTGACTGCCCCTCATAAATTCATAGATATATGATCTACTGATTCAAAGTATTATTTGAGAAAATCGGCAAATGTACTCAGTACTCAAGCAGTAAATTACCTGAACTCTTAAATTGTAAGCTGATTTTCATTCAGAACTTATAGAACCAAGCCACAGGTTTATACGACCTTTTCATTCAAGTGTCTCAGCATTCGAAAGACAGAGTTAAAAATAATGTCTTAATGAATTTTATGACACTTGGATCAGCTTTATGAAACTTCATGATGAAATTTACAAAATAAAACCCTCGTAGGTTCCACGGAATTTTATTAAAAACGACCGGTTTCGTCGAAAAGTCGACATTATGAGGTACAAAATACAGGATAAATACCGAATACATATACACATGGATGTGGTGGGAGGGGATTTAGGAGGGGGGCTTTGGCGGGATTAAAGTGGTATGAAACTTCCAGTATTTTGTATCTGATGATGTCGACTGTTCGACAAAACCGGTCGTGTTTAATACAATTCCGTGGAACTTACAAAGGTGTTATTTTTCAAATTTAATATATCTTACTTTTATGTCACCGTGGAGACTTATGCGGTATGTACTTAGGATCTGAGATTAATTAAAGGGATAGAGTTTAGTGGAAACCAAAACTTTTTGGATCCAAGGGTGTCAGTATGTAGGATTTAGAAAAACCCACCACGGTGTGAATCAACTGAGGACTCGCTACATAAACCTAAATCCTGTAAATAAACTGTAAATATGTCCTTAAAACCTAACTTCCATCAGTTGTTAGCTGATAGCAATTTAATATAACACTTGAAGATGCATTAAATTTTAGACAATTGCCTTGAAATGCGAAGTAATAGAAATACCTCGCCCTAATCAAATTAAAGGAATCACAATGTTTTCGGATTACGATGTAAATCGCGGGTTTTTTCGCGCATATAATACGAGTATAATGTGGTTCAAGGTTGAAACTCAGTTTACCGGGAAACCCACTGAGTCATGATGCTGCTCGGTGAATGAGATTGATGAAAATCTGTTCCGGTGAAGGGGTTAAATGTGGCTACGAGGCGAGGACGCGTTAATCTGGCTCAGATGGATTCTTAAATTTGGGAGCTCGGGAATTTGTACGTGGATTGGTGATGCGGCATGTTGCGAAGAGGGGAAGCATTTAAACCAGTGGATTAAGTAGATGATAGAGTCTTTCAATTTTAATCACGAAGAATTTTCATTGAAACGCTCGGCCTAGTTCCCAGGATTTTCCATGGTGGTTGGGGGGAGGGGAGCGTCATGAGATAGAATGACTGCTTCCGAATTGTCTATGCATTACTGCAAAGATTTTGTTCAATTTTCTATGGTACAATTGGTTTAAAAAAACAACACTGTGATCATAATAATAGGTTGATCTGGTGTTCGTGAATTTTAATCTTGAAGCCATTTTGTAAATCAACAACCTAGAGGTTAATGAAACATAAAAAAACATTCACAGGAAATTAGAGATACTACAGCTCAATAGGTGATATAAACTAACAGAGGATGGAAAAAATAGAAAATTAAGTCCTAATGGTAGAAGAAATATATGAACGCTTTGTTTTAACCTAATTTCACAGAAACTCATTCACTAATTATTCACTACAATCCATGGAAATGCTCGCTACACCACAGACGATAAAATAGAAATAATTCGTTTTAAGTTTTATTCCTTATGACGACTTGATAAAACGAACATGATGAGGAAACATTTGATGGATAATAATTCACACACAATGTGGTGAATCACTTGGAATCATCCCAATAATTAATCCAGAACAGTTCAATCTCAAAGGTGTGAAAACAAGGATAATCCATACATTTCCAATGAACATTTATTCAATACATGACCAAGGTTTCTCTTCTTACAATCCAATTGATTATTAAGTTATTTCTGCACAGCACTGTGCACAACATTGCGCTCAACATATTGACCTTAATGTCATAGGTTTCCATTTCATTATGAATATTCACACCACAGTTTTTTGATACGATACAACTGTAAAATATAGCAAAGCCAATATTACTATAAAAATATACAAAAACAGCAAATAACTAACCAACTATGTCTGCGTTTTTTTACGGAGAGGCAAAATATGACCGAACATTATTTTTAGAGGAGTAGAACAATAATAACGCTAATAAAAAATAAATGGGCGTGGCTTTTTTCCTCGTCTCACTATTTAGACGGAACTGATTATCGGGCTATTATTTTTCGTACCACCCATATTAGTGTTTCGATCTGATCGTATCAGACAGAGAATAAAATCATCGCTGTCTTCCATACTGTAGGAATATTTTCATTCTGTGAAGTGACTGCTTAATAATAACAGCAAGTGTACCCAAGGGAAAATTAGTTGATGTAGTCTCTCTCGCATGTCTCTTTTAAAATACGGCATTCCACGCGGGGGCACAATAGTCACAATAATCAATTCAAAACGATACCGTTGTCACACCAGGAAAAATAACAGGTGGGGAAACTGCTCAGCTCCCGCCAACCGTCCATACGGAGAGGAGCTTGGGCCGGGGCATTAAATTATGACGCCCGTGCGCCCGAGGACAATACCCAACGAGGCTACAAAAGCCGAATTTGAAAGGCAAAATGGAGTCCACGGGACTACGAATGGATTGGGTTTTTAACCCAGGGATTCCAACCGAAACTCGGGAATATAGAGCTAGTCCTTTTGACGGAAGTTCTCTAAAAACTTCCTCCTAAACTTCTCAAATCTTCTTCCCCCCTCTCTCTCACACTCTGCTCTCTCTCCAAGTCCCTTCTTAAACTGCTTCCAAAACCTCCTTACCGCCCTGCCCCTCTGCCTCCACGCTCACATTCTATCTCTCTATAAATCTAAAACTTTAAGCACTCGTTTTCGGTGACACAACGAGGGAGAGATATGGGGGAGGGAAGAGGGAGGAGCATTGAGAGAGAGAGAGAGGGGTTGGGATTTGGTGTAAAAACGAACCCCCCCCCTCTACCCTTCAACCCTCAACCTCCTGAATGAAGAGGGACCGGAGGAATAACCGGGTGAAAAGCGTAATTCATCCGGGAGCCAAGGAAGGGACGAGGCGGGAGTGGAGAAGGAGGAACGAGACGGAGAAGGAGAGAGAGAGGAGGTGGGGATAAGGGAAAGAGAGGGTCGGAAAGTGACTCTATTTCGACGAAAATGGAAATTAATGCCGCATGAAGTGTACCGCAGTAAAGACAACGTGTGCGTGAACTCGGGAGTGGTCGAGGAGAGAGGGAAACACGGGTGGGGGGCAAGAGGGGTGAGGAACGAGGAACCAGCGCGGCGGGGGGAGAGAGAGAGGGAGCTTAAGATAAAAGGACCTTTTTTGTGCAGGCTTGGCGGTTAGTTTATGGGGACGCATAGATATCCATGGTTTGGGACTGAGTGCGGACGGGGTTGGTGGCGGCGGGAGTTGGATGGCGAAGGGGAGGGTGGATTTATGTCAAAAGACAGGGAAGAGGGGGGGCTCACGAAAGGAGATAAGAAGGAATGGTGGGGATGGAGTCTGGAGTCGGGGAGGGAAGGAGGATTCCTGCAAAAGTGGGGCCCCTTATATTCGAATCCCCTTTTTCCCGCGACGTCGACCGGAAGGGGTCCAAGATCCGCGTTTACGTCGGTAGGGGTGTTTTTGAAGTGGCGGCGGGGACTTCGTGGGAAGTCGGAAGGGCCGTGGAGACGAATTTGCGATGGAGATGAGGGGTGGGGCGGAGTTGGA
The DNA here is from genome assembly GCA_037158775.1 of Hetaerina titia. NCBI lineage: Eukaryota > Metazoa > Arthropoda > Insecta > Odonata > Calopterygidae > Hetaerina > Hetaerina titia. The sequence goes on along the minus strand of CM073776.1, from coordinate 28,646,034 downwards.
GGAAGGGTTGGGGAGGAGTATTCATTTCAAACCCGAAACTGATAGCAAGTTGAGTACATTGCATTGAGTAAACGTAAGTGAAAGCATGGGAAAACATGCATACATATAGTCTATCAATAGAAAAGAAATAGAAATATCACATGAGACAATGTTAGAAGTGAATAAATGTAGACGCATATAACAATAACTCTGACTAAATAATTCAGCCAATGAAAAATTATGAAATCTCATAAAGCGTCTCGGGTGTGATGGCGTGGAGACGTTTGACTGATATCCCATATAAATAATAAACAAATATTAATTTTTTCAACGATTTCAAATGAAAATCGATCATAGTAGCCCGTTATCAAGTGAATTCATAAGGAAATGTGCCAAAGAAGTACTGCTCACACGTTCGCTAATTCACACAAAATCAATGCGATAAGTAACATTGATTTTAATTCAATATATATATACATATATAATAAAACATAAATATTTATTTATATTAAACGTATCAACATATGCAATACATCATCTAGGACAGAAAAATATCGATTTAATTTTTTAAAATATGCCCAATTTTTAAGCAGATTATGGCAAACAGCATAACCAATATTTAAAATAGCAAAAAAATTCTAAACATCCTTATTGATAGCAGGAACGAAATATAGAAGGCCTTTGATGAATTACAGGGGAAAACTACGGAAGGCATTCGGAGAATTACACTAAAAGAAAGGATTAGCGTATATGAGTGATAGTTAGAATCGCTAACTGCAGCTGAAAGGTAACCAAAGACCAAACGGAAAAGTTAACAAGGAAAATCCGCAAAGAAATGGATGGACCGAGGAACGAAAAATGTGTTCTGTCCGTGAAAAACCCCGATTCCGGGGATAGTGAAGATTTATATTTGAACAGTAAAATATACGATGGTGGTAAGAATAGAGCTGGTGAAGGCATAAGCACCAAGCACCTAACACCAAGCTGAGAGGAAAAACCAAAGGGTGGATCCAAGTTCTCGGAATTTATTAAATGAGGTTGAGTAGAACCATAAACACTAAGAGATTTCTTCAACCAAAAACATCTATTTTTGCTTTCTTAAACGGAAAATGTTCAACCACCAAGCCAAAGCATACTAAACTTTACTCTTATACGTATCTAGAGAGAAAAATTGGGTGAAGGGAAGAATAAAAAAAAGAAAAATAAGAATGGTGGAGATGATCGTTCGTCATATTCTGGACAAAAATATTTCCTAATGTTGGTCTTGTGACTAAAATTAATGCAGAAAACATCTTCCTACATCTTTATCTACTTTACACACCGCAAGTCGCCGCAAGGGCGTGGAAAAACCACAAATGTATACAGTCCACAAACAAAACATGGTATACATTCATGCAAAAACCCTTTCACCCCATGCACATTCAAACAAACAAACTACCAACTAACATACACATGACCCTAATAAATTTTCAATGTTTAATTTCGTTCCGATTTGTAAATTAAATGTTTTTAATATTTATAAAGTAACTTTGGTTTCCTACTATTATGATTTCTGATTGTTCTGGATAAGAATGAGTATCTGAATCTATCTATATTGGAATATTTTTCCCTTATTTCATCTTTGTGGTCTGATCTACCTAAGTAGTGTGGGGCCATTATAATTCCTTTAATGTCATCGTTACACTCGTCTAAAAGTCTAAGTCTCGCTTTTTCTCTTGGTATTTCAAGTGGGTCCCAGCCAAAATCCCCCAAGAGACCTGTCAAACTTGCGTTCTTATTACAACAATTTTAACGAATCTGGTGGATTTTCTCTGAACTTTATCTGATCCTTTTTGGCAAATTTTCTCCCAGGAGCCCAAATACTTGGGGCATAGTCCAAATCAAGTCTAACTACAAGGTCCTAAGGATATACGGAAACATAAAGATGCTAATGTGTGTCTTAATGACATTTCACTATAAATATTACAAATAAACTCTGCCTATTCTACAATAATGTTACAAGTCACCTAGTTCATCGGAAATGATAACTTTGGGAAAGTCAGAAGCCTATGAAGATGAATGAATTTTTTTTAATAAAGGGAACGCCCCATGAAGTCGAACTCCGGAATTGTTATGGGATCTCTAGTATGTCTGGTCAACACAGGATATGGTAATATGGAGAGAGAGAGAGAGACAAGTGTGAGCACGAGATTTTTCCACTCATGGTTACGAACGAGTTGTAAGGATGATGTCGTGTAGGGGAAGGGATATAAGAGACGCTCCTATTGTTTGCATTCGACAAAAGAAGTACGAAAAGGCGGACGAAAAAACGTGCTCTTAGATGACGGACTCTTCGACCGGCTTGGGTGGGGTCGTGCGGCAATGGACGTCAGGGAGGGAGAATGAAAAGAGAGGGATGGGACGTAGGTTTAATTAGGGAGGATGGAAAGAAACGAGGAGAGCATGGCGGGGGGGGGAGGGTTGGGAGAAAGCGTAAACAGGGTGGAGGGGGATATCTCGCAAGAATGAATTCATAACTGCTAGTAATTTCGTGGCATGTCCTCCCCTCGGATTTTTGCTCGCTCTACTTGCGGTAGTACGTACGTAATGTGGACAGGGGAGAAAGTGGATATTCGTCACAGAAAATTCACTAGGAATGCGCTCATTACCTTTACTCTTACTTACAAGTGGATTATCAATTAGGCTTCCACTATTTGCGAATTGTGGTGAAGCATTTAAATCGCCCTCATTTTACGGGACTCCTGTGGGATTTTCCAAATAAAAGCACCACATTCTTCATTTTATGAGAAAATGACAACAAGTTCAGTGTGCGGAAAAATCATCACAGCGATCAACTTTAATTAAAATTGGCAATTTTCCACAAAATAAAATTTTTTTAATACGACCGGTTTCGATGTAACTACATCATCTTCAGGTCCTGAAGATGATGTAGTTACATCGTAACCGGTCGTATTAAAATTTTATTTTGTGGAAAATTTCCAATTTTAATTAATTATGGTATTCCACTATTTCACGCCTGAAACGTCTCTTTTTACAGCGATCAACGATTTGAAATTGTTTGCAGATTCATTTCCTGGAATGCATGCTCGGAAACAAAATGTAGAGCTAGTTTATACCAATTTTAATGCGTATTTTTTATTTTCTAAAGGTTTCTAAAGGTTGTTTTTTAAAGGTTTATAAAGCTTTTCTAAAGGTTTCTAAACCTTTAGAAATCTAAAAAAGGTTTTTTAAAAACCTTTTCTATTTGATATTTCCAAAAAAAATGTTAACTCTTTAAATACGAGTATATATTTTGTGATTCGATGTGTGAAAAAATTTGCTGCTCCATTTGTAAGGGGTCAAGGAATGCTTGATTTACTGTCATAAAAAGTTTTAAGAATTAAAACGCGAGGACTCTGGAGAGGAAGATATTAATTAATCCCCAAAATAGTCGTCCAGGCTGATAGCGGTTTAAACGGAGACAAATAAATTCGTCCATTATCAAGAAACATACGGATTCAACGATTAAGAAAACTCGATACATTTGCATCCATCTGCGGGCAGCATGTGGGTCATGGCAAGTCCGCAATTTAAGCTTTATAACTTATTTCCAATTCGATGGAAAAAAAATAAGAAACTGAAGCGAAGAGTTCGCTTCCAAATTTTAGGAAATTTCCTCACGCAAACTATTTCTGAAGAATTCCGTTCCCTAGGCTATCTTTTTTCCGGTCAACCTCTGCCGTATTTGTTTTATTCTCAACGGAACCTTCTTCCATTCCTAGGCATCCGTCTTCCGATGATATTTTTCAACCCCCGTCCGCCGCCACTGGACAGTCGCCAGCTTCGCTCCACCGAGGTCGATTTCAAATAGGTGCTCCAGCAGTCCGGGCGTGCGCTCCGCCCACTTCGAACGCCGCCGGGACGGAAGAGGAAAAAAAAAAACAGCGGAGCACCAGAAACGACTCATTAGATTTTCCCGGAGATCCATTTGAGGCAAATTGAACTTCCAAAGCCAAGCGACATTTTTGCTAACCTCCGCTGCAGATCGGCGGAAAACGTGTCTATCTTAGGGATAAAATACCCGAATGAAATAAGGGTCAGGCGTGACCCTTTGAAGGGGGCTCATTCCGAAGGGCTAAGGTTTCTTTACTTACAGGGGGACATGAACTATGGTCGTCATTTTTCTTCGTCGAAAAATATAGTGAAGTACTTCTAATCAGTCAACCCTCAGTGGGACGGTTGTTAAAACTACTTGAAACAGTCAAATGTGCGAACATGGACGACATAATTTAAAACTCACAGAAATATTTATGCGCAGGCATGGTAGTCTTTGGTTTTTTTCCTACGTTCGAAAAATTTGACGGCTTCGAATCCCGGAATAAAAAAACGGAAAGTCTACGATACTGAATATCATTATTTCTAAAAATTTATCACTTATATATTATGATTTTCATGCATTACTGCAGATTACGACTAAATAATTATTATTAGGTAATATTCCGGTTAAGGTAGGTTTTTGGATGGACACAACTATCCAATAACCATTTTGTAACTTGAAACAAAACCCTATTCAGCAACCTAATCTACATCAGGTCCCTCTTCATCTCTGTGTACTTCTTTCCTCCCTTCATCCCGTCCAACATCCCTATCCTGTTCCTGCCCTTTCCTCGCTTGCCAAACATTCTCCCCTCTATTACCTTCTTCAACGCTCCACTACCGCTCAATACGCCTTTCATCCATTTTTCCTGCCTCCATAGGATTTCTCTCAACAATCCCCTCTCCTCAACCACCATCTCTAGTACTTCCTCATTTGTTTTCCTTTCGGTCCATTTCACCTTCTCCATTCTTCTCCACACCCACATTTCAAAAGCCTCCAATCTACGTCTATTCTCCTGTTTCAGCGAACACGGACTAAATAATATTACATTTAATTGCAATTAGATCATTGAACATTTTAATGAGATTTTTCGATCAAAAGAAAATATTCCAGATATTTAAATTAATTATAATTCATATTAGCCACTAAAATCAATCAATTAGCATAATATCAATTTTTCATTTACGTTCTAATTCTCGTGAAATTTACTGACATGTCGTCGGGTATATGAGGACAAACTAAAATACCACGTTAATTAAGGAATTTTTGAAAGAATACTGATGTAATTTGAAAACGGATTGAAATTATGCTGAAATGACGAGTACGCGAAATGTAAAATATATCTTCTGACAGTTAATTCAGATGTTCAACATATTTTTTTTTCAATTTTTAGTGCTTCATGGGAGTTCTGCTGAGGTTGACGATATGTCAGTATGTTTACCAAGCATAAGAGCAGAATTCTGTGCAGCCTCCACTTAACGGTCTAGGGGTGCTTATTCTTGAGGTGGTATTTTGATCAGGTAATATAATCAAGTTGAAAAACTTCAAATAATTTCATAACATATTATGAAAAATCAAGTGACATACCTTTTTGAAACAATTTACTATTCCTATACAATCCGTGATTGACATGTGCGTCTCTCAGCTTACCTGAAAGAAAGAAAATGATACATATTTAATGACACAATGACTATGATAACTATTTATTGAAACACTAAATGTTTTAAATTTATTTGATAAAATATATCTAGATGATAGGCAATCACTAAAATCATTCAGGAATTTGAGGGAAAGTTTTCCGTATGACAAAATATTTTTGGCTAATACTCCATAATTAATTATTTCTTATGCCTACCGCTTGAGTCATGAATAAGATAATTACTCTGTCGCGGTTTATCTCTTTCAGTCTTACGGTACGTGAAATTCACACATCATGATATGAGACCAGTTTTCAGGTCCCTGCACCACCTGCGATTTCCCAGGAAGTTCTGTAATTCAGTAAATCACATATTCGGATTAGCTGGGACGGTGAGTGTTACTCTGATTTGAACCCGGGACCAAGCCTTTAACGACCCACGACTAGTCGGGCTCACAGTGCCAAGTGCCAATCATAAACTTTACGGTGGTATATTTCGAATAGTCCCTTAACCTATACTTTGGTTTACTGTACGCGCACCAAGAAAACAAAAACTTTTGGGTACTATTTGGGGAAAAAGATTAGGAATAGGAATATAAAACTGATCTGATCAAAGTAAGCTATGAGCAATGATGATTTTTATACACTTACCCGTTGATACTTTTCCAAGGTATTCATCCAAGATCAAGTAAGATTTATCCTTGATAATATTATTATAAGAAAATTTCAAATATTCACACACTGAATATTCTCTTCGGCTATACTTTGGAGTACCTTCGATCGATATCACTATTAACTTACACTGCTAAATGATACAAGTTCGCTTATACTAGTAGAGCCAATGGAATCATATCACAACAATGGTTCGGATGTTAGATTTTAGCTCTAAAAGCTTTATTCTCGAATCTAGTTGCCCCAAGAGTCGCATCACAAGCCTCTCGATTTAACTTTTTATCTTAAAATAATTTAATTTCATAATGGCTCTTTGGAATACTAAAATAACATAATATTTTGCATATTATTTTTATGTCCCAAGATATTATTGAATATCTTAATATATACCACATGTACGTGCATCGTACAATCAGAATAATAATATATTTACAATTTAATTCAGCTAATTTTCCCCTATAATAAGACCAGACATACGATCACATTTGTAATAAAATTGTTCCAATAAAATATTGCCGTCAGCGCATTATTCACATTTATTTAATTGATCCATACCATTAACTGGAGTGAAAAATAATAATAAGCTATTAATTAAGAATAATAAACTGTATTAGTTAGGCAAGCATGTATGCTTCACATAGTATGCATATTATAAATGTTGGCAAATAAGTCAATAATCCATTTTTTCGATTAATATTTGCATTCGTAATTCTCTGAATTAAGTTATTTATTACCTGTGGTATAACAGTGCCTTTGAAAAATTAATGGATACCCAAATGAACCTTTCTTTATAAAATAATAGCTACATAATGTTTCTTTGGATTACATTATTGAAAAAAAAACTATTTTCATTTCATAACTGCTAGTATAATTCTTCCTATGGATTTTGCTTAACCAGATACATGATTGTATTTTTTTTCGTTAAAACATCGATACGCAAACATTTAATTTCTAAATAAACAATTAAGTACAACAAAAACTTAAATCTCCAAAAGTTAAACTTCTGGTTAAAAGTTATGTTAACTCAGAGCATACATACGAATTGAATCCTGCGTTAATATTATGGCATACTCATATGCTGAATATTTTTCGATCTCTTGAAGCTCTCAGAGATGTGCCGACCTGCTCCGAAGCTCGATTTAATTGATGACCACTCGGTTTTCGATGCGTTCCACGGTCAACTGGAGTGTCAAGAATTTGAGTCCCACCACGGGGAAGATCTTTGATCCGTCACGTAATGGATCCTTCTTGATTAAGTTATGTAATGGCCTCTATCGTTCGAGCCTTACGCGATAGCTACTACGTACCCAGAGCCATTTCATTGGAAAGCACTCGCGATGATTGTTCCATTTATTTTTCGCAGTTCAAATCGATGTTGGGGGTATCCCTAGGGTCCTCCCACCAGTTAATCCCTCCTCCGAATATAACCATAGATGTGTGCCGAAATGTTTCAATTTTGGAGGAGTGCAATTCATCATGACGTGACCTCGTCGCAGGCATCCTCACCGCCGTTACCATTTACTATTCTCCCGGTGGTCTCAAGCTCGGACTTGGCCGAGTTAGCAGTGTAGGCACGTGCAAACGGCCACACCTCAAGGACTCTTAGAAGCGGGAAGAAATTACTGTGAAAAACGAATTTGAGGCAGAGAACATAAACTAAGATTTTACACTTATACTTCCTGGGAATCGGAATTTTTGTGCATTCGCAAGTTTTTGCGATATTATTAGTGGAATGGAGCATTTTTTTTCGACAATGTTCTTAAAAAATTAACACTATATACATGTAAACGTGAGGTACAGAGCCATTATGAGTATATTAATGTTTAGGAGACGAGATCTGGAAGAAATGTTGGAAAAGATGTGTCGCCAGTCATGTACTTTGAGGACGACAAGTTCGATTAAGGAGTATCCGTTAAAATAAATAAGTTATAAAATCAGTCCTGTCCTTTTTTGATCACACCTTGTAAAAGAACTTTTTTTTAGGAGCGAAAGGAAGGAAAAACCTTTTCTTTCCTGCATTACTGGAAGCGCTATATGTAATAGATTTTATTCAATGATCTATAAAGTATTACTCGACACAAAAACTTAGGGGGATCGGGATGGTGCGATGGCTAACATACAGGCACCGAGAGGGTCCGGGTTCAAATCCTGGAGACAACAAATATTTTTCAGTGGAATCCCGATCCCTACTTGAGGTGCATTGTGGAGAGCACTTAAAGTGAGTACGACATCCGTCGGAAGGGACGTTAAACTGCGGACCCCTGGATACCTTTCGACAAGAGTAGGCTAATGTCGACGCCGGGTTTCTCTCCACCCTTCCTTTTCCACCCATCCGTAATGGCGCAAATGACCTTAGCTGTCGGTTGCCTTCCATAAATACTACTACTAATACAACAAAACCTTAGAATAGAAAGGTAAAATGGAAAAGAAGAACAATGAGTTTGAGTATTTGGGTTATTCGTTTTGCAAGGCTCTTCATTTCAAGACAACCATTATTGCTCCACCGGATTTTTCAATATTTTCAATCTCCTTTTGCAAAATCCAATTTTAAGGGAATATTAAACACATTTGAAATAATTTGCAAAATTTTTCAAGCAAAAATAATTGGCAATTTACGCCCATAGAGCTTCATAATCTCTCGACGAGTTGAGCGATCTCTCCATGCTCTCCCAACTGAGGCATGCTCTCGACGGTAAGAGCCGCATCCTCCTCCGCAGTAGCTCGCCAATCTAACGCTAAACAAGGGAGACGTCATTCTCTGCAGCACATCTGACCTCCGACCTTATTCCCTCGTCACCGAAGGGAGATTTGAGGGATCGTCCGGGCGGTGTCGTCGCGCAAGGAGTGGGCGTCAAGGAGCGGCGGGTCGGCGGGGATAAGGGCGGGAACGGGAGCTTAATGGCGAAAGGTCAAATGTGAGCTGTGCAGCAACATTCTCTCCGGGGTGGGATTTCGGTCCGCGGGCGGAGGATAAAAGTTCCCGAATGCGCTGGATGCTGAGATGGAGCTAGCTCGTCGATTAGGTCGGGAAGCTCGTTACAGCGATGGAAATAGCTAATTTCCCGCTCGAAGTAGCGAGCGCAAGAAGAGAATCACCGAACGAGTTTGGATGGGAATTGCCGGGCGGATACCCGTTACCTATTCAAAGTATCATTCGGTCGATATCCACAACACACTTGGTGGAATTTTTTGGTACGTGAACTTCGCAGAGTAGGTCTGATGATATCCAAAGGAAGCCAGAGCAGCCACCTAAGACTTAATCAAATGATGCGTAATCGATATGCCCGGAGAAAGAGGAAGGAAGGATTCCTCTGGTGGGATAAGTACACTGTCCCAGTTATACTCGTTAAGGCTAAATGTCATTTACTATAATAATGCCATCTGAATCAAATCGGCGCCATTTTTCATAGAAAGTTCATCGTATCTGAACCACTGATTCAAATATAAAACTGTGAAACATACTCAGTGAATAGGGTGTGAATTCGTAGATTAGTGATCGTAATGGTCTGGAAGTAATGGTGGATTGGTTAAACATTGAAAAAGTAAGCAGTTTGTTGAGACTTTCATACATACATATGCATGTATGTATATATATATATATATATATTGTCCTAACTAATCTTCCGAGGAAAATGGAGCTCGATTCCGTCGAAATTATCAAGAAATAACGTGTGAGTGTTCTCATGTTGTGTGTTGCTGTCTAAGTTTTATTTATATATATATATATATATATATATATATATAAATAAAAATAAATATATATATATATATATATACATATATGTGCGGGTCGCGGTAGTCCAGTGGGTAGAGCGTTGGCCTACTGACCGGAGGGTCCCGGGTTCGATTCCCGGGCAAGGCACTTAGGGCACCTGCAGCTCCACCCAAGCTAGTTGATTTTTCGGGTAAGAGATCTTCCTGGGAAACCATAACCGGGAAAGGAACTGGCCCCCCTACCCTGATGTGTGAATATTCACACGCCGTCGGGCTTGGTACATGGGTGAGCTCCTACTAAACCGACCTTCGGGTTGATTACTGTGTCTGTGGTTTATCAACCACTATTATGGTTTATATATATATATAACACTTTTGTGAAAGTCTCACGGACGTGAATAATAATGTACATGGAATTAGCACTAGTAGAAAAAGACAAAAACAGAAACATACAAGAAAGAGAAACTCACTAGGTATCGAATTTTCGGTGATCTACGCTACCTTTCTCAAGAAAAAGGACGGAACTCAGAGTTCCGTCCTTCTTTTCCTTGAGAAAGGTGGTGTAGACCACCGAAAATTCGATATACGATTAATTGGGAGACTAAACCGTTGAATACTTCTTTTGAAGGCGTTAATGTTTTTAGGCATATAATTAGTTTGCTTTGAAAATTCAATAATGAAATGAATTCTGAAAACATATTTGACAATTTACCGAGAATGGGGCTGAAGTTAAATTTGGCCTCAAAAGATATGCTTGGTGAGAGGATAATAAACTCAGATGCAGAATGAATGGGGAGAATATAGCGTAGGTGGTGGGATTGACCTTTGTTGGTAGAATTGGAAAATACGTGGGAAGAAAATATGCAAGAGTCAAAAGCATTATACGGAGTTCATCCCGTATACCGAGTATACAGAACGACGATCGAAAGATCCTAAAGCGGTTATGCAAGCCAGTGTTTTGCTTAACTAATTTGCTCATAATGGGGAACTTCGGTCACGCAGGGAAAATAATGAGGGAATGTCAGTGTAGTTTATATTTTATGTGCACAGAATGTATACGAGAAAATTAGAAGACAAGGCAAGGATTAAATGGGAAAATAATGGAAATAAATACGAGAAGTTTTCAATAAATAACAGGTATTTGAGTTGATTGGAAAGAAAGGAGAAGGCGTATCAGACCCTGGTAAGACCAATTTTGGAGTGCGCCTCTCTAGTATGGGACCCTCATGAAGAAGGACAAATCAAAAAACTAGAAAAGGTGCAAAGAAAGGCTGCCCGATATGTACTGGGGAAGCATAGGAGGATGGATAGTGTGTCTGACATGCTAAAAACGCTGGGCTGGAAACCTTTACAAACTAGAAGGAAAGTAAGCAGACTTTGTGGAATGTTCCGCATTCAGAATGGGGAGAAGGCTAGGGCAGATCCAAGGAAAGAGGCGGGGAACCCGAATTTTATAGGGAGAAATGACCTAAAATTTAAGGTAAAATGCCGGGCACAAAGAACGAATAAAAAAAAATTTTCTTTTCTAAATAAAACAATTGTTGATTGGAACAATTTACCTGCAAAAATTTTTAAGCCCTTCCCAAACAGAGTCCAAACTTTTAAGAAAAGATGTAAACAACTTCTGTAATCATTTGATTGATGTGTTGTGTAAAATTAAATGTAACAGCTTAATTTTTTCTTGTAGATTGGGAAACAAATGTTAATGAAATGGGGATTTTCTTTCTTTTTTGTATGTACTACAGATTGCTGTTTGGAAATTTCCTTAAAGTGTATTTTTTTTCTGACTGATTTTATTTATTATCTTTTGTAATATTGATTGTATTTCAGAAACCATGTTATTTTTCCAAGGCAAGTTTATTGTAACACTTGGGACTTGTGTGCCACCTGACATTTGTCTATTTGAACATGTACATTTTAATAATAATAATAACTTTAATTAACAGTCTAAATCATTGTTATCCCCTTCGAAGATAAAACCCCTATATATATTATATATGTATGATGCTTTTTACATCCTCGAAACACTTCTGGAACTTGATCGTTTGTACAGCTTTTAGCTCTCTCAGCGATACGTTTTCACCTCATCTATGCTTGTGAAACGAAGACCCTTTAAGTGTCTCTTTCTTTAAGGGAACAAAAATAAAGTCACACGGGAGTATATCTGGCGAATATGGAGGCTGGGACATCATTACAGTGCTGTTTTGGCCAAAAATTCACGAGATAGCAGTGTGATCAGGTGCATTGTCGTGGTGGTGCAAAAGTCATGAATTGCTTTCCCACAAAGACGGGCGTTTTTTTCGCATTTCTTCACGGAAACAGTGTTGAACTTGTAAGTGGTACTCTTCGTTGATCGTTTATCCTTCTGGCGAAAGCTCATGGTGCAATATTCCGTGCACTATGCAAAAGTACTAAATTCCCGTTAACTATTGAACACACCTCGTAAGTTAACAAATAACATCAGCTAGGGTGAAATTGGTAACAGTGGTGTTTTTGACAAGTTACGTGCATGGCGCTGAGAAAAAGTAAAGTGGTTTGATTATTAAAAGTCAGTATTAGAAATATTTAAGTAACTTCCCGTTTAAATATACCACAAGATTAAATAATATTACATTTCATTACATCGCTTGTTGTAGCAACTCGTAAAACTACAAGATATATTCAGAGCCTCAGTCTTTCCCCGAACTGCGTCCTTCGAATTTATCCGTTGATTGTTAAGAGTTATGCAGGGCACTATTTTCAAATTTTACCAACACGAGTCAAATATTACGGCATACGATCTCGCGGAAATATCATCCAAATAGGTCCGTGACTTTCGCAAATTTTGTAAAATTCAAAAGCCCAAATGCATTCGCTATGACATTCTACGGGATCTCTTTTGACTAAATTTAATCTCGCCCGTGTTTCTTCCATAAGGAAGCATTTTACCATTTCATGCATCCACTTTAAGTGTCGCTGGGATAGAGTGTGTTCATAATTAAAGCGATCAATTTAATTGCAGGAATGGCATGCACTTAATTAGAAGGGAAAAGCGTTGCTCGGCATTTGGATGAGGAGCACTAGAGAGACGGGTGAGGGGAGAGCGGGGGGGGGGAATCCTGTGGAGTAGAATGGCGACAACTCCGTGAGATACGAAAAGACTTTTGAGATCTCCGCGCTGCTTCGCGGGATACTATACGCGGCTTCTCCACTCTTCCACGCTGAACCGTCGCTCCGCATCAGGCGCGAAGAGAATCGCCTCATTAGCGAATGGAATGGACCGCAGAAGCTGGTTTGTCAATTGTTTTCCGCTAACAGCCAACTCACAGTAATTGAAATTCCTCTTGAAAAATGTTCGAATCTCCCACCATTTCGTTCACCTCACCCCCCAAGTTTTAATTAGAACTGAACTCATGGCAAAGCAATGTCAAGTACGACGTTTTAGTCCATCTGACAATACCAAGACACGGAGTGACAAGGATTAGAAAACAAAACATTTCATTCATTTATAGAATAAAAGCAACCGCCTATCCATTACTTACTGGCACTCATCTGCGAGAGGATGTGAATCTTCAGGTTAGCCTTTCACGAAATTCAATTTGCATTTCCGGCATTTAAAAAGGAAATGAGCGTAGAACTATTTCACCAATTACGAGACATTTTAAAGGATGAGCGAAATTTAAAGGGTAGTAATAGAAAGCTATTCCATGATAGTTCACCTCATGGACTCCAGGGCTGCAGGAAGATTTCGCTCGGGTATTTGGAGCGCATGATTCTTGCCATGGTTACCACGCATTTGATAAATAAAAATATTTCCTCATTTATGATATTTTTATTAAATATCAACAATGAGAGGAAGGGTAGCATTCAGTCATCATCTAGTTACGATCATACGATAAAGATTAGCAGACATCGTGAAGAAACTTTTCGTGAATAGCAGAGTGGTTTCTGTGTGTGTGGGCACACTATTGTGGAGGGTGTTAGGTCATCAGTCATACGAGCAAAATCACTACATATCCACACAGACATTATAGTTCGATCATCCACACGGCCAAAGTTAGTCAGCATAAAAGAACTCACTTATATGCAAAAATAATCAACAGCACGACAACAATGAAATCATGATGGAAAAACTTCATAAAAATGAATCCATCTGTATTTAATATGCATTCATGAGATCGAAAAAATATATATGATGCACTACCTATGCTAATTATACTATTCGCGCCTGTTATCATATTTATTTTAATTTCTAATCGTACGAGAAAAAAACGACAGGTTAAATCTATCCAAGTCTCTCTCCCTGATTTTATGTACGTGACCCGATCTACCATACTAACTCGGGACCTACGATATGTCTTTAACATCCTCGGATAAGTGACCTGCCTCACATTTACACCGTAAATTTAAACGGTATTTCCACCTAAGATCACCTGTGGCTTCCTTCTTAATTCTATCAATAGTGCTGTGACACTGCTACGCTGTTCATAACAACTTTTCACAAGCTTAACCAACTGCTCTACGTTACACTCGATCTAGTTCTAAAATTAAGCCTACCTTGCGAGCATCCCATACACTCGCAGCATAGTCTATATGGAGCTAACTAACAAGAGCTCTTTTACCCTCTCATTACAGTTCCCAAGTATCCTTTTCGTGAATTCTAATTTTTTAAAATTGTTATTCCGTACATATCGCAAATGTGTTTTCCCCAGGACGTCCTTAGTTATCGTTACACCCAAATATTATACCGATTCTACAAATTTAATCGCTGATCCCATGTCTCGCAACACTTTAAGATCATAGGGTCGCGGTGGTCTAGTGGGTAGAGCGTTGGACTACTGACCGGAGGGTCTCGGGTTCGATTCCCGGGCAAGGCACTCTGGGCACCTGCAGCTCCACCCAAGCTAGTTGATTTTTCGGGTACCAGGTCTTCCTGGGAAACCATAACCGGCACAAGGAAAGGAACTGGCCCCCCTACCCTGATGTGTGAATATTCACACGCCGTCGGGCTTGGTACATGGGTGAGCTCTACCATCACCTACTAAACCGACCTTCGGGTTGATTACTGTGTTTATGGTTTTTTATAGTATAGGTCACTAGCTACGTGGATGTACATCGTTTGGGAAAGGATATAATGTGGTGAGGAATTTAGGATCTCAGAAGATTTAGCTATAGGGACAAAATAGCGGCCCTTTCATTAATAGGTGAAACAAGCGATCGTATAAAAAATACATGCCTCAACTATTGGAAGTTCAATTAATGCACACATGTCAATTCGACTAACGTTCACCAGTACAAGCCACTTAAGGTGAAATATGAGTCTTGGCGATTGGTAACGGAGGAACGTGGTAAGAGGTATCACAGTCATCCATCAATCTCACATTTTTGCATCAACAAAGTAAGCTCTCGTAATGTTATTACTCCCTTAGTTTCACTACCATAAACATGAATGATTCAAATTGAAAATCCCTGAATTCTTTGACAGATTTTACAACGATGATTTTCAAGCGTATAATTCATTCTATATTAAAGTAGGCACTAAATCTCAATTTGATACATGACAGCTCTCGTCTTATCAGTGTATATTACATTAAATTTACCTTTTCAAAGAAGAGAGACAATTTTATCATAGCCTTATCATTTGCCTAAGTATTATTTAGTAATCAAAGAAGAAAAGATATAAACTATTGTCCTAATGATTATTTTTTTAACCTGAATTAATTACTAAATCGATCCGAGACTCAGCACGATGATCACCATAATTGTAATTTCGCATCCCAATTACATCAAGAGATCAAATTCCGTGCAATTTCTCTAATCTTAGACCATCGGTGAAAAATCCATTAAATGGAGTCCTTTAATAAATAGATGTCTTAAATTTTTTCCTGGCAGCTGCAAGGAGAATCTCGGAGAACTCCGGAAGAGCCGCGGGTTGAGGTGCATTTTCGAAAAGGCATTTCCGCTAATGATCTTTGTCAGAGATGGATAATAAATAGAGAAGTATGAGTAATTTAGCTTAAAGATTGAATTGAAGATTAAAAGATGAATTCCAAAATTTTCACCATTCAAAAAACACCACGGTAGATTTCGAAGAGGAAAGAAAGAAAATGTTTTTTTTTTGTAGAAATTAAAATTAATTATGTAAAAGAATGATGTTTTAAAAATTTTAAGAAAGAATAAAAAAATTTCTTTAGTTTTCTTGATTTTCCAACCATACCTAGACGTTTATGATGAATAGAAAATTGGTTAATAAGAGATTCCCTCTCCTGCCCGGGAAAATTTGTTTGCCGCCAAAATATACAATATGCCTGAGCTGGGAGGATAAATGAACTGGGATTCGAAGCACGTAGCTTTGAGTCCGATGATAAAACAAGATGACCAACATCGTAATCTAGACTGGAAATATCGTTGCATGGGAGGTTTAAATGTCCCTAACATAGACTGATAAGTTAGTCAACAACATCAAATGTTTGTAAATGGGGACGCGATAGTCCAAGGGTAGAGCGTTGGACTACTGACCGGTTCGATTCCCGGGAACGACACTCTGGGAAAATCGAAAATCTGGGAAAAGCTTTATCCAGGCTGTGCCAGACATTCCTGGGAAACCATAGACGGCACAGGGAAAGAAACTGACCCCCTTACCCTGATGTGTGAATTCCATACGCCGTCGGGCACCCACCAATCCAACCTTCGGATTGTTTACTGTAATTTTTTTATTTATAAATGAAGCTCAAGGTTAACTTTATACCTTCAGGCGCCAGTTCATTGTACTTCAATTTATGAATAAAATCAAATTGGTGAAGTTCTCTGAATTTCTCCGATCCAGATTTAGTCTTGTGTGAAAATGAATGATCTTGAAAACAACTTTTGGATAAGTCGATTTCTTGTACGATACATACATGAGTGCTATGCACTTTACAAAGTTTATTGTTACACGGAATAAGATGGCGCAAGACCCAATTGTTATTTTGGAGGAGCATTGCAAATCGGAATTGTTGACAATTGAAATAGTCGAGGAGTTTTATGCAGAGAGTTTCCGGATTGAGAATAAAAACAGATGAAAATAAAAATTAACCGAGAAAAGGTCAAGAAACATAAAAACGGAAGTGAAATTTACCGTCAATGAGTGTCTCTACGAAGTTGCATATATTTTTAATGAAAAAATTAATTTACGAAATGAAATATTCACATGGAAAAAATGTACATTCTAGTTGAATAAACTCTTAAGTATGGGACTAGTAGCATTTATACATGTATTCCTTAAGTTGAATGGCCTTCGCATAATCAATTCACTTTTCCACCAACTGATCCATCTATGTACGTACGGTCTACGGTTGCTTCAAAGGGAAGGGTTCGTGGAGTGTAGCTACCGTCTTGATAAAAGAACTTATTCCTCCTGGACTTGAAATTCATGTATGCTCTTTTAATGGAGCGTCTCTTTCCGAAAGCACTCGTTAGAGTGCGTGCCTGTTCAGTGAAGGGCTCCAAAATGGCGGAAAAAGTCCCCGCCCCCGTCCCGCTCGATCGAACAATCTTATCGATGAACTCTCTCAAGACAACTTCCTGCGGAGTGAGCAGGTCTTTTTGGCGGCCCATAAATCCACCGGAGGAGGAGGAAGGGGGGGTAAGCAAAAGGGAGGGTGAGGAGAAGACCCCCTTGGCAGTATACGGGGAAATCCGGAAACTGTGGCCCGCCGGCACGCGTTTCCGCTGACTGCGTGCTAAGCTAACCTCCCCGGAGAAAACCAACAAGAACCTTAATCAGCGATTCATATAAACTTTTTATCCAACCGGAAGTGGTCACATTGCGTTTTCTTGGAATCTATTATACTTAACTGTGATTCTATATTTAACCGGCTCATTCTTTACATAAACGCGGAAAGAAATAGAGATGGATAAATTTTATATGAACGGCAATAAGAGCAGTAATTTTTGACCGCGTTACATGGAAGTTGTTTTCTTTTATAGTTATAACAAAATATATTCTTGGGCACAAAATAAGTACAAGTCTTAAACGTGGTGTACGTAGTAGCTACGCACCCTAATCCAATGTGAAAGATTTCATGAATTGTTTGGACCAACGATAAAATAGCAGGAAATTAAACATAGACACACAAACTTTGTGGTGAAACAATTCAAATTTACACAGGAGGTTACAGGCAATGCAAATTTACAAGAGTGAATAGTTATTTTGTTCAAATTTATCCTTGTGATAAGTGGTTTTCATTTCTACGCAGGCCGTGGTGGAAAAGTATGTGGATATAATCGAAAAACAGAACAGTGACCGTCCGCCAATTACGTGCATCAGAGAAAATGTTTATCGAAACTTTTCTGTGATACACATATTTATTTATCTATCTTAGCGTATCCTATCGTCTAATATCTCGAAAGGTGATTTTGAGAGGCAATGGGGTGTAGAAAGCGGTAATAGAGGGAAGAATGCTGGGGAGGCGAGGTAGACGGATGATAAGAATTGTGGATGAAATTAAGGGAATTAAAAAATATACAAAATTAAAGAACGAATTAGGGTATTGTTTTCCACACAAGGATTGGTTGTCAAGTTATTTAGGGCTTGCGAGTGCAGTAATATTTACTCCCACGATCTACCAAGTATCAAACATTTTAACGACATTAAAATGAAATTGTGGTTTCCCAAAACAGAGCGTCAGAATAATATTGGATCGCCTAAAATCCATTTCTTAGACGAAAAAAAGAATGGAAAACTGAACTACACGTAGAAATTCGGATATAAGATGACAAATAGGGAAAATATCATGCCCATCAAAGATCTCAAACTAATCTTATTTCGGAACTTTATGCTCCTAATTTTTTCTAACTTTCCTCAATGATGATATGCACTTATTTTTGCAGTCACAAATACGAAATTGATAAATCCCAAATTGGAATAAATAAAATAAATCCCAGGGATATGGAATGTATAAATAAAAATTGACTTTTTTCATGAGATCTAGTAATTCCATAAATTCCTAATGAGTACAACAAACCATTAAGTGGTGCCCTCACCTGACATGAGGTGAGGTCTCAATGGTGACAAGACTAATGTCGTTAGTATTTCAGTTACCTAAATTTTACTCTTCCCCGACGAGTTACGAAAAGTTGACCCTAAAAAGGAAAAATACTCGTTTCCGTAAACGGGAAATCGTAAAATCCACGAGGTAGCAGGTCGTTAAACATTTTCTTTTGTATCTCAAACACCCGTTAATCAATATATAACCTCCCAGAAGGACATGAACTTCGCCTTGGGGCCGTGGCCGCACGAATCCTCCACTCTGACCCGAGAGAGTAAACATCCATTCCGAAAATATCTCCCCCACGTCAAGAATTCCAATTCCCGCGCAGAAGAAATCCCCACGCTTAAACGCACACAGTCAATATAGATCGTTCATGGTTAATTTCATGAAAGAGGGAGCAGACATTGTAATTATATAAGATACTGTAAATTTCAGGAGTGCCAAAAATGATCTAATTCCTTCTTTAATGCTAAGGGCAGTCATGACTATCCCTTGACCCTTTGGTCACCTAAATGTCCTTCAAGTACTGATTAAGGGATGTGACCGACAGCTAAGGTCATTTGCGCCATTACAGATGGTTGGGTAATTTGGTCAAGGGAAGATTTTCAGGGAATGAGGAAAGGGTGGAGAAGAACTCGGCCCCGGAATTAGCTCACTCTGAACAAAATTCACTAAGGGATGCATATTTGAACGCCCCTATTAGATAAATGGCGTACTCGAAATTCTCACAGAGAGAGCACCCTGAACAGGGATCGGGAATCCACTGAAAAACTGTGTTAAATCCGAGAATCAATTCATCAGTGAAACGTGTAGGGTGAAAGGATCTGATTATGATGAGTTATTGTGATACTCAAAATTTGAATTTCATATCAACTACCATTGAAAAGAATAGGGAATGAACTTTGATTAAAAGCTATACTTATTCATTGTAGGGAAAAATTCGAAGAAGGCAGTAATAGAGGGGAGAATGCTGGGAAGGAAAGGTAGAGGGAGGAAAAGAATAGGCATTTTGGATATAATAAAGGGAGGTGAAAAATATACAGGATTAAAGAATAAGCTGTTGTAATATGTGCCTTACAAGGATTTGTTATCGTGTTATTTAGAGCTTACGAGTACTGTATTATCTAATCTCAGGGCCCATCAAATCTAAACTTTTTATTATTATTAGGTAATCTACCGTTTAAGGTAGGTTTTTGGATGGACACAACTATCAAATAAACATTTTTTGACTCCCCACCTAGCAAACTAATCTATATCAGGTCCCTCTTCATCTCGGTGTACTTCTTTCCTCCCTTCATCCCGTCCAACATCCCTATCCTGTTCCTGCCCTTACCTCGCTTGCCCAACATTCTCCCCTCTATTACCTTCTTTAACATCCCACTGCTGCTCAATATGCCTTTCATCCATTTTTCCTGCGTCCATAGGATTTCTCTCAACAAACCCGTCTCCTCACCCACCATCTCCAGTACTTCCTCATTTGTTTTCCTTTCGGTCCATTTAACCTTCTCCATTCTTCTCCACACCCACATTTCAAAAGCCTCCAATCTACGTCTATCCTCCTGCTTCAGCGACCACGTTTCCGCGCCGTACATAGCTACGCTCCATATCACAGTTTTTACGAGTCTTGTCTTAACATCCCTACTCAACGCCCCCGTCATCAACTCCCTCCTCCTTGAGAAAGCCTCCTTGCCTAGCGCAATTCTTCTCCTTACGTCCCTACCACTTTGACCGTATTGGTCCAAAACACTTCCGAGATATGTAAACTGCTCTACCTGCTCTATTCTTTCCCTAACCGATGGAATAATAAATACTGGCAATAATAATAATAACTTCTTAGAATTCCAAATAAAAATATTGTCTTAATGAGAGTCACCTTAAAGTCTGGCATTAACTTTTGAAAGCAAATACGACGTGGCCCGCTGTACACACACCTAACCCTTTGGCCCGGGGGAGGGGGTAATTGTACGTGGAATTACATTATTTGCTGTAATAGAGCGATCAATTGAAACAAAGGAATATGGAATATATCAAATTTGAACTTGAAACATCACTAAACGGAACGAAATAATCTCCCATTGAACGATCGAATTATAGCATCGAAGAAAGTTGTGTGCATTCCTGCTCTGATTTTCTCACGGAGTAATATGCTAGAACTACTTTTAGGGGGCCGTAATCCGTGTAAATTACACCACCATCACCACCCCGAATGGAGCGGATCTTTGACACTAGATGAAGCGTTCCAGCGCGGAAGGAATAATTGAGCTGGAGTGTTGTTTTGGTAAATTCATAAAATTTTAGTTTAATCAATGAGGCAAGCGATGTCGGCTTGGCATGAAGTCGTTCTTTGAGGGGATGATGATGGCTGAAAAATTACGACAACGTATTACGAGGGAGAAAATAATCAAATGCCTGGCGGCTTAATTTACGAAAAAAAATCTCTACCGGAAGGGTTACTCTCTCTCTCTCTTTATTGGAAAACATGCGAGGACAGTTTATGGCTACACCATACATTTTCTTTGAACCGCACATCTTCCCCACTGACAACATTCCTTTCAATCTAGGTGACACGTGTCGCACCTAGATTTTGAATTGCGTATCGGAAATCAGGATGGAAAGTGATAGTGATCCTACAGAGAGGTGACATCAAAAATACCATTCGACGATGGGGAAAATATATAGCGCGCCGCATTTTTCCCCATTTCAGAGAGACATTGGCAAAAGTTTCCAAGCTACGCGCGACAGATCTATCACCGCCAACGGTGACATACCTTTCTAGACACAGACAAAATCGTACCTTTTTTTAGTCTCTTGTTTTTTTTTTGCTTAGCCGTTAGATGTAGAACTTAATCACGCATAACAACACCGCCGGTCACTCTCTTCCGAAGGATTAGGTTCGCCTCTTCTGACATCTCCCAGTTCTCCAATGATCATACAAATAACACTTATATAAATAATATTTAAATAAATATTTAAAATCCTTTGTTTTTTTAAATTTGGATATAGGGACACCCTTACTTCTGAGTATTGAACGGATAAAATCGCAACAAATTTGCTGTTCAGGATGACTTTACGAACCAGATTTTACTTTGGATTACAAGTCGACATTACTCCGACCATACCAAACCGGTACGAATACCAAATTTTTAGACCGTCACTATCGATCACTCTGTTAAGAAAACACTCGTGAAACTTTCACAAGGAGGAAGGAATGAATGACAGGGACGTTGAATAAGGATGTTAAGAAAAGGCTAGTCAAAACTTTTATAGAGTGGATTGTGGTTTTTTACGGCACGGAAACGTGGTCCTTGAAGCAGGATACTAGGCATAGATTGGAGGCTTTTGAAACGTGGGTGTGGAAAAGGATGGAGAACATGAAGAGGACAGAAGGGAAAAACAACGTGGAAGTGGAATTAGGTATGGCGGGGGAGGAGAGCGGATGGGTGGGAGAAATCAAAAAGAGGCTGGATGCAGAGCATTCTCATTGACGATGGCCTTTTGAAGATTGTGATAGAGGGGAGAACGTTCGGCATGCGAGGATGGGGCAGGAATAGAATAAGGATGATGGACGGAATAAAGGGAGGAGGAAGAACTCGTAATTTAAGAGGTACTTGTTGTAATGAATATTAGGAGATTTTGCACTTTTCCACAGATTTATTATAGCGTACGACGCGTTTCAACTCACGGAGTCATCATCAGGTACCAGAAGTTCTTTTACCTGATGATGACTCTGTGAATAATTGGTTGTCTCGGGCGTGACTTCATGGAATCGACTTAACATAATGAAAAGAGAAACTTTATAATTCCACATAGATTTATTAGACGGACGACCCAGG
Source organism: Hetaerina titia (assembly GCA_037158775.1). Taxonomy (NCBI): domain Eukaryota; kingdom Metazoa; phylum Arthropoda; class Insecta; order Odonata; family Calopterygidae; genus Hetaerina; species Hetaerina titia. The sequence continues at coordinate 28,623,333 of CM073776.1, read as the reverse complement.
TTTCGACAAGGATGATGACGTGCCACGTCGAAACCTGGGTCGTCCGTCTAATAAATCTATGTGGAATTATAAAGTTTCTCTTTTCATTATGACTGTGAGTTGAAACGCGTCGTACGCTATAATAAATCTGTGGAAAAGTGCAAACTCTCCTTATATTCATTATGAAGAACTTCCACGACCTTAAGTCTGAATCTGTTGAACTTCCTTGTTGTAATGTTGGATGCCAGGTTATGTTTTGGTAAGAGCGACAAAGGAATTATCGCTGTGGCGTTTGGTCGCTTGTGCCCACCAAAAAACTACCTTCACCAGTTATTAGTTATCATTCATTAAGAATAATAATTATTTTCATCCGAAAAAATTCTACGAGTCCCAAGTTTTCGTGTAGTGGGCCTAAATATAATGCTTTTGGACAAATTTCCCAATAGTCACGTGATAGCTGTGAGAGCAAGAATTGCAGAACTCTTTCAAGACGCTACTCATTCTTGCGTAAGGTTCACACTACAGTGTGAATGAAGATAAATGTTTATGACTTAAATTTTCTTCCTATGATACAATAATATTCTTTTATGAATTAATACCGTATTGTCCACCATTAAAACTTTTAAACGCGGAAATTAAAAGCATTAAAAAACAGGGGTATCTGAATAAGTAACAATTAGATACTATCCCCAAGAGAGAAAAACATTCAAGAAACTCGAAGAGGAGACGAAAAATGACAATAATTAAAAGTAAATGCAGCATCATGCGTGACCATTGTAACGCTCAACGCAATCACTTCACCAATAGGGTCGGTGACACCGTCGGGGTTAATGACGACTTTATGTGAATGGCGAGTGCTGAGAGACAGGCACACTTGCCCAGCCAATTTTCCTGAAGTAGTTCCATTTTCGCCTTCGTTCGGCGAATATAATTTTTGCGATGGTGGTTCGGTTCTCCCTCCGAGAGATGGCACCACTGTACACAAGGTCGCGAGGTGCATACATACATCGTCCTCCACTACGCTGTCCGCATGACGAACTGCCGGGGGTTGTGGAGAGGATGGGGAGGGGGTAGGGAGAGGTGGCCAACAGCATCAGCCAGCCCGTCCGACCCTCCCGCATCGTAGCAGAATCGCGTGCGCACGAGTGATGCCTGCCGAGGCGGGCCGAAGGCACTTCTTTTACGCACCCGTCCTACTTCCTGTCGTGACCGCTACGCGACGCGCGTGTCCGCTGCCCTCCCTCATTCGGGAGTCCCATTGACTACGTGTACGGGGGAAGAGGGTGTGGTAGGGTCCTACCGCACTCACGCGGCGAGGAACACGGCTCACGGAGATAGTATCGATTGGCGAGAGGGAAAGAGGGCTCACGGAGGAGTGGGGGTGGGGGATGGGAGGCGGAAGGATACGCCAGAGGGGGAGGAGGGGGTACACTTATTTTTTTTTGTTGAGGGGACGAGGAAGAGGAGACGGGGAAAGCCGGTAGGAGGCGATGATTTAAAGGTGGCGGCAAGAATTCCCCTTTTTGTTGCGGGAGGCCCATCAAACCTTCGGCCGTGAAATCCTCCTTTGCCATTAGAGTGACGATTATTATCGCTTTTTATGCATAATGGCTGCCTTAGATGCCGCAGAATTACGAATTTCGACCATTCCACTCGAACACGACGATCAAAATTAATTTTTACAATTTGGGAAAAATATAGACGTTTCGATGAGGATATTTTATTATCGGCGATAAAGAATTATCAGTTTAGAAAAATTGATGGTTCTCCCAAATTTGCTTTGTTTTCTTTTAACGTACAAAGATGTACATATTTCGATTGTAGGTACCCTTGGTGTAGCTACGACACACACAAACGTGTCTTTCTTAAAGGGCAGAAAACCATTAATAGGGAGCTAATACTTCGTCCTTCATATTGAATCTTGTGATTATGTCACTAACAGGAGGATAAGACGTGTCTCGCCGTGTTGAGATGGTCAAGTATCGCAAAAACCGTTACTGTTCACAATGAAAAGTGTTAAATGCAGTGTTGGAGGACGCATTCATGATTAAAAAAATGAGCTAGATTTGCATTACGTACCATTCCATTTCTGATATGGAAGAATTATTCGAGTGCCTGTTAGAAAAATGCAACATTCGAGTGAATGAACAACTTTATCATTGGAATGGGAGATCAAAGTTAGCACCGTGTCCGTTAGTTTATTTCGTCAAATAAAACAATGACGCAGGCCTCAGATTTTCCATCCCTTCTCTCCTACCTATTCTCCTAATACCTATTCGGCTCTAGTATTTTTTGACGTGAAACCTCAATTTTAACGCTTCCTCCCAATGGCGAACAACTAAATGGAGAGGGAAGTACAAAAGTTGAACGGTCAACGACCTTTCTCATTTCCACTCACTCAGCCAAGTTTCGTAGAATAGTTCACATAGCTCACGGCAGAGCCGCGTATACTTTTCACCGGGGTATTATTTCGAATAGTGACCAATGAAGCTAATGACTATGATGACGCACGAATTCAAAGTTGAAATTAAAAGGACACTGTAATTTTCTAATGGGATAAAATTATCTCTGTAACTGAAAATGTATTTTCACAAATTATAACATGACGCAAATGCTAAAAAAAAATCCAGGATTCGGACGGATTTGAAAACGCGAACTTTAATTTGCTTAGCTAATGCTGGAACTCCTAGTTAACCAGTTAGATCAATATAATTATTATTGAAGGGGCACTAGCCATCTTCTGAAAAACGTGTTTTCGTAGTTTGCTGATATCGGTGATAATTTTGAACAGGAACAAAATGATTCCATTTAGCCCTTAATGTTATTCCATAATTGTGATTATCCGGACTTAATGGTAAAAATTAGCATTAAGAAATGACCTGTCTTGCCGTAGCAATATTTCCATTTAGTTCAGTAACCGTATGAAAATAAATCAACTGAACGGAGTGTTCTCTCCAATTTCAAAGTCTACAAAACATTACGATTAATAATTTAATAAGACTGAAATATTTGGGTTTCGCTTCTTTTCCAACGTTTTCGGTTGCTCAACTAACATTTAAGGAATAACGTTTCACCTCATACTTATTTACTACGCCAATTATGATTCCACTTCCGTGCGACTTCAAACATCATATTAATCAACATTCAGTCGTGCAGATAATTGAGATCATCATTACAATAAAACAATTCGAATAGTTTTGACGCATTTGTAATAAAATACGACATTGCACCCCAACTATAAAACAATGTTCTTTCTAACTTTTGTTTCTAGAAATAGAACTACTCCTCTCCTAGAGATTTCATTAGAATTCCTAGTTTTACATAGTGATTTGTATAAAAACTAACTATCGTTTTCTTTTTTTATATTTAAGGAAATATTTGCAGTTCGAAAAGTGATTTCTATTCAACTGTTTTACATTTTTACACACTATTAGTTTCTCAATATCATATAACACTGTAGGCATTATACAAATACTGTTATAGTTGTATGTATTTATCTAGTCCTTAAGCATTAAAAACCAAAGAAAAGGTAATAGAAAAAGTTTCATTGCGTGAGGATATTTAATTTTCCTATTCAACATTCTTTTTTAACTTACGCTGACCAAAGAAGAGTACCACTTATCAAGATTTTTCATCGACAAATTTCGGATACTTTACGATTTTATTATCTGAAAAAGAGCCTTTCGAGAAAACTCAAACCTTCCTTCATCTCGTTACTCAAGTGAACTACGCTCTAGGGATTTCTGAAGGGGAACTTGACGATTTTCCCAATAATTTTGTAAAGTATATCTTTAATACATCGTAGAGGCCTCCAATTTTCGCGAATAAAAATAATTAAAATTTCCTTGACACATATTGTTTGGCCGAATTATATTTGCGTTTTTAATAATCGCTAATCATTTTGCGAACTTTTACGGAAACCAAACATTTCACGGATATTCTTTCAAGAAACTGCGGGAGATGCCGCAACAGTAACTTTTAACGGAGTCATCCGCTATGTGTGCATTATAACGCAACAATTTCAGAGAGTAAAAATCATTCTCCTTGACCGGGATCCCGGTCAAGGAGAATGATTTTTACTCTCTGAAATTGTTGCGTTATTTCACGGATAAATTAATCATACGTAAGTGGTAACGTTTCTTTTGTTACGCCGACTTACCATTTATAAGGGTCTATTTAATACCAATTTATAAAAACGAACAAATGATACAAGATTTGAAATTACGGAAAATAACGTGTTGATTTAGAATACTCCAATTAAAAATATTCCTTACATTTCATAGATTTACAGAGTGTTACTTGAATTTCTGCACACCATAATACATAAAATATTTTTATACATTATTAAAAAGGTTATACTTAATAAATAATAAATTCTACTTAAGGTCATAAAATTATACCTTGGACAATGCATCACCTGACTTCACATGCATTCAAGTTTCGTACATAACCACAGCTTCGGTCAAGTCTCCCGGAGACCTCAAGTCGCCACCGTTTGCAAAGTTACAATTAGCCACTAAACAACTTCTTAAAGAGCAACAGAATACACTTGCCCAACTTCGAGACGGAGAGACTGAGGTATTTGCAAAAGGAAAGGAGGTGACGAGGAGGGTTCGAAGGCACCGCTAATGATATTTTTTGCTCCGTTCATGCGGACCATCTCCCTTTTAAAACCTCACACGCTCTCCCTCCAACTACCCCCAAACTCCCGCCCCGAAGGTCGTACGTGGTTTTTCCCGGAGCTAGAAGTTCAGTTTTTTTTATTTTACTTGTCCTCCTCTCTCTCTCTCTCTATCTTTCAGCTTTTTCTTTTTTTTGCACGGTGTGTTAATGACGCAGCCTCCCAACCTTTGGATCCAACCTTAAATGCCGGATCTCGAACCGCTGTCGGATGGCGTGGAGTCGAGCGGAGAAGAAGGAAGAGGGGTAGGTTTGACAGACGAGAAGGGTGAGAGACAGTGAGGGGAGAGGCTAGGGAGGAAGAGAGAGAGAGAGAGAGATAGGTGGGGAGGGGACAAGTTTATGGAAGTAAAAATCAAGAGAGTAGTAGGAAGTGTAGTCGGGGCGGGATAGCATGGGAGCGGGCGGCGGCAGTGGAGATGAAGCTCTGGAGCTTATCGATTGAGCGAGGGAAAGGGGTCGCTCGAGAGAGTTCCAGTTGGGTAACGATCTCCCACGTCGGGAGGAGGAGGAGGCGGAGAATGCGGAGACGGAGGAAGAGAGGAGGTGGAGGACGCGTTATTTACCCTCCTACACTCTTCGGGTCTCTCTTAAATCCTGAGGGCGGCAAAGGGCTCCGTACCAGCGGCGTTGTAACCCGGTTATCTTGCACCAATTGTCGGATGTGACGCGCGGTGCGAGCTATGTTTCATGCTTCCCCGCGCTTGAACGGCTCTTAAATTCCTTTAAATTACGAACGAACCTCTGGTGCTGAGCAATATTTTACATCGGATACTTTATTTAATGGCAACGATCTGAGATTTAACGACGACAGCTTCACCGTTATGGTGATAATTCAAATACTATTAGGCTCGATTGGTTAGCGTGCCCACTTCAAATTCCCATCTGGAACGATAGAGGACTGGCGACAAAAAAGTGACAACGAAATCCCGCAAAAAGATTACAGGTAAAAAGGAGAAAATGAATAAGAAATAGTAAAGTTCGTATGGGCACGTCAAACTAGTGAAGATATGTAAATGTGGAAAGAACTAAGACCACTGAGGAAAATGTTTCCCAACCTATTTTTAAAAACACAACACGTGTTTCGACGCATCACCGTCACGCACGATGGCGTTGATAGGTCAAAGCACGTGCCGTGTTTATATATAAACTGAGAAACTTTTACTCAGTGGTCTATTTCTCTTGAGATGGTATTCCACAACACTAAGGCTTCCACAGTCAACTTTAAAGTATGCAAACATTTTGCCATGAATAGAGCAAAATAACCTTTTCTATGTTATTTGTAATTAATTAAAATACAGAGTATGCAACAATTGTTACATACTCGGCTGCAATCACAATATGATGAAGAGTCATAAAAAATTGGTAGATACGACGACAGAAGAAAATAATATTTACCTTTAAAGTTTTCCTCCCTTGCGAGAGTATAACGTTGGATATTGATACCGATTGGTATATTGGGAGTAATGTCCAAAGAAAAAATAATGGATTTAGGAAGAGTAAAATGGAGTATCCCAGTCAGTAACAAAAGTCGAGGAGGGAACTATACATTGACCTCCCGTCCATTTCGTAGGCATATAATATCTAATCTTCTGATAGAGTCAAAGGGTTTACCTCACTGCAAATGGACTCTAAACATAGTTTAAGAAAATTTTATAAAACCCCAAAAAAAAGATAGTGAAATATATTTATCACGTCTTCGAAAACTAACGTGAAGTTGGGTCAGGATTTTAATGATATTATTGTCAGAGGGTACAATAATTTCTTAATGAAGTGGATTATCTAAATATAAAGCGATTTTCCGCTTACATTAGTATCGTGAAAGTGCAAACAATGTACGAGACCAAAGGAAATGAGTTTTCAGCTGAATAATTCTATTAAAGTTTTACTAGGTACTAAGGTTTAGTTCAGCTTGAAAGAGAAAGCTAATACCATTTATCGCTGTTTGAGATCTTTGAGGAAACCTTTTCATTCATTTTTCATTTCATTCGTCGTCCCTGATAAATAAAAACATCATTTAATTCGAGGGAAAACTCTTAAGCGGCAACAATTCTACTATAATAAAGTTATCACTATGAATAATAAAGGTTTGGATATTTTTACCCATTGAATTTTAATGCGAACGTGAAGTCATGTGCATTTGTTACTGACATTGGTAATGTAAAAAAAATTACATCGCCCTCTTTGCTGCTAAAGCTAAGCAATTGAGGAACGTTTCAAATGAACTCGGAGCATTCCGAAGTTTTAACAATTTCGCACGGTATCACAAGAAACGCTTCCTGCACTTTGAATACTCTCCTCAATAAAATTTGCCAAAATTTAACATTCTTAAGATGTCATGATTAATGATATGGTCCATGTTTGGAACATATAATAAAAATTCTGATATCCTTTCATTACATTACATATATCATGCTATTTTAGCCGCGTATCACATTGGCCTCTTTCTGAGACGTGCAATGGAAGTATGAAAGTGCAGAAATGGTATGCATTGACGAAGCAGCTCCCTTTAAGGTGCAAACATAATAGCAAATCAACATGATTCCTACTGTGCTACACTGAAACTATAGGATGGAAGATGTCTATCTCAGCGAGTCTTTTCACTAGAAAGTAGCGCTCGAAGAAATATGTAAGTTTAGAAAAAATATGCTAATCAATCAAAAATTGACAGCTCTAATGGTCATAGTTGACATAAGAAATCGATATCTTTTCAACTTTCTGATAGACGTAACAAGAGTAAGAATACCCAAAATATCACTAGAATCCCAGAATAAAACAGAAAAAATGTGGGTTAGAAATGGAACGAATATAGATGTATCAAATATTCGATATAAATGTAACTATAAATCTATCCATTGATCAAACCACGAATTGTACTTATTATTCCTACGGACGTGGCTATTTACAGGATATTATTTCATGTGCAACTTTACACCAACTTCTCTCCCTAAAAACATAGCTAAGCACCGAAGATACTCGTTCCCGCTTGTTAGCACTGTATTTACCAAATATTAATACATGAGAGTAGTGAAACTTTACATGCTGTGCTAAGCAAAATAAAACATTAACTAAAACGTTCGATTGATGGTGCTCTGAATAAAAAAAACAGTGAAAAAGCATTAAAATATTGTAAGGAAAAATTATCTCTCACAGAATTAACTTTCAAGTCGTCGTAGAGTTATCTTCTTTGGCTGGAGAGACTCTAATCTTGGCTAAATAAGATGGATTTTACGTTTAGTCTTTCGAATGACATAAGAATGAATAGATACGATAAGAAATGATTAGAGAGAAAAATGAAAAATTATAGAAAATAAATCTTCAAAAAGAATATCCACCCCGAGTAGCCCAGCCACGGCGAGGAACTGTGACTTATCAGAAAACCACACCGTCGGAATCTACAAAGACGCGACCCCAATCCTTATCTCACATGAAAACAAAATCGAGCTACCAGTATAATCCTCGGTTATTGCTTCCGCCCAGTGGAGAATTCCCTCCCATTTCCCCGTCATATCTGCGCTAAGCGACAATTTCCAGGAACGCACAATATCACGTATAAACATCGACTTTGCCCACCGTATTCCTTTGACCGATTCACGGTCCTCTAAAAATAACTCAATTTGTTTCGGAAGCACTGGCGGGGAACGGAGAACGATAAGGACGTTACTTCGGGGAGGAGGAGACGTGAATATGGATAAGGAGAACGAAACGAAGAAGGACGAATGAAAAAAAAATAAGAAGAGGTGAACAGAGTCGAATCCCGCGGAGAGCGAGCGAACATCGGGGAAGGTTAAAAAGAAAAAAATTAGAAGTAAAGGGACTGTGAGGCGTATTCGTGGCGGTGGAGAAGGTGAGAAAGACGAGGTGGTGGTTATGCGAGGCAAGGGGTTGGTTCGCGGATTGGGGGTACGTGAGGCGAAGGCGGCGGATGAGAGGGTGAGGGGGTCATTGTGAGAACACGATAGAGCCATCCATTTTTCGATGACGCAGCCTGCGGAGTGAGGAGACTACGGGTACGTGTATGTGTGTGGTAGGGAGAGGAGGAAGTGGATGAGGGCGGGGTCTTTTCAAGCCCCGAGCGGCGGAAACGAAGAAGACACACTACAATGAAGGAGCCTCTCTCTCTGTCGAGGATATCTTCCCCTCTTCTCCCCCCTACAACCCCGCCCATAGGAGAGGGTTTAGCCCTGAATGCATCTTCCCATTCAATGGTACCCACCACCACCTACGCGCCTCACCAAACCTCCCTCCTCGCCCTCTTTCTCTCCGCCCCATGACTCTCCACACCCCTCCGCAACGGTTTTTTTTACTATTCTCCACGATCGGTTCCGAGAGGATTTCCAGTCTCCTCTACTCAAACCATTTAGACAACCTCAACCCTCAATGGAACCCTCCTTACCCGGGGGCTTTTGTCGCACTTAGGGGTGACTTGATACCCCCTCGCCACGCGAGCTAGCGTTGCCCATTCACGTAAGGAGCTTTGCTGCCCACCCGCTGTGCCCACACGTCCGGAGGGAGGCGTTGGGAAATTCATGATCGAATTCTTCCGAAGGATTCGCCCCGTGGTTGTCTTGTCCGTGATTTCGTGGCTAAATGACGGATGTTTCGAAAGGGAATTAGGAGGCTTTTTTTACTGCTGCGAAGGATCTTCGGTTATGACGTTTTTGGTGGCGTATATCACGAATGGCGGCATTTTATCCGCCTTCCTTAACTTGACGTCGTAATTTCTTTATCATTTGATTCAAAGACGGAGAGGTCACCCAAGTGTCGTGCGGGCTCGTCGTGTGTCAAAACTTTGTGAAACTTCAGGGGATTTGTGAAGACAGGCTTTTTTTTAAAGCAATAAACTTAAAAGTTTCGTTTGTTTACAAGGTAGGTCAATCTACCCAACTGCCATGTTTGAGCGGCACAACTAATGGTTTCTATGGATAGTTAGTTTACGTTTTTCGAGGGACGTTTTTTTAAATTTAAATGTTGACATGCATTGCAGCCGCATATATTCTCATTTTTTTCATGAAATATAACGTGAACCGTCGATGCCGGTAAGTGAACACCCGGGCACAAGGAGTAATTATATTGTTCGAAATCAGCTAAAGAACCTTGTAAGGGGTAATTCAGCATAGCATTGGTGTACTCAAATAGGAATTTAGTATGTTAGGCCAGTGCCACACATTTCTAAACATTAAATGGCACAATATGAACTCACTCTTCCATGACACACGTGAATAAAGGGTTAAGGGAAGACAAGGGAAACGGTTAAGAATTAAACAGAAGTCATAACTAGCCACACCTGTAAAACAATGACCAAACCTGCTTAAGGAAAGTTTCACAGTAAAACAAGAAAGGATCACGCATATACATTAGGATTATATTTATTGGCAAAAGTAAATTGCGAAAGCAAAATTGTAAAGCACGACGGGGTAAATTACTGGGGTAAATACCTGGCTCTTATGATGGCTGCAAAGACGTTTATCAATTAGCAAAAAACCGTGCTTTCCCACACAACCATTACAATAATGATTGAATGAAAACGATATAGCTGAGACCGTAAACTTGATTGGCACTAGATTGTACAGGGGGAATAAAACCAAGTTACAAGTAAGGGGAGAATATGAAACACACACTAGGTCACTTGGGTATGCTTCAGAAACAGTGTCCCACGGATACCTCAATCAAACACACAAAAAAAACAATATTAATAGCAAAAAATAAAACAAACTTACAACCACTCTATCACTAGGATGTGTTAAGGGATAACAGATAATACAGTTAATAATGATTGAAATGGAATGGAATTATTGACTTCGTAATTCCACACGCTTTATTTAAGGTTTCGACGCTGAACGTCATCATCAGGTGGTCCTCATAGAAGCTCACGTGGTATGTGTGGGTGTGTACATATAAACACAGTAATCAACCCGAAGGTCGGTTTAGTAGGTGATGGTAGAGCTCACCCGTGTACCAAGCGTGTGAATATTCACACATCAGGGTAGGGGGGCCAGTTCCTTTGCCTGTGCCGGTTATGGTTTCCCAGGATAAATATAAAAATAAATCTGGTACCCGAAAAATCAACTAGCTTGGGTGGAGCTGCAAGTGCCCAAAGTGCCTTACCCGGGAATCGAACCCGGGCCCTCCGGTCAGTAGTCCAACGCTCTACCCGCTAGACCACCGCGACCCGCTGTGTACATATAAAAAACTATATTTCTATGTGAATGAATATTTGTTCGCCGTATAGCGGGATTTCGTCTTTGAAGAAATAAATATACATACATATTTATTTATATATATATATAGAAAAATATACATATGTATATATGTGTATATATATATATATATTTTTTTTTATCGTACATTCTGATAGAGAGCGGTAGGATGGGTAAAAAGGTCAAAAGATAGCTGGGAGGAAAAGAGAATTACATCTTCCGGTGTCAATCGTTGACTTGGAAGAGTGGTAGGTCTAGGAGTGGGGGAAGTGGGATGGATACAATACTTCGTTGGCAAGTTCATTCTTGCAACGGAGGTATTTCTAAATTTCCAATTGCTTAAAGCATCAAGCCGTTGACCTTTATTTTCAAAATGAACAACTTTAGTCACAAAATCACTTTCAATTAATTTTGTAACTACACACACTCTTTATTAAAACTTTAAATAAAGTGTGTGTTACTTACAAAGCCAATAATTTCATTCCAATATGTTATGCAAATTCCATAAAGCTACGCCGGTGACAACAAATTTCATTAAAATAATGAGCTAGAGAATAGATTTCTCGTTACGATGGAGTAAAAAAAAATTGACGACGTGGACGCGCTGGTTTTATGAACGAATTTTTAACGGCTGCAGCGAAAAGAAAGCAAGCAAACGAGTAAAACCTGCATAAAATTACACAAAAGGAAAAAAAGATTCCGCGTTCAAAAAGTGATTCCTAAGAGTGAAAAACAAACGAGCAACCAAAGAAACTACACGTGGAGCAAAGTTGAAGGTTTGAAGGAAAGAACTTCATGGATCAATACGTTGGGTAGTTTCGGATTCCAGTCTTAACTAAGGCTTCTTCAGCTCAGCATAACCCTCCAACCCCTTCATCCCTCCAAACAGGAAAGATGATACTGGTGGTACCAAGGCATGAGGGCATCAAGGGAGGGGAAGATTTTCACGGATAGGATGCAACGCCGGCTTAAAGCTAAATAAGCAGTAACCGAAGTTCCACTTGGTTATACAACTAATAATAATAGTGCCACGGAAACGGACGGGTGGATGGGTTTTTAACAACCCACGTACCCTCTACCAGGGTTCATGACTATTTGTAAACCATGGTTCACTATCCGTCTCTCCACTCGCGTACACGCCCACTCCAAACATAGTATATTCTCTCCATCCGAGTGGTTCGCCAACGCTGACCACGAATGAAACCCGTTAAGTGATGAGGAAAGGGAGGGGAGAACCGAGGGATTTGTGAAACCCACGTGTTTTCCAATTCCCTGTTTTTTTTCTAGAGTACTAGTTCATAAGGTTTGATCAATAAAAGACCGGACTGATTTTGTATTCTGCGCAAGCCGTTCAACGGATCGAAACGAGACCCAGTGCGCCATCTAGCGACACATCTGACGACTAACACGATAGTTGTTGCGTTTGTTTACGTCGAGTAGTTACGCAGCAGCAGTGGTACGTGTCTTAATCTATTCGTCGCCGCGTGCAACGGCAGCAATGGAGGAGCGATAACGCGCCGGCTCACACGACGCTGATCGTGACAGAGTGTCTCGCCAGAACCGGATCTTCCGTGATCCCGCAGCCACCCTCCTCTCCAGATGTGGCTTCATCAGACTTTTTTTTTTGTTTCCAAAGTTAAAATCAACCATGATAGGGCGCCGATTCGACTCTATTGCGGAGATTAAAACTAATTGTACGGCGGACTATAAGAGGATCCCTAAGGCGGCTTGCCAGGCAGGGTTCGAGAGCTGGAAGTAACTTTGGCAAAGGTGTGTCGTCAACCGAGACATGTCGTTTTCGGGTGAAAAGTTCGATTAAGCTGTCTCCGTCGAAAAAAACAAGTTATAAAATCAGTCCTGTCTCTTTTTGGTCACATCTTGTATGCACTTTTTAATTTAATGGGGTCACTGCATTTACTAAGATAAGCGTTCCGAGGACTTTTATCAAAAAACAATCAAGGGTATCATTTGGGAATTTAGACATGAAGCCTAAATTCTCAAAAAGGTTTAAAATCTAGAAATTCCAAAAGTGTAAAAATCACTCTCCTTACCGGGATGAATGATTTTTTTTACACTTTGAAATTCCCACCTTTTAATGCACATTAGTGCATGACTCCGTTAAAAGTTACTTCCGTGACATACATCTCCCGCAGTTGTTTGAATTTATCAAAGAGCCAAAAAGACCCTCACAATATTTGCTTAATGATATACAATAAGGTCCGGACTAATTTGAAAACTATCCCTTTAAGAATCGAATTCGAAAAGTAGTTGTGGATATATTTGCTAAACGAAGAATATTAAAACCTAGCAAAATACCTCAATGACTTCTATGTTATATTTGTCTGCCTAGCTCTTATAATAAACTTAATTATTCTTAGTTGGCATATAAATCTTTATGTATGTTTTTGAGCGGAGATTGTGACTTCCTTGACAAGATCATTGTCCCTGAAACACCCAGCAACTTATAAAAAGAGACGTTTCAGGCGTGATATGGTGGAATAACATGATTAAATAAAATTGGCAATTTTCCACAAAAAAAAATGTTGTGGAAAATTGCCAATTTTATTTAACCCAGCAACTTGGTGAAATGAAATCATTATTTTTATCAATTTAGACTACGAACTATTTTTCGCCGAATACTTCATCCGAAATCTAGAGATAATGGTTTGTCATGCTAATATTGCATTCAAAAATTGGTCTCTTCAGCTGACATCCATCCGATCTGGCGATCTTCTTTACATCAAATCCTCAATTCGCCACTCCCTTTCTACACACAGGGTGTGTTCTGAAAGTTCTGAAATTATTTTTTAAAGTAATTTATTGAACAAATTTGCACAAACACATAAAATTCTTCAAAGTACTGTCCTTTGGGCCTCTACACATTTTTTCCAGCGACTCTGCCATGACTACTACGCGCCCTGGAAGCCGTCGTCGGGGACCTCTCATAAGGTCTTCGTCATGGCTGTTTGGATGTCTTCTATGTACGAAAAACGGGTTCCTTTCAGGGCTGGCTTGATCCGAGGTAACAAAAAGAAGTCTGCTGGTGCGACGTCAGGAATATAGGAGGGTGGAGCAACTTTGGCACGTGGTTTTTGGCCAGGAACTCACGGACTCGTAGCGCGTTGTGGCAAGGCGTGTTGTCGTGATGGAGTTGCCAGGTAGCAGAGATGTATTTTCTCGTCCCGACAACTCTTTTTCGGAATATTTCCAGCACATCCACGTGTTTCCTATGCAAGTTTTCTCTTTTCATAGGCAAGGAAAAAAACAAAAAGCCTCTTCAAAAAAATCAACTGGAATGGCCATCTCATTGAGATAATACGACGGATAGAATGTGTCATCAATCTGATTCATAATTAAAATTTTTCAAATCAAAATTGCTATCGATAATTCAGTGATCGACTTAAAAAAAGGTTTCAAAACTTCATTTGTAAATTTTATTTCTCTATTAGTCATCCCTAAAGAATAAAGTTGCGACAACTGTAGTATGCTTTAGGTTAACTTCTATTCGTAGGGAGTTGCTTCACTAGCCTAACCTCTGTGAATAGCATTTAGCATACTCTATCGGGTATGGTTATTGAAAACTATAAAAAATCTATGAAATAAAAACATCCAGGAGTCACAAAATCCACGACGTGTGTGAAAATAGTTCCAGGACCGAATACTCGTACATTTGATGTCAGCCTAAGCAGATGCGCAAATAGATGATACAAAATATTGTATGTATAAAATATGTACCAGTAGGATATTTTAAATGACGACCTTTTTTCAATAGATTGTACAAACCTGTAGGATTCCTATTAACACATCATCAGGCAAAGCGAAAATAAAAGCTCATTGCTATGGAAAATTTAGCCTATAATTAAAATACGTTAAGTCCATAGTTCTCGGAAACTGTTTCAGTTGGACATATGAAACTTATAGTTGTATTTACAGATCTATATGTTCCACCTTTCCTGCATCACTCATAAACGATTTGATACTAATATTTTAATTACGTAACTTAATAGATTGTGCATTGTATTTCATAACATTAACTAACTCTTCAATAACCGATTTCATTCAAATGAGGTTATGGCATTCAGTCAACAAACAAATTCCGGATTAGGGCGATTAATTGCACCAGAATTGGAGGTACGAAGACAGACGAAGTCCGTGGGATCCTACGCGCATATTTACTATACACTATTTTATAATTACGTAAGAGTATATTTGTAGAACTATACATAACTATGATAGCATACAGAGACAATCCAACCGTTTTACGAAATTAAGTCTTTCATCAACTATGCCCACAGTTTTGCGATATGATTGATTTTTATCTGTATCATTTTGCCGTTAAATGGGGAGAAAATTGATCAAGACGTAGAAGATTTCAATTAAATCATATCAGTGCTATTCAATTGGAACTTATTCCCCAGTTTCGTCTCTGTTAGCGTTTGTCAAACAAGACTTCATAAGGATGTCAATGTGCAACATCAAACAATGAAGGGGATGCCTATTCTACTATGACCTACATCATTCTCGAAACTCACTGCTCTTCATGGTAGTCGCCCGAGCTTCGGAGTACTTTTTGTGGGAGATAATTGGCGTAAGCTCGCAACCTCCATCGCGTTTGTGAGCAATGGGGCCGACAGTAACTTAACTTCATCGTGGCCAACATTTCCTCGCACTCTATTTGATGACATAAGCGATGAAGTACGTTTAGTCCAGAGTAATGATGTATCACAGCCGAAAAAGCAACTTCTCTCCTAAAGTATTTTTTTCTGACTGTTAATTTTGCACCGGGAAGCTCGAGGAGTAATGATTGCGTGTTTGGTCAGAAATCAGCAAAGTAGTTCATGAAGGGTAAAGTAAACATGGTGATAGACCTCTGGAGCTTTTACGTAAGATCTCAACATTTTCGCGTTTTTTGAGGGGTTACCTGATATCGCAATTGTCATTTCATAAATCCAATTTTTGATATTGGGTGATTTTTCTCACGTCTGAGGATACAGGTACGAAATAAACTTTTCGAAATCCACAGAATAGACACACCAATGTGATGTTAGGTCGAGTGCGGTTCCGGAGGATAAGTCATTTTCAATCCTGGAGGATTGTCATTGAGTGAGGAATGGTATCTTCCCATAGGTGCAGTAAACACAAATGTTCATTAGTGATAAAGGTAGGTCTACAAGTGCCGACGACAATAACGTAGCACTACATTTATAGGAAGTCAATCCTACGGGTAAATAACTATAACCTCTTTGAAGTGAATATCACCATAAAGACTAATCCTGAGAAAAATAGAACTCACCCAATTAATTCTATCCTTACAGAATCTGCAATCGGGGATAAAACTTTCAAAAAATATTTTTAAATACGATTGGCCGAATTCCATTTACACAAATGTCCAGATAGAAGTAATTGAGCAGCAAATTTTGATCACGTTATGAGGAAACAGGGAAAACAAAAAAAAAAGCATTACCTTCCACTCATGGATCCCCCGTGGATGATAAACACGAAATGACAAATTTTCCCAGACTAACTGCCTTTTTGATAGCCCAAATTATTTGAGCAATATCGAACTTCAAAATCGTTTACTCCAATGATGATGAATAGGAAATGTCAACCAGCATTCACGAACTATTCAATTAACGGAAATATATATATATATATATATGCGTGTGTGTGTGTGAGAGAGAGAGAGAGAGAGAGAGGCATTCACTCAATGGACAACTTGACCTTGAAAAACCACAGGATTTGCCGCGGGGAAAGTTTTCTCTGGAAGAGATTTACGAGGAAGATTTACGAATCATGATAGAGCACAAACTGCATTGGACGATAAGTCGCAATCACGATTAGAATTGGTGTTAAGGGCATTTATCCGAGAAGTATTCAAACGACCAAGTGATCGTGAAGTTTGTTATAGAAAGGCGTGACTTTCGATTATGTAAAAATAACTCTCACAAATGGACGCGTCGTGGACAAGACATAAATAAAAAAAAACCGAAGGATTCAAAACGTAACTCACGTTTTTGGTAATTTAGTGCACCAGACGTGAATGAGGTTAACGGCCCATGTCCACAAAAAATAAATAAATAAAATGAAAAGCAGAGATAAAAATTAAAAAAAAAAACTAAATTCCTACCCGAGACTGTGCTGGGTGTTGGACTCGGCGAGCATTTTCCAGGTATGCTTTCGTTCCCAGTTCGTCACGGGCGAGATGGTACACGAAATGGAAATCCCACTGGTACTCCCCTCACCAACAAACCCCTCCCCACTCGAGTTCTCCCTCCTCTCCTCTTCTCCCCCCCCCTCTCTGGTTCCGTATTCTTCAAGCGCACACGATCCTCACACACACAAACACACGTACACACTCACCCCTTCCTCCACTCGACTCACCCCACCCTGCACGGAGGGAACGCAAACAAATCACCCGACGATTATTCGAGCCAGTGCTTCACGGAACGGAGTCGCCGCCCGCCGATTCAAACTTTGACTGATGAAGGGGAGGTCACCAAGCCACTCGAGAACGCACACGCACACACGTTAAAAACTCCGGGGTCGTACAACGCTTCGTAAAGCCACACACACCCTCTCAGCCCCACGCCGAAAAAGACCACGGCTAAAGTCAGAGCCGGGGGCTTGCGCGCATAAAAGAGAAACCGACGACCTCCGGCGTGAGAGAAGAGAAAAAAAACGCTAATTACGCCACGTCCCGTGTTCAAAACAAGAGACGGATCACGAGGGTTCACCCTAATTGATGTCGTTGTTCACTCCCACTCTGAACTGGCCAGAAAGCGAGGACCGTTCCCGGAACCGACGCGTGAACACTTGGTCCCATTCTCACGCACTTGTACTTCCCAGTTATCTATCGGACCTTGCCGTCGCACTCCTTTGGTGGGGAAGGGAGAGGAGGAATTAGATGGATGGATGGTGGTCGTCGCCTGGCGGGCCTTTCTGCTTCTCCGCTCGACTTATCGCGCGACGTCCCCCGCCGCGCATACGGAAAAGTCCACCTGTCCCTGTCCCGTTACACGCTTTATCATTTCCGGTCGGCTCTGGTGGATGGAGATGGGTCGAGCAAACACGATCATCCACGAGTCACTCGTGAACAAATTTCTTGACGGCACGCCGTCAAACTAGAACGAATCCCTCCCCCTTGCCTCCATAACGGAGAGGATCACCGCGGCCTCTCGAGTCAAGAGGATCGAAGAAGAAAAAATAAGGAATGAATCCGCAGACACTACCATCTCTGTCCGACTATTTTCACCCTGTCGTTACCCTGCTTCCGCAAAGTTTCCATTTCCGCCTTCGTCTCTGTGTCACGGGAAAAAACGAACAATAAAAAAAGAGAAAAAGAATCACCTCACATGGGAATGCCTTTGAGGGGAAATGCGAAGCAATAGAAACAGTCTGGATAAATACGTGGGCGGAGGATATATGTACGTTATTTCGGTGGATTTTTCGAGGAGGAACGATTGGTGCGAGCGTTGAGGGTAGATGTGAGTGAGTGAGTGAGAGAGAGAGAGAGACGCCTATCGCCGAATGGGCCTGGAGATTACTTCGATCGAAACTCTGTCGGAGCCCACGCGAACAATGCACTCGCTCTCCAAATCCTGCGACCAAAACCATTGGTGTACACAGCCAGAGCTGGTCCCAGCACGGCGGCACCCGTCACATCACCATGGTAACGCCATGCGTCAGGAGGGATAGAGTGTGGGGACGGGGAAGGGGCGAGAGAGAGTAGTCCCGTCCCTTTTTATTTCCCCGAGACCAAACACCGAGGCACAAACACACACGCGGAGACACAAACAGCAGCGCCTGCCGTCCGCCGCTCACGCCTCCGTCCACCGAAAGGGAATGCGATTGATATTGGAGGAGGGAATGGAGAGTGGAAGACAGGACAGCCTTTGTTCTCCTCCCTCCACAATCACCCTTCCCTCCTGAAGGTATATCAGCCGAGCTGAGAGGGAGGGAGGAGGAGCTGCGAAGGCGTGTGGTATGTGCGCACGTGGAATAAAAAGAAAACAAACGGGAATAACGCGAAGGCCGCACTCAACAATGGCACACGATAGGAGAGAGATTGCGAGGAGGGTGGCGGGGAGAACGGGGGAGGGGAGTTTTTGGTTGGTTGGTAGTTCGTGGAGTCGTGGTGGGGTGGCGTTGCGAGCGAGGGGATTAAACCCCAGAGGGTTGGGGGTGGAGGCGAGGACGTTAAGGGGGGGGGGAGTTGAGAGGGAAGTGTTGGCTAGATGGGGGGGTGTGGGAAGGATTTCGTACCAGCAAGGGGGTGGGAGGGTAGGGAACGGCGGGGTTGGGTGGTGGTGTGGAGGACAACAAACTAACGCGGGGGATGAGGGAGGGGTGCCTGCCCTGTCGAAGGGGATGGACGGTTTCCGCGGGGGAGGGGAGGGGGGGTGCGGCGGGGGCAAGGGAATGAGAGGACCGTTGGGTCCTTCGGCGAAACGGAGTTAAAAAATATACACGACATGTGGAAGAGCGAGGGGGGTGATGTTGGATGGGGAGGGACTAACGGTAGTGGGTGCAGTCAAACCGAAAACACTCGTAAGCGGTGGGGGAGAAGTCGAGGAGAGACAATGCCAGGGATATATAGACGTCGAATATAACGTGAAAAACCAGGAGGGTTTTTGGGTGCGAACCGGATCAAAGTTCCTCTCTCGAAGGGGTTGATTCTTGCCCGCTCGCAGGAAGGTTCACGCCCACCAACTCCACATTCGGTCATAGGAATCCGAAGAATAGGTTTTTCGCAGGAAATCATAGGGTCCGTCCCTCCCTGCCAACGTCTTCATCGAAATGTCCTTTTAATACCAAAGAAAAGAGTCAATTTAATATTTGGATTCCATCATCAATGTCGAGACGATGATATTTACGTTGTGGTCGCATGGTTTAAGAAAACGGTTCAACCTTGGAACCCGGTGAAATAAATCTAAAAGACAAAATCTTTTCAAACTTGACTTCTGATCGCTTAAGTCACTCAATATCATTCATATTTGAAATGTCTTTTCCTTCCTAACGTTTCTAAAATGAGAATCTTTGATTTTAATGAATTATTTCCGACGATTACGGCACATCCAGTGTGCATTGTTCGCTGCTGAGGTACGTAGATGACATTGCATTAGCCTTAAAAATTAGCTTGACGTTAATCTAACGTCGCAGTACGTATTTAATCCAAAAATGTTTCGAAAATTTCAAGAAGCTACACAGGGAAAAGGAAAAAGAAATTGAACGTGGAATTGACTCGGGAAAATATCGTGAGGACATTTGGATAAGGGGAGACTTACCGAGGGTTACCTGAAAAGTTTCCGGCCTCAAAACGAAGATGGTCGCACTTTAAAACAAAAGTTGGCCAATGTGTGTGCGTTGAAAGGAACTCGCCAAACTTTATGCCTTTTTGGACACTCGATTGTGTCATGGCAGTCGCTTGAGTGAGGGTTTTTTGCAAAAATGGAAAAAAATTGAGTATCGAGCTGTCATTAAATATTTGTTTTTCAAAGACAATACGACTACGCAAATCACAGACGAGTTGGGCCAAAGTTTGGGTTAATTAGCTAGAATGTTAACAGATAGACAATTACCGCCGTCAACTGAACTCCAATGGCAGAAACATGGGGCTAGGCAATCAAAAAGTTATTAGCGCTTGAAGGGCTAAGTTCAATGGGACCTCGTGGGCACTGGGGAGGGAAGAAAGGGAGGAATCGCAAGAGTGGAAGAACAAGCGATTGCTGGTATGCTGGTAGGGAATGGATAACAAAACGTTTTATTGCCACTCGAAACTCGGAGATGGGAGAAGGGTCAAAAACTGGGGTCCATACGCCACTTTACTACACCCGTGCATATGTACGTATGCTATTCACAGCTACACACATTTCAGTATGATAAACACCCCTTTGAACGCTTTAAAACGTTAGTCCAGCAATTGTTATAAAATGTGAATTAATGATAGGTTTAAATGACGACAACTTTAAAAATCACCTTCGTCGCCCATGGTTAAATACATATGAATTAGGTATGAAGGTTTTGAAGTTCGAGGAAACATCTACGAAAAGAATATTCTTCTTTCTTTTCTTAATCTTCACTTTTGAAGACGTCATAGCGTCAAATGGTACTTCAGAGTTGTCAATAACAGTTGATTTTTAAAGCACGTGTTGAGTTCAGTTCCATTCGAACCTCCATGGGCCAATATAAAAATGCAGGTATCTCCTCAACAGATTCAGAATCCATCATTTAGATTATCCAATAAGTTTAAAAAAAGTCTATTTGGTGGGTAAAAACTAATGTTTACATCTATCTAAAACTTATTTTCGTCACAAATAAATGATAAACAAATACGCATAATACAATTTTACCTCTATCGTGAAAAGGAGAACCCTATTAAAGATGAGTAATTGTCTCCTAAACTTCAAGGGGATCGGGATGGTGCGATGGCTAACGTACAGGCTCCCCACCCGAGAGGGCCCGGGTTCAAATTCTGGAGACAACAATTATTTTTCAGTGGTCACCCGTCCGTTGGGACGTTAAACTGAGCTGACCCCTTGGCGCCTTTCTATAAGAGTAGCCTAATGTCGACACCGGGTCTCTTATCTTCCTTTCCCATCCATCCCTAATGGCGAAAATGGCATTAGCTGTCGGTCGCCTCCCATAAAAACTACTACTACTCACTACTTCACTTCAACGCACCGTTGTTGGAGTTGTTAGAATTCGAAACCACAATCAAATTCGCGAGACACCTCTCTCGCACTCAAAAGTCGAATGAGGGACCTCCAAAAGGCTTGGGCCAAGGTTTTCTCAGTGGACAAACCCCAGAGGCACAGCTGAAAGTTTTACAAGGATGCACGGAAAGTTAAAATGACAGGAATGCAAAAATAATGCGCTAACACACGAAGAGGGACATCTGAAGCGAGATCAGAAAAGTTCTCGACCTGATAATGAAGTTGACAATACACGTATATGTTTTCAAACGAGTTTTACTTCTCAACATGGTCGCAGTTAATATTCATAAATTCCATCCAGCGATGTTCCAGTGTCGTCACCTCGTCTCTGTTGTGTTTTTACGGAAGTGCTCCAAAGTACTGCTCTAAACCTGTACAATCGCTCCTTGATTGAAATGAAAACGTTGCCCGGCGAGGAAACATTTTTAGCTTTCGGAAGAGGGGGTCAAAGTTCGAAGGAGCCAAATCCGGGGTAATAGCACTAGATCATCCGGCACTTAATTATCTAAATCCCTCAATTGCCAATCGCCAAGACATTTTTGAGGCAAGGTATTACGCTGCCTTGATGGAGAAAAAGTTTTGTTCCCCCCTTCTGGCAGGCGGGTCTACTTTCACGAATTTTTGCGTCCAGTGTTTTTCCGACAAGATTGCAAATTGTATACATTCCCAATTCATTTGTTCAACATTCGTTCTTCTATGAGAACTTTTCAGACCACACTCGTAGATACAACATACCTCAGATTTCTGCGACAGGTAGGAATAGGCCATCAGCCGAAGAAATAAAAATTAAAAATTATATTTTTTAAAATAAATTTCTTTCTAGATACCCCCGAGTTTTATTTAATTAGTCAAGTAAGCAATGCAGAACAACATGGCGGTCGTCTTTTCACAGCTAAGGAAACATATGGAGCGTCTGGAATGATTCAAGCTGCCAAAAAAAAACGTTCCAGGGGTGGCAGGATCAATATAAGAAGAACCGGGGACGGAAGTCCAAGGAATTACGTATCCCAGCTTGGTGCACATTCGGGATGTGATAAATAATTAACGCTGGACTGATAATCTGAAGAAGGCAAGGCAGTCCAATTACGAATGCTGGGGACTGCTCAATTTAGCTAAAAGCCAATTACGGAGCCCACGAAATAACGGGAGAACTGGTAAAGCTGGCGCGGTGCGGATAAATTGAGGGAGACAGACAGACATGATGAATGTTTTGAGACGAGTTAATTTTTCATGGTGCTCTACCGAAACCTTTAAAATGGAGGGGAAGTAATTGGGGATGGAAAAACTAACGGGGATGAGTCTTATACGTAAAGCGTCGGCTGACTGAAAAAAGTTTGCTCTCTGGGGTTGTAACTGGGAACATAATCCCCATAGTTATTATCTCCCTATACCTTTTCCCTCTTTTCAAGGGATTTTTACGGAAAACTAACCCCAGGGTGCACCAGCACGGTTGACATCGCTACACAGATACACAAAAGTAGTAATTATCTTAAACGAAGAAAATATAATGCTCTCAACTCTAAAAGTTTTTGATAACGCATATATTTTTTAGAGAAGGATTCATCTGATTATGTAACTGCAATCTTACTGGTTCTTAATATATTTTCCTAATATTGTCCATCAATATCTGAGGTCAGTAATATTAGCGCAACATCTTGATGTTCCGGTGAAATAATTGGTGTTATTACATTTCTGTAACGTGAACAATAAATCGCTAAATAAAATTTATCATTTACTTCATTTTTCAAACTTACTGTATTAATGTCCCCATTTATTCCTTGCTTCCATCCATATTTGGTCAGCATTGCATGGAAATATAACTCTATTAATCACCATTAAAAGATTGAAAAATTGATTGTATGTAACAGCATTTTGTCTCATATCTGTTCTTTCTGTGTATGTATGTAGGTATGTGCATTGTAAGAGTGACCAGTGATCAGACTGGACCGTTGCCACGAGGACAAATGCCTAATTGCAACGCCGTTTATATAATGTAATAATATTCTCGAAAACGAATAAAGAAATTAAAGCAGGAAAGAGTTCTTAAGTATATTTCAGCCAGAGGAAATAATTTTAAAAAATGGTTTCACCATCTACTGCAACAATCTAAGAGTAGTAACGACTTCAATTTATCTTCTTCATACCGACAGATTGCTAGACAGCAATATATGATCCATGACAGAATCATCCACAATAAAGCCGATGGCGAGATGCTTACTATCAACTGGTACCTATATTTCATCCTCAGGTGAGGTCACTCGGTTCGGTATCTACAGACGCAGGGATCAAGGAAAATTAGGTGACCAGAGTTAAAAGCGAGTTCCAAAGAACTATTTCTTTGACATTCTTCATAAAAGTTATATCATACGATCACTAGTGACGACACAGAAGGAACTGAAAAAGTAAAAAAATGTTTTTCTGCTGTTACAGACAAATATTTAATGGTAGGATGAAGTTTAAGATCAAATTTTATCTATTCCTAAGGATGCAATTCAGAAGGGAAGAACAGTCAATGGGAAAAAAGCAGAAAATGGGAAATCTCATGTGAAATTATGTTAACTAGACACAAGAGTAGACGCTGCTACGAGGCAATATCGGTGAAAAAGGAATGGAAAAGCTGAAACGGAGAGGGCGGTGATTTAGGAAACAGGTAGGAAAATGCACACAAAAGCTGTGATTTTTCAGTAAATTAGGAAATGTATAAAATTATACAAATATAAGACCTCAAGCGCACTGCTCACAGTGAAATGTATCGAATGACGTAACTTTGGACTCCAAACAAGGTTTGAAGTTTTCATGACTATTGAATAAAATATATTAAATTTATGCTACTAAAATTTCTTTACTTTATACATAAATTCAAGGAAATAAAGAAATGTATTTGCGCATAAAATCCAATTTCCAGACAACATTGTCCAATGATGGATGCAGGACGATGATGCCTTGTTGGGTGCCTTTTCGGAAGAAGGTTCCGGCCGGTGTTATACTATATATTTTAGAAAAAAATCCGATCATTGCTAACTTGCAACCATTAAAAAACAATAGGTCCATACACAATAGTTGTTAATAAGCCATCTTGCCGGAAGCTGGATGATGCAAAATAAGGCGAAGGCTAAACTAGGCATGAGAGGAGGATTCATTTATCGGGGAGTCCCGCAAGAACGCGAAATTTCCCGTCCAGAGGACTAATTAAATCTCACGCCCTTGGAAATGACCACTACAATTTCGCATAGAAACTCTCCCCGACTGGATCGTATCATAAGCAAAAGTAGATGTGGTATCTTTGAATCCTTCGATCCTCAAAACCACTCCGCAAGGCTATTCGACCTAAGTTAAGCGGCCGGATATACGTATACGGTTGGACTGAAAGTCAACCCAAAGGATCTATGCGGGAATGGCAATGCTTTGTCTGAATGTTTCGTTCACGAGAGTAGTGGGCGACGGTCATTTGAGCTCCCACATCGCTCGATTCTCTTCCTTTGGGAGAAAAAAGAACATTAGGAAGCCTTGAATGCGTCATATCCCATTGTATTTCTGCACAATGACGTCATACTTCCCCCAACAATTCTCGCACTCTTCATTCGTTCACTCTCTCGTACTCGCTCAGATGAAGTTACTGACAGGGATCCCTTTGCTTACCTCTACTTTCGGAGAAGGAAGAGATAATCTCACCATGATTTTCCTCGAACGTTGCTAATTAAAGTCCAAGTACCCTAGAATTTGCTCAGCCGAAGTCGAAACTAACTACGACAACAAGCGAGGCAAGGGACAGTTGGAGCGTTTGAGCCAACGGCGACACGACGCGACGGCTCAGGTCACTTCGTAAGGTCAACATGATGCAATTCAAACAGAAATACCACTTAACCAAGTAAAAACTACATGGGACTACGTGTAACAAGACAGAAGTGTACACGGTTGAGAGTTCATGGCAAGGAATTCTGGGTGGGTAAATAATATGAGGATTTGAACTGGGGCTGGTGAACTTTAACTTGATATTTCGTGAACTTCACAGAAGAAAAATGAAATCTTGTATTGATTACATCCATTTTTCACTTTTATATCGCCGATCCGACAAAATACAGCTGTGACTGAAATGCAGTTAAGAGCAGAAACAGATATGTCGAATTAAAAAAATAAGTTTAGCAAATATTTTTCTTCTGTGGAAAAATTCTAAGCAGTAAAATGAAGAACAAATGAGTTGGGTCGTTAATAATTTTAAAGCGGTGAAGTGTCGTGTATAGTTCGCGTGCCATTACATTCACGCATTAATCTGTCGTGGATTGTCACCCTCTATAGAAAATCGTCTCGTGATGAGACTTCCTCGTCCAATTAATCGAAGAAAAATCAATATTTATTACATTGGATGTATTTGCTGGCATTGTTATATAGGAAATTAACATAATTAATTATTAATACCCGCGGTGAGCCCAGTTGGATGCCCCAAGGTGCCACAATATTCGCCGCCCTCATATCAGACGCTGGCCATCGTCACTCACCCCAACATTAAGGATATCTCTGGGTCTGGTATGAACTTCAAACCCCCCCATTATGCCACACCTATGGCAGGGCTTGAATTAATGGGGACGGCGGTAAAATTAGGTCGAGAGTGGTCTGTAACCGTTGAATATGATGTGGAAGGGTGTATAACCCATGATTCCGTCCGCCTCGCCTCCTCCCAGCACTGTTCTCCTTCATTACTTCTCGGGAGAAACAAAGGGTGGGAAGATGTGTTGTTATGGGGGATGAGTATGTTTAAAATGTGATGCCCGAGGGCGTGCGATGCGGCAAGGACTGGAGATTGAACGGGAAGGAGTGAAGTTGAAATGAGGGGAGGTACAACATAAGAAGAAGAAGAATCAAATGGTATTAGCATGGGTTTCGGGGGCGAGGTACGTAGTTTGGGGTGAGCCAAGGGCGAGGGCGAGTTGAGGTTTGTTTTCGGGTTGGTTTGATGTGAAAACGAGAACGGGTGTGTGGAGTCCGGGTGTGCTAAGGGACGTTCCCTCAGACAAGGATGGGTGGTTTGAAGCGAGAGTGGTACGAAAAGGGGAGGGGTTCGTTTGGGGCGGGGTGAGGGAAGAGGGGAGAGAGGCTGCTGGGTGCTGAACCGGGAGAGCGCGGCTTCGGTGTGCAAGTTGCTAAATACGCCGCTTGGCGTCGGTAGTGGATGACGAGACGTCCTCGTGCGGACGTTATTAGAACTGCAAGGGCCGAGAGCGGTTATTACAGATGCCGAATTACGAAAATAAATCATTTGCATGAACGGTTTCAACCACAGAAATTTAATGGAATTAACACCGTAATTTATTGACAAATATTAGGGTTGATTTATTGAACGATTTAAGAGAATAATTTCCGTTTCCGAGCATTACGTAATCTTCAATTTTCGGTTTAACAGACGGTCGAGTTCAATCCAAAACATAATCAGTTTAGATTTCTCCTTCGAAGGAATAATCTTTGAAGACTTTTACAGGAACTGAATGGCAAATTCAGTACTCAAATTAAATATTTCACAAAAGGTTTCTGTTTATTAGGTTAAGTTTAAGAATAAATACCGACTGCTATATGAACTTTATAATGAATAAATAATGTATAAATGTGTAACCGTTCTTGAGTTTGGGGAGTCATATACTAATAAACATTGAAATATTGTCACGCATAGTGATATAAATTACATCCCTTCAATGATCCCTTAATTAAAACCATCTAATTCTTTTCCGACGGATGATAATTCGATAATACAGAGATCTAACAAGTAGAGGGGCAGCAATATATCAATCACTCAACAAGGAATACTTCCAAACTACAATGCGATTGTAACACTCCGCATTGAAAATTTATTAATTAAGTGACCAGAAATTGTTTCACTTCCTTCAAACTTGGATTTGGGATTCGTCACCTCGATCATCAGGATAATTATTATAAGCGAAGAGCTCCCTCGCAATGACTAAATTTTATAAATTTGCGATATAAAATGCGGTTTTAATTGACTGATTGATTAATTGATAGATCCCTCTCCCAACGCTCTCTAGCTTAGGAGATTCAAGTAGTTATAGCAATTCTAATTTCTTTGTCGTTGTTTTCAGTTGAATAGCGAATCCTCAGACTTTTAGCATGTCTATCCAATTACCACGCAATGAGGAAGCAGGCGGGAGATCTACCTGTAGTTAACTTTAAACATCGGAAGTTGACACTCACCAGTTTCCATCCAGTCTCCTTGAGTTAAATATAGATATTACGATGAACTGTTTGCAGTTAATTTCTTTGTGGCGCACTCCTTGCTGGTCGAACACTGTTATTGTCAAACATATTGTTGTTGTCCTTTTGAAACACAATGAAAAACAACAAACGCTCATGAGGCATGTAGTATGTTACTGCAATCATTCGCTATGAGTGACATGAGGAATGCTAACACTGATGATTTATCATAGATATTTCTTCAAAATGTGTTGATAAAACGTTGATGATTTGGTGGGAATCAGGTTTACAGCTTTCATCTCAGTCATTAACCAGACGCCATTGCGTTCCTCATAAAAGCTTTTACATTATTGATCACATAAGCCTACGAGAGTTAAATCCAACATATTCCAACGAATTTCTCACGCTCTTTGCATATTCCACCATCAATCAGTATCGAATGCAAGGCGTATTGGAGCGGAGATATAATAACCACTAAAACTGCTACCGCTTTTGTAATACTGAGGGGTTGTATATTATAGTGTAACACTTTGCGGAGCACTTATAGATTCCCCCATCCTCATGCAGGGAGGCCTAATTTTAAGAAAGGAATTTACTATCAGGCTTTCCACAAATTTTAAATTATCACTAAAATGCAATTATGCTCTCGCGAGCTCATTGCTAAGTACTGATTTCCACTTTTAAGGTAATGCTAAAAGAGAGTAAAAATGGCCGATATTAAATAAGTATGACAGGTGCATCGAGTAAATCTTCATTTGTTATTTACGAGAATCGACTAATTTTCAGTCAGTATTCTTAGTAGAAGACGTAAAAGAGGAAATAATAATAATAGAATTAAATTTAAATCTACATGTATAAGAACTCACGTAAGAAATAGTTACACAAACGGAATGGAACTTCGGGTGATTTCTAACGAAAACTTATTCAATAGTCATTGTTTGTGTCGGTCTGGAAAGATGAAGCATCAATGGGAATTCAGTCACATGTGTAGTTTTGACGTTTCGACAGCACGGCTGTCATCATCAGACTATGTATTATATATATATATATATATATAATAACTTATACAGCATCACACAATATGAGAACACATAAAAGGAACACTCACGTTATTTCTTGATAATTTCGACAGAATTGTGTTCCGTCTTCCTCGGAAGATTAGTTAGGACTAATTAGGATTAGTTAGCAGTCCTAACTGATCTCCCGAGGAAGACGGAGCACAATTCTGTCGAAATTATCAAGAGATAACGCATGAGTGTTCCTTTTATGTGTTCTCATATTGTGTGTTGCTGTCTAAGGTTTGTGTTCAACACTTCCGTGTTACTTCGAAGAAATCATCTATATATATAGACAATTGATACATATACACATATCGATGATGGAGAAGCACTCACGAGAGCATTATACGAGAGTCTGACCTGAAGAAGGTCCAGGAGATAGCTTAAACTGTCTCCTTAAAGTGTCCTTTTTAGTGTTATCAATACATTTTTTTTTGTGTTCTGTGGTACCGTCCAAGTGTAATGTAAATAGATATTTTTTTAGGTAATCTACCGGTTAAGGTAGGTTTTTGGATGGACACAACTATCAAATAAACATTTTGTAACTCCAAACAAAACCCAATCCAGCAACCTAATCTACATCAGGTCCCTCTTCATCCCTTAATTGGATATATAATAATATAAATTACAACTGTTATCTCTGCATACCCCGATACACGAAAAGAATTTAATTGATAACCAGGATATGGTAATTTGTTTTTTACTCATTTAATTTTCCCAAAGGTTCCATGCATTTTTTATTTTATTACCTTTTCTATTGTCATCGATTTTTTTGTAACTAAATCAGATGCACATACAGCGAAAAGGAATTTACCGATTGATGGATGTTAGTTAACCTTGAAAGTCATTTTGAAAGTGTTAAGGACGAAGGGGAGGGAATACGAAGTAACGGTACGTTGAAGGGAGAACCACCAATTGGTAAATTACTTCATAATGGTGATTGTGGATGAAGTTGTTTCGAAGGATGGCAGGGAGATGCTTCTATCGCTAACGGTTGTTACACGTTACCAGTGAGGGCACACTATCGTGGCTATGAAGCCAAAAGGTCGATTGAGTACACGATTTGTGAATACCTGGGAGATGTTTACGGGTACGGTGGTGTGAGAAACAAAAAGAAACTAGTAATCAAAAAGGGTTGAAGGTGAGCATTTTCTATTCCCAGGGAGGTGGCTATGTGCGACGAGCATTGTCCACGTCTTGCTGCAGTTGTATTGTTGAGAGAAATAATGGGGTGTGCAGTGAATGGCATTTGAGAAAAAGTCTATACTCGAAGGTGAGAAAGGAATTTTTTCTTCCGAGGAGGGCGTAAGTGTTGCTTTATTGGCTTCGACATGCATGTTTCAAATGGAATAGAAAGTGAACAAGTTATGAAGATTAGACGAAGGACTTTAGGTCACTAAAATCATTTTCTTTCTTGTAAAAAAGCACTACTTTCGCTTTCTCCAAGCTGTAGGAACATCCAAGGAGGAGATCCAAGATAATAATAGGAGTTACGAGATAGTCTTTGGCCTTAAGAATGAATGATATTTCAAAGAAAATCTAACACTGTACACAAAATTTATTAATTTGAGGATATCATGTATTTCCGTGATTCACAATTGCCCAAGTGCTTACCTATACACGATTATCATCCAGAAATACTGCATAAATTCAATTGTGTTGGCAACTACGAGTTATATTACTCATTTAGCGTAATTATGTTCAATGAATGGCCACATTGATGAATACTAAATACCAGTAAATAACGAGTTACATTCAGAACAAAATGCTAGGTACTTAACGTTTCTTCGCCAGTTCCCTTATTACTTGCTTGCTAACTTACGGTGGAATTTAAATATTTTGATGGTTTCTATTGTGAATGTACTGTAATGGAAATTGTAAATGTGAAGGATTAATATCGCGATTAAGCACAAATAAAAATTATCCACGTATGCGTTCTCATTGCTCGAAGAGCGTGCGAAGGTCTCAGTGAAAAGGGGAAAGTAATTTGCAGTTGTTTACTCGACATTCCATTCCTCCACCAAAAGACAAAATGGCCTATATGTATTTCCTCTAAATTCATTCAAATTTCTAGCAGTCCACGCGTGCGTCTCCTCCGTGGAGTTCTGGGACGACCTGAAACGCCGAGTCCTTTGGGGTTCTGGACTCGTACTATCCGAATTGATGCCCTGACGGCCAGTTGACAGACTGCTCCTTATTGTGGCAAACCAAATTTTTCTACTCAGAGCTACGTGGAAAATTACTATAAGGGGTCTAAAGCAAATATAAATTATAATATCCTTATCATATTATTTCTTGTTTGCAAAAATATTTCCTAAACAATATTAAAATGTATAACTATATCTATCTATGCATGTAGGAAGTCAGACCTTGGCCGAACAAGGTTCGCTGGCTTGTTCAAAGACACCTTTTTTGCAAGGCACAGCGGTACTTGTGTCAGGCCGTTCTGAGAAATTTCTGGGGAAAGAGCCTCCACCTTCATACGATTAAGGGTCGCATAAGTCATTCCATTACCATAGTCGGACTGGGACTTCGTCTGCCTCAGGCTGAGAAAATATTTACTCATTGTAAACTGAAAAATAAACTATTATAAGAAATACTGTCTTCTTTTTCAATTATTTCCCCTTGTTGTTATTCATGGGATTTTTGGGTTCTTTCGCTGCGTTAATCCATCTCTCCGCAGATTATATATCATATTCGCTGCTTGATACACTTTCAGATTTGGAACCGAAGGAATGTCCGGACATAACTTCAGACCTGGATGCTGTCAGGATACATCTCCAGGTCTGAAGATGCATCCTGCCAAGGTGCGAAACGTCACCATCAGAAAAATGAACCAACGCAGAGGAAGAGTCCGAAAATCCATAACATCCACGCACCTCATCACTGCGAAAAGCTTCAGTCAAAATTGTTATTTTATCTTCTTTTATTTTTCAATGAATTAAACTATGGGCTATATGTAACTTTGCAGCAGCAAACCCACTGGTCATATACTCAGCCCCAGGGCATTTCGGCAAAAGAATTTTGTTAACAGCGATCATGGAAAGTCCTCTGTGAAGTATAATATGAAAAAAAATTGTTCGAAAAAAGTTTTATTCAATACCTAATTTCCAAGTAAGTAACAGTACTGGAGTTGGTGGGTGAGGAGAGGGGTTTGCTGAGAGAAATCCTATGGAGGCAGGAAAAAATGGATGAAAGGCGTATTGAGCGGTAGTGGAATGTTGAAGAGGGTAATAGAGGGAGAATGTTGGACAAGCGAAGAAAGGGCAGGAACAGGATAGGGATGTTGGACCGGATGAAGGGAGGAAAGAAGTACACAGAGCTGAAGAGGGACCTGATATAGATTAGTTTGCTAGGTGGGGAGTCACAAAATGTTTATTTGATAGTTGTATCCATCCAAAAACCTACATTAAATGGTAGATTACCCAATAAATAACTACAGTATAAAGTTGAAATAAATATCTTACTGTCCACTGCATTTATTGTGCATTAAATTTATAAATGAACAATGTTTCTCTTGTATTTTGTCAAACCTTATATTATATTTGTATTGAAATGGTATCTAAAATATCTCAGAGAGGAATCTCCACGTCTCAGTAAAATGTTAACTGGGAATAGTTTAATTCAGGAAGAGGCTTCCTAATATTGTTCCTATGAGATTGATAGTAAAGGTATTCGAAAGGATTTAGATATAATTTATCAGAGACCAAAAAAATCTTTGAGGGGTAAAACGAAAAGTTTTACATATTTAAGCCTTCTTATTAATATATTTACGAACTAGAATTTGACTTTCCCTACGCTTCAAACTTCTAATTGAGTTATTGCTGACCTGCTTGTCAATATATTATGCATGGATAATGACGATTAATCAACAAAAATATTGGTGCTTTTTTGCGGTGTATTTATAATTGATATGCCACAGAAAATAAATTAATCCAGTCAGAGGACATTTTTCGTGGCATTTCCAAAGATCGGCGAATAATGATGCGAATTCTCGAAATAGTTCAGTAATATTCCGCAAACTGAGAGCGCTAAATACTGGACCGGCAAGAGAGTCACCCGGCGGGGAATACTTCAAGCTGCTGAATGCGACGAGTTGGATGACCGTCGATAGGGACCAACGGTCGTTTTTGGTTACGAACGTAATGCCAATGCAATGTTTTTGTACATTATGAAGTTCGTCCTGTATTTTGGGATATTTTCCCCTTTTTTTAATGATGCATGGATATATAAATGAGTGTTCCGATACTCGCTATCGGGTTGAAAAATACTCAAAGCTCAGAAAACGAAAAAGCTGTAAATTCGAAGATTCCATACCTAAAAAGGTATAGTAATACCCTTAGCAAGATCTCTTGTTTTTTATCCAGTAAAAATACTGTACTTTAATTAACTTACATAGGAAATTGTAAGGATATAAAAAATAACTCCACGCATTTCTTAGATGTACTCAATAGAATTATATCTAAATATTAAATTAGGATAACACGTTCGTTCACGAAGAATAATATTTATTTTAATTATCTCCATTTGTACACATTACGTAAGCCTTTAATCGTGAAAATATTTTTTTAGGAACCACATTTATTTCCAACTTTTCAGACACTCTAGTTGGAACCATTCTACTTTATAAAAGATAAGGATTTGAACCAAAAAATAGTTATAGCATTGCAACAAAAGCCTATTATTTTTCTCATTATAGAAAAATAAGGATATAAACTACTATACGAGCGTAAAACTGGCAACTACGTAAGACTGGTGTACCCTTGCACAAGCCAAAATCAAACGTTATTTAAAAGATGTTTTTTGCGTATATAGAATCTAAGACGCACAATATTTACCATCGGATTCCCACCTAAACACAGAATACATGAAAATAATAATAATAATAATACATGTACAAAGTTGGCTTTTCACTAAATGCAGGTTTGGAAGAACTGTTGTAGTTTTTTTAGATTTATCAATTTCTCTTATTTGATTACATGAAACAATTCACAAATGAATTTTTAGTTGATTTGTCTTGTGTTGTTGAGTGAGGAAAATTGTAAATTCTTTCGCATGTAATTGTTGTGTGTCCAAAAATTGTTAGATATTGGCCTTAATATAGGTATATCTTCAAGGCTACCTAGAGTTACCCCAGGGTTATTGAGTCCCTATTCATTTACGGATCGTGTATTTATGCTATGCTTGAGTAATAAACATACTACCATTATTATTAAAAACAATATTAATAAATTCGTAACCTTAACCTACTGTTATCTTAGCAAATCGTATAAAGTAATAACGTACATGAAAGCATTTATTTGCCCAACGCACGTTTCGAACCTCCAACCTTTGGGTTAGAAGGAAAGGGCGTTATCTACCGGTCTAAACTGGCCGAAATTTTAAATACCATTTCCCTCAAATCAAACCCCTAGGTCTAAGTTTAGTTAGTATTTTAATATTTTCGTGTGCTCTGCTATTAATTGGATTCATTTGATGCCTACACCCATTAGAAAAACAAAAAAAGAAACTCACAATTCAAATTCAAAGTGCCCAGATTAGCAATTAGTGCAGAATAGCAATTATCAGACCTTAGCAAAATGGTGCAGTGCCAATAAGCTGATGATCATATTGCCGGAACATTATCGAATGGATTACATGTTCGCGTAGGTTTTGAAAAATCCTTATTGCTTCAATAAAGAAAGAGTACGATAAGGAATGTCGGTCTAAGGAGGAAGCGAAATGGATGTTGGTTTTTTGAGATTAACGCCAATCAGTTCAAAATCAAGTATAACGAAAATGATCCAGATAGATGGCCGGTAAAATTTTCCAACCATAGAACTCC
Source organism: Hetaerina titia (assembly GCA_037158775.1). Taxonomy (NCBI): domain Eukaryota; kingdom Metazoa; phylum Arthropoda; class Insecta; order Odonata; family Calopterygidae; genus Hetaerina; species Hetaerina titia. The sequence continues at coordinate 28,588,682 of CM073776.1, read as the reverse complement.
GTCAAAAGCTTAAAGCCGCATGGTCAAAGTAATGAGTCTTGATATGTAAATGGAGATGATTTTGACCCGAATAAAGAAAGATAAATCTTAAAGTTATCACAAAAGTCATCAAAATATGATCTGTGGAAAGAAAGAGCGGGAGAAAGAAGATGAGGAATCCAAGCAAGGGATTCTAGCTGTATTCCGCTCCCGTTTTCGTTTCCTCCTCAACACTCCTGCCCGGGATTCCTTCTTGGAAGTCAACGCTAGGGGATTTGGGAGTTGGGGGAGTCGGGGAAACAAGGCGGGAGTAAGGGGAAAGGGGTTGAGTGAAAGAAGTGGAAGATCATCTTGACGGGATATCCTCACTTGCAAGGATGCCCAGGGACCACTCAACGAAACCATAAGTAAGGACGGGGAAGGGCAGTCAACGAGCGGAGAATGGGGAAGGAGGACGGGTAGGGTAAAGGGCGAGTCTGAGAGGAAGCCTTTTCAAAGCATACAGGCGCTCCGGTACATAACGGAGAACGAATACCCCGATCATGAGATGAATACAAACCACAACATTACCACAGCGGGGGTTAAGTAGAAGCTTCGAATCAATGCTGTGATCGAGGACTTGATCCATAACCTTGATCGCACAAGGAAACGATTCAAGGATGAACTGCCTTGGTTAACATCACATCCAATCTCACCATCTTTCTACGAGAAAAGGAATTGCTATGAGGTCATTCCATCATCATTCCTTAACATAGCTAGAAAACATTTTAAAATTCTAATTGCGTCAATTTGATAGAGTATCTAAATCTAATTGTACCTCACTTACTGAAATGCTATTTCATGACGACACCCGATTCACCGCGTGACCTAATCGTACTACATATTTACCATTCATTTATATTTACATTATATTTATATTTACCCATATTTCGTCGAATACCAATGGTTATTAATACCTTTTGACATCCAGCTAAAATTGTGGAATCTGAAATTTATGAAAACCATGTGTGTACATATATCCACATTAAAATATCTCAAATTTTATTTCTTGTGCGCTGAAACCCTCTTCAAAATATCTTCCGCGCGATATTTCCTCCGTGTAATCTCTCGTTCCGCAATGTTAGATCAGAATATTCACAACTCTACAGTTCATCCGAAAAACCTATTTAACCACATTCCAGCTTACCTGTCATTCTGTCTTCAATTAAAGACTTCGTAAAACGTAAAATATATGAGATCAAAACGGTGTTAAATCTTCCTAAAACATTTGAAAAAATAGGCTTTGCATAAAGTAGTTTTGAAAAAGCGATATCTAAAAGAAGACGAAGCAAAACGTTTGCATACCTTCATATATTGTCCACTGATATTAAACATGCATCAGGTTGTCCTTAGGGCTTATTCAGATTGTGTAGCACCATTCGGAAGGTTTGCCGGAATTATTAAATTTAATTTGTCATAATTATTAGGGATAAATCTAATTCATTGCAGAGATGTCGAATAATGTGAACATTTGAACCGCTATGAATTTGAGCCAAATATGGAACTAAAATAAATTTTGTGGACTGTGATAGAAAACATTGGAATAATAACAATGCATAATTTCATCGGGAATTGCAACGCACGTACAATTGATAACATGTCACTTTCTTTCGAGAAAATATACAAGGTCCGGATTTCCCAAACAACTTCAGTAATGTAATTGTTCGTTTTATAACTAAAATAACCGTTTTTTATGTCGAAATTTTTGAGTTAAACCTTTAAATAATTCGCCCTTCCATAAAAATGTCGTGATGTTATCTTGTTTTACTCTTTTGATGTTTTCTGCATTCATGACAGATCTCCGACAATTCCTGTGCAATTTCTTTACACCTAAAACTACTGAGCACAAAGGAAAGAAATGAGCGCTTACTCACGGCTGAAGTAGGGCGTATACTTGGCTCAGCCACCACCAGGAACAAAGACCCTCCCCCCCCCCCCGCCCATAACCCCTCATTCACTGTCCTCGCAACATTTCTCGTACTCCGCCGGGACTATTTGCATAAGCAAGGCTCCTACCTCTTCCCACCTACCGCTTCCTTTGCTTACATTACCGTGCCGGACCGCAATCCCTTAAATCCACCCTCGGCTCCTCTGAACAGCATCACCAAGTGGCCTTGCACAGTGCACTCGTTGCTTAATACATGTGAAAGGCGATTAAGTCTTGTCAAATCGTGTATTGCCTCCTCATACCCTAACTAAAATTTTCAACCTCCTGCTTGACGTTGAACCAAAACTTTGAAATGCGCTGTGAAAATAAGCGGATTAGTATGGTTATTTTTCCTTTTCAAGGATGTAATACCATTCTAAGTACTCGTTCATATAACGTATGCCCTCTTCCTTCACAACCCTCATTAATGCCCAAAATTTCTTACCTTTCTAAACCTAGCCTTATGAAGTGCTTTTGGAATGGTGCAAAAAGTCAGGGACAAATTGACCCGAGTGAGTTTGAGAAAGGAATTCATGACAAGATTCTTCCATTCCTCTATCAATCAAATGATATTCTGTTCTTGTCGGTAATTATAGCATGAATCATGAGTTCCGAGCCAATTTAAAATTCATTTCTTCGCGTGGGGAATCGGGAACAAATATTCGCGAATAAATGTGTTCTAGTGAATGAAAAGTGTGCCCTAAAATGAAAGATGACATGTAAAAATAATAGACATTCAGAGGGGAAATAATACCTGTTATGGAGGAAGACGAATGCTGGCGAGAAAGACGAAAACTCCTCGTGAGGGAATCATATTTTTGTTCCACTGAGGCACATATTTTAGACTGGGAGCTAGAGAAGGAAGCGGACGACATGGAATGAAGGGGGAAGAACAGAATAAGGTGGTGAGGCAGAATTGTACATTAAGGAAGCGGAAAAAGGCATGAGGGAAACCCGCCAGGAAATAGAATTCGCAAATCCCTAGGAGGATTCTTGGGGAAAGTTTTCACATTAAGGAAACCATCTTGGTATTCTCACGAGACGACATATGGATAAAGAATGTACGGAAGAAGTTTGTCTCTCTGGCTATGCATCGGTTTTTCTCACCCCTTTGAATAAAGGTTATTTAGGAGGGCCGTTAGGTTACCTCTCACAAGTCACCCTGACGATGAAAAGTGACGTAGAACACTAATCATTTAAGTTTCCACCACGAGGATCTAATAAAAAGAATATAAATAATATGTGGTTAGCATTGATGGTCACAATCTTGTATTTCCTGAGTTCTTCGGAAATTTATTAATCGAAATAAGAGTAATGGAGAGCGGAGAGAGTATAGAGAAACCAAGGCGATCGATACAATTATTGATATATATATATATATATATTAATATACTATATGTATTTTTTACAGGTTCCTCGCTTCACAACTGTACAGAGGTGAGCTATGTGATGCAAATTATGAACATACTTCTGGACATTATTCAGGTATTTCGAAGAAAACCAAAACATCCGCGGCATGGAGTAACGTCTGGTGGGGACTATTAAAAACTATAAAAGAGCTGAATTCAAGACAAAAACATTTACATTCACACTTCGATTTCTGAGGTTTTGCATGATTGATAAGTAGAGCACGAGGGCTTTAAAATAGCGAAGTCTTTCATTTATTTATTTTAACGAATAGTTAAAACCATTGACAATTCCAGTAACTCCAAAAAAAAATATTCTCTTAAAAAGGCATGCGTTAGAGTTCATACAGTTTCTTGATTTTACCTCATTCAAAGTTATTTCAAAATTGATTACATTTTTTTTAAATTGTACCATTCAATTCAACTCATAATGTCTTCTCCTCTTCGTTGGGTCTAAAATACCTCTTCTTCTCTCTTTACCTAGGATTCTCCCTGATTTTACATCTTCCCCTTACATCTAACTATTCTTCCGCCGTCCAATTTTTACTAGTGCATCCAACATTAATTAAACCCTGCCCTCCCCTAAAATCCTACCATAACTAACTCTATAATTTTCCTGTTTTACCCTCTATCTAAACGATCAATAGTCTAATCTTAATTAGCTTCGGGCTTTGCTCTCTACGGAAAAATTAATCCCAAGTGCTTTCCTAGCAGTTCATTTAAATTTATCGTAGAGGCCTTATCCTTTAAACGTCCAAGCGACCATATAAAAAAGAGCATATTCCCCAAGGGAGAAGGTTGTAATGTGGGAAGATGATAAAAGTGTGGGGGGACGAACGGTACAGTACTAACCATTCTAACTTCGTGATGAAGACTCCATCTCTCGATCTCTCGCAGGTATTCCATAAAAAATGCTGTTTAACATTCGTGACCGCAAAGTGGTCTTCAACTTTTGTGCTCGCCTCCGTCCTTCCTCGCTTCACCACTGTCGAAACACGTTCATTCCGCTTCAACTCCATGTCCCGCCTTCCAAACAACTCACGCGCCCCCCCTGCCCTTACGCCTTCCTTCATCCGCCGCTCCTTCATCCACACCTCGGGCATCGGGAGTCTCGACTGTTCACCAAATTGTCTCCGTCGTCGCCTAAATGGAAATGCCATCTGCCAACCTCATACTTTCTCCTCCTTCCCACTCAATTCGCAACTTGTCACACGCGACGGTCCTCCTTACACTGTCAGGTGGTTGTGAGGGCGTGTGTACGTTTGTGCGTGAGTGATACGAAGAAAAGTTAGTCGGGATGTGCGTGAAAAAGATAAAAGGGGAAGGAGACGAGAGAAGTAGTCGGAAAGAAACACGAGAAAGGCCTAAGGGGAACGTTTGGCACAAAGGCAAATAACGAAAGGAATGGAACTCAAGGATCTCATCAAGCGGACCTGTTGTAATGGGTGAAGTGTGTGGCCTGAGGGACAGATAAAATTATCTTTCGAAAGAGGTTGTTTTTTGACATGCATGGGGGCAGGTTTGAAGTATCGTTCGAGTCCATATTTCCCCAACTCCGGTGATTTGGTACTAGTTGAATTTTACACGGATCCACGAGAACGGACGCAATCCAAATCCCCCAATCACTTATGCTCACCCATCTGCAATTATCTATTCATAAGCGTTCATGAATAACTATATGCTTACATGGACTTTGGTTTCTCAACCGCATCCCATACACATCGATCAATTAAGACAGATGGCATCATTAGTTATTCATTCACGATGATTGCCAATTCATTTGTAGAAAACATATACAGCTCAGAGGGGCTTGTGATTAGTCAGAGAGAGCAATAGCCTCTGGCAATATATTTGACTGAGTGAACATTATGAAAAAGTAGAAAACACAGAATTTACGTTGAAAACATTTTCTTGAAAGGATACACAATATTCAAATAATGCGACAAAGATAAGAAAAATAAACGAGTTAAGAAGCAGTGAGAAATAATAAAAGGTAAAAATGCCAAAATTAAGTAAAACATCAAGATGAGCCACCTCCGAAATTGGGCTAATACACAGTAGTACTTGGAGAAATTATTGAAATGAAAAAATATTGTTAATAAAAAACGAATTTTTTAGTGCTAAACAGATAATAAGTCATACATCTCAATTACAATGAAAGAAAACTTTGTTTGATTTAAAAAAAATGTAAGGGACGATAGAAATTGATTTGTGGAACCAGGGCAAATATTATTTTCAACATTTTATACCTTAATTCAATTTTTGTTTTATCACTATTTCCCAAATATGTTTAAATAGTACGCCTGAGAAAAGAAGATAGACTTAAAATTAATAATGCTAAGAACCTTTCTCAACGAGAAAAGAATTAATGTCAGGGACGTTGAGTAATAATGTTAAGAAAAGGCTCGTCAAAACTTTGAAATGAGGTGTGGTTTTGTACGGAGCGGAAAAATTGAAAAAAGATAGGCGTAGGCCGGTAACCTTTGAAATATGGGTGGGAAGAAGAATGGAATAGACAGAGAAAAAAACAAATGAGGAGGTATAATATATATTTCACAACTTAAACTGATAGCTATCTTTTCGTAATCAAAAAATAAATAATAATTAAGATCGCTCGCTTACCGAAATACGTACACCAGTACGATGCTTTGCCTTTAATATTAGTTCTAATACTCTTCAACTAATTATCATGATTAATTACTACAATACTTCGGAATATCAGATTAATTATAATTAACTAATCACCTAAAAAGGTATTGTTTTAAGACTGAAAGATAATTGTATCCATATTAAAAAAAACTTTTCAAAGATTTATCTCTGTGCCAAATGAATTTTTATTTTTCAACCAACTGGAAGGCTCGTGAAAATTTTTATATCCCTCTTCGCTTCACCGTTCTCAAATTCACTAAAGAACATCATTCAAGTCCTTAATTTGGAGATATTGAAACCCTATCATCCTCTAACGATGTACGCCATTCCGTAATCAGTTCCCACGCATGAATACGATTCCTGGGCTAAAAAAAATCTTTAGGATGGATCTTTGGATTCTACTGATGAAATAACCTGATTACTAGGCGTAATTCATATTTCGTTGGAAGTAAGAAATTAGCGGAGCGAGATGCAATCCGGATATAAGGGCTCGGGCGGCGTGAAGACCGAAGACAACCAAAGAGATCCTGCTGGATAGATAATTTAGAACTGCAAGGAAAACGGCGGAAGTTCATGTAATGAGGCCGTATTGAGAAAGGCTGTACGCTGGAGAATATGGAAAGGATTACGCGCTTCGGCAGTTACGGTGGGAGTAAAGGTAGATATGACGGCAACTAAAGTTTTAATTGGGTCCTATAGATCTCCCGTTCATCGCAGATAAGATCACCTTGCTAAGGGCGAAGTAAGGTTCAAAGACGCGATTGTAGTCTTTCGAATAAAATGAAGTGACCATTAATCATCTTTCAATCCTACTTCCACAAATTCATCTTTGCCAGATAAACGCTTCTTATTGCAAGCAATTTTGATATGAGCCGCGAAACGGATAACATCATTTTCGAATTTCATGTGGCAGTTGGTTCACTTCGATAAAGGAAATGGCCGGGGACCTTTCTTAATAAACTCTGGTATTTTACGGAATGACAGTGAAGGTACTTGTTCTTGGAAGTTAAACTTCTAAAATAAAACTTCTTTTCCGTCTGTTGGGACAAAAAAATTATTGGATAAGATAACCAGTTGTTCATTAATTACATTCCAAACGAAATGATCGTGAGAGAGCAGTATGTTATTAAATTATGTCAGAACGAAAAGATGAATGCGCATATTTTTTTCAAGTCTTTAAGAAAGTAAATGCATACAATAATGGAGTACTGGTATAGTAATTGTATAGGGGAAGTACTACTGAAAGGGAAAAAATAAAAATATGATAAGTTGGAGGTTGACATCTTAAGAATCAGCGAGCTATAATTCCAAGGTGAAAACGCTATTCATAGTTAACCAGAACTTAACAGACAACTATAACCTAACACAGTGACGTTTGAAGTCAATTTTTTAAACTTTTAATATCGTTAGAAATTTTTATCATTCCAAAAATAAGAATCTACAAGAGACATCTTGAAGAGAAGAAGGTATGTCCCACGGGATTTCATCTAATAAGTCACGTCAAAACAATTTCAGTTTGACTCCACAATAGCCAAATATGAAACGTTTATCCCACGGGATTGGGGTCCTGTAAACCTTTATTTTATTTTTTTAGTCTCGTTTGATAATCAATCATTTCAAATCAGCTCTTTTACTCTACAAAAAACGAGGTGTAATATAAGTTTAACAGATTGTTTACAAAATTTAATTTAACTTATAAAAAAGGGAAATAAAAAATTGCTCACCCTAAAAAAATTAAGAACACATTTTGAATTCACCAGCAAGAGAAATAGAACACCTACAAAAAATTCAGCGTCACACAATTACTTAAATAATGCTATTTTTCAGTTAATGCGAAGAAATGATGCACTTTTAAGAACATACATAAATGATAAAAAAATTAATGGAAATTCAAAATACCATCCATTGAGCTGATACCAAATTTATTCTTGCGTCTTATTTGCCAAAAGATCATAACAATAGAAAAGTAAATACTTATGATAAGGTTTTCTTTAAATTCAATAGTTAATCTCACAGAGGTTTCAATAGATTACTGACACTTCAAGTCCACAACAATATCAATAGACCGTCAAAACCGTGGTCAAGATTAGAGATTTAAAGTAGAAAAACACACCGTGCTAATATATTTTATGACTGTAAAATTTCCAATAAAATTGTCTGGCTCAATTCGATATTTTTTTAATCCACCTAATATAAACTTTAGGTAAGCATAAAAAGTGAGTATTTATTACCATTAGTCTGTCTGTATAGTTCCGTTGTTTAGGAATTAACTTACTAAAGACTGTTACAATTCTAGGCTCCATTAGACATGACACTAAAGACCGTAAAACCTTACATTAAAATAAACATATTCTTATCTCTACATAATTTCAACCTCCCTACATTTTTTCCAACATTTCTAATTGTTTCTTCTCCCAACATTTCTCGTCAAACATTCTCTCTACTAACACCGTCTCAAACATTCTACTGTCACACGATATGTCCTGCTTACACTTCCACTGCCTTCTCTGACTTTTTCTCAAGAACCATCTCCCTTCCCCTATCAAGCGTAACCTCTACGTTCGTAACCCTTTATCCCAATTTCATTTAATCCATATTCCTCTACATTACGCTCTCCCTTGCTTTTCCTACAAACCTCATTCTTTGCTATTATTATTAGGTAATCTACCGGTTAAGGTAGGTTTTTGGATGGACACAGCTATCAAATAAATATTTTTGTGACTCCCCATCTAGCAAACTAATCTATATCAGGTCCCTCTTCATCTCTGTGTACTTCTTTCCTCCCTTCATCCAGTCCAACATCCCTATCCTGTTCCTGCCCTTACCTCGCTTGCCCAGCATTCTCCCCTCTAATACCTTCTTCAACATTCCACTACCGCTCAACACGCCTTTCATCCATTTTTCCTGCCTCCATAGGATTTCTCTCAACAAACCCCTCTCATCACCCACCATATCCATAGCGCCCAAAATATTTACTATATATTATTATTAGGTAATCTACCGGTTAAGCTAGGTTTTGGCTCCAGTACTTCCTCATTTGTTTTCCTTTCGGTCCATTTCACCTTCTCCATTCTTTTACACACCCACATTTCAAAAGCCTCCAATCTACGTCTATTCTTCTGCTTCAGCAACCACGTTTCCGCGCCGTACATAACTACGCTCCATATCAGAGTTTTTACGAGTCTTGTCTTAACATCCCTACTCAACGTCCCCGTAATCAACTCCCTCCTCCTTGAGAAAGCCTCCTTGCCTAGCGCAATTCTTCTCCTTACGTCCCTACCACTTTGACCGTATTGGTCCAAAACACTTCCGGGATATGTAAACTGTTCTACCTGCTCTATTTTTTGCCCGCCTATTTTAATATTTAGCTTAGCCTTTTTCTTTCTGGAAAATCGCATAACCTTTGTTTTATTAATATTGATTCTCATCCCATATTTATCGCACTGAACCTCCAATTCACTCAGCAATGCTTGCAACCCCTTGGCTGACTGAGCAACTATAGACAGTAACACACAGCACGAGAACACATAAAAAGAACACTCACAATAATATATTGATAATTTCGACGGACTCGAACTCCGAAGTCGAAGTCATATCTTATCTTCCGAAGAAGACGGAGTTCGAGTCCGTCGAAATTATCAAGATATTTTTGTGAGTGTTCTTTTTATGTGTTCCCGTGCTGTGTGTTACTGTCTAAGTTTTTTATTCAACACTTCCGTGTTACTTCGAAGAAATCATCTATTTTTATATATTTATTTTCCTTTTCTCTTCGATGTGCAGATCTGTACATAATGAATTTGTATCTGCCTATAATTTATGTGCAAATATGCATGTGACTATAAACTTTATACCTGATATTAAATAATAAGTATACGAGGAATGGGTTAAATGGAAAAAGGGGCCTTTAGGTCTCAATTTCGCCCAAATAAAGACCTCTATCTATCTACACACGCCCATCACGAAAGCCTCCAAACTAAGGTTCATGTCATGTCTAAACGACCAAGTGTCCAAGACTACGCTCTAAAATAAAATTTTCACTTACACTTTACGTCTTTACCCAAGAAGCAAAGGTGTCGGGTGTACAAAAGATTTTCATGGCGTGCAAACATTTTTACACAATATCTTCACCGTATCCTCCATCCATCTCGGAGCAATGAACGCCTGGACGCTTCCGATTGTTAAGTCGGTTGGCATACGGACAACGTGACCGGGAGGAGAAGCACAACGGAGTTTCACTGAATGCATTTCCTCCCCTTTGACTGCCACCGCTCCTCTCTAATTCCGCCGGTCTTCCGCTTTCAAGTTATCGCCTCGGCTGTTTGACGTGCGAGACCAATTAAGTCCCGTTCCATATATGCTCCTTCTTCCCCAACCACTTCCCCAACCACCCACCTAGTTTCTCTCATTCCCCGGGACAAACTCGCTCCAAACCACCATCGCCACAAGAGAATGAGTCCCAATCCCCTCTCCACCTTCCTCAATTCCATTAGATCTGCTTTAAACGTGAAGGAGATAGTCTTATTACAAGTTGGAGGAGAGAATTTTTAAGGATCGGCATTGAGGGATACCAGAAGGGTTAATTGACGAAAAAATTTTTTCTTTACCTCATTTTTATAAATACGGCAGCTGAGAGTTAGTATCCGGAAACTGGCAAAATCACTAAGCTCTCATGAATACTAGAATTTATTTATCCCATCCTTTCCACCCCTTGGTCACATCTTCCCTTTTTTAATCTTACTGATTTAATCATTTCCATTTCACTTCCTGAAATTCTAAGTTTTGAAGACTTTTTGAACGTTTCAAAGATCAATAATGAACAAATCCTACAACATCACGCCTGAAACTGCGAAATATGTTCTTTCAGAGCTCCTTCACCAATATTATTATTATTAGATAATCTACCGGTTAAGGTAGGTTTTTGGATGGACACAACTATCAAATAAATATTTTGTAACTCCGAACAAAACCCAATCCAGCAAACCTACTATACATCAGGTCTATCTTCAGCTTTGTCCGGTCTCGGATGACGGAATAACCTTCACATATATTATTAGGTAATCTACCGTTTAAGGTAGGTTTTTGGATGGACACAACTATCAAATAAACATTTTGTGACTCCCCACCTATCAAACTAATCTATATCAGGTCCCTCTTCATCTCGGTGTACTTCTTTCCTCCCTTCATCCCGTCCAACATCCCCATCCTGTTCCTGCCCTTACCTCGCTTGCCCAACATTCTCCCTTCTATTACCTTCTTCAACATTCCACTACCGCTCAATACGCCTTTCATCCATTTTTCCTGCCTCCATAGGATTTCTCTCAACAAACCCCTCTCCTCACCCACCATCTCTAGCACTTCCTCATTTGTTTTCCTTTCGGTTCATTTAACCTTCTCCATTCTTCTCCACACCCACATTTCAAAAGCCTCCAATCTACGTCTATCCTCCTTCACATATGCGACCTGTTATTTCAAATGGATATAAAAACGCATCTATACATTTGGTAGTATACCTGCTTACAATTTATAATCATATATCAGTAAAATAATTATGAGAACCCACCGTTTTCGAAAACATTTCGAACTTTCTCTTGTTGAAAGTTGAAGTTATTAAAATAATACATTTAAAAAATTTGCAAGAAGTATATATAATGATTTCACTCAGCTTGATTTTAAATTAAAATCTATGAAAACGTACTGCTCAAAGAAATAAAAATAGTATTTATGGTAAAATATGAAGAATATATTTTCTCTAACAATACTGTCTACGCATGAAATGGAAGACAAGGAATTACAAAAGTTTCCAATACTAAATGTACTCACGACTGTTTTTTTTTACTCAGGAGGATCGCTTAACTCTCCTTGACACAGGGTCAGCGAGGAATTCATAACACAACTTTACTCGGGTAGAACTTCGAGAAAACTTCAAGTGAGTTAGACGTGTCCAATGAGGTGAATGTTGGAATTGTGACATTTAAGGAAAGCTACCATAACCTTCTTGATATGTAAAACAATCGATTGCTATAATTTTTCTCGGATCTTACGTTAACTCTGATAAGAGTAATATACGAAGATGCAAAGATTCAACTGCATTAAAACGTGAACATATAACCACGTAATTTTGACTAAAAATAGACACATCCATTCATTAAAGAGCTAACTGCTCTATTGAAGAACTTGAACGACCGGATCATATCAAACCGATAACACAAACAACATTCATCAATGGTTCTTAAATTCTATAAAAAATACTGAAATACACACTGAAAACGCAACATTCATGCCCGAAGTGATTTTCAACGATGTCTCCCTCTAAAACCCAGGTAACTGGGTCAGTCAACGAATGAAACTAGCTGAAATCAAAATGAACCTACAGTGATTTGGAGGCGTTATTCGCTTTAGTTATTATTGCCGTAGTTAATTTGAAAAGCCTCCCAAATACATCTGTATACACTCTTAAGTTTTTGAAATAACTTGCAAAACTTCTTTAATAAATAGAATGGCTTTTTATCTTTTCGGTGGGGTGCTAATGTACATACAAGGGTGGTCTGAAAAGACCTAATGAAGATACAAGACATTTTTTCTGAAATGTTCTGAGTCGGAAGCTTTTCAGTCACTTCGCAGTGAAGCAGCAGTAGAATTGTTAAATGATGAAACTGATTGACGTGAGCATATATGATCGTGTGTGTATATATATATATATATCGGATAAGGAAATATTTTTACAATTGTGATCTGCTCAAATCCGCCTTCCCCAACTTTCCTGTGTTCGTCTTCTATGTGTTTTCCTATCCCCTTTCCTTTTACCTATTTATATGTGTGAAATAATATATATATATATATATATATATATATATATATATATATATATATATATATATATATAACCCACGAAATTCATTTGTAGCACGCTATATCCGTTGGACTAAAAATGGTCTGGAACCTCCATTTCCTTAAGAAATAATTTAGTTGGAGGTCATCCCGCTTTTCCGAAAAATGCCGACGACGATAGAACTAATATCTTTGCGGAATATCGGCTCCCGCTTTCATTAGATCTCCAAGTCCCGCAATTTCCTTTGTTGGACACATTTTCTTGATCCCGCCCACTGTCTACCCTTCGAAAAACTTTCTTCTCGCAAACCCTTCCATTTTCGAACCCTTTTTATCTGGGGCCTGAACCACTTTAAAATCCATAAAGGAAATGAATGAGCTCAATATGAGAGGAAAAAAACAATATGGCGCCCGGTGAATAACCGAATCCAATCTTCTCCATTTTTTTCCGTTTCTTTTGACCATTCAAAGACCCTCGAAACCTTTTATTCATTCCTTTCATAATTTCAGATCGGAAATTCTCCTCTCGCCCACAACAGTTTTCCTTTCCCTCACCGCCCTTTTTTGAATTCCATTTTCTCTCTTTTTTTCGGCGGCTAACTGCTCACGAAAACATTCCAGAAGTGATCATTCGTGTCGCATATTTCTCTCGTTCCGTGGGAGCTTAAGAAATTGTGTATCATCTCCTTCAATCTTTCTTCCAACGGCTCCCTCTCTCGTTAAATTTTTTACGCATCAGCCATTTCTGAGACGCTCAAGGCGGTGACGAAGTATGAAATAAAGGTGAGGGATAAATAGTCAGCAGAAAAATTTAAAAGTAATAATTGTTTTTCTCATTACTGTCCCAGCAGATCAGAGTGACCACATCGGACAAAATAAATATATAAATGCACACGCACATATAAATATATTATATATATATATATATATATATATATATATATATATTTGTATAAATTTTAGGTATTTTATAAAAACCATATTTAAATAGTCTTTCTGTCGGGTAGCAGCTCGAATCCACACCTTCTAAAAAGTTCATTTCATATTCTGTGGCTGTTGACATCGCAAAGTTTTTTGAAACCCTTAGAATTATAATAATTTACCAATAATATTTTGCTTTCGTTTTTCAAATACTTCATGAAACAAACATTTACCCAATGAAAAAAATTCATTGCGCTTATGTGCTATTACTTCAAAAATGCGGATTGGGGGATAAAACGTAGACACAATTAAATATTAAGAATAGTTCCAGCATTGCGTCAATTTGAAAAGTAATTTCTAATCAAATATCAATTGCTGTAACATAACGCCAACTGTTTTCCAGTACTGTTGATTAGTATTTCGCACAAGAAAGTAATCGATACCATTTTTCAAAATGACAGCACCAATTCTTAGATATGTTGGGAAAAATTGCGTTATCTTAATATTATTACGAAATATTTACGGCACTAAATGACAACAGCTGCTGGTGGACAGGGAAAATCATACGTCGGAAGCGTGTTCACCTGAGGTTTGGAAATTATGTCTTACATTTGTTGGAACCAATAAATCCTATTCCCTTACATCGTAACACGCTAAATGTACTAATGGATATCCTCGACCTCAGGTCGTTTCCACCGCGAAGCGAAGCCTTTCTCGCGAATTTTTCCTCAATTAGCCTCGAAATGCACATCCCAAGGGGCTTTCCCTCCTTTTCCCACTCTCGTCTCCCATGGCTCCCGGGCGCGGTTTCTCCTCTCTGCCCCCCCCCCCCATGGTTCCCTCTTCCATTCCATTTCCATGCCTTCCTCTCTGATTCCCCCTTCTCACCAACCCCTCTCCCTTTCCATCCCCCTCTCCTTATCTCCTCTCTCCCTCGCACTCCGAAACTCCCAGAAATCCACTCCAAAATGTCTTCCCATTCAAGTCGGGATGCTCCATAAGTTTACGGATAGCGCCAGGTCGCCAAGGGAACGTGTAACGAACATCCAAGGAATGTAATTGGATTTCGTGGGTCAGCGAGGTAAGGTGGGTTTTGTGTGAGAGTTCGTCCCTGTGTGCGTGAGTTTGAGTGCGGGCGAGAGAGTTCCCTTGCCCAGCATTCAATTTCTCTCCCCTCTCCGTCCCCCCCTCCACTGCCGACATGGGTGCCCATTCCCCTCCCCTCGTAACCTCGCGTAAACCCAGTAAGCTCCCTCTAAACCACGGACCCCCTCCTTAGCCCCCAAATATCTCACGGCTCCTCTCAGTCCCCCGCTTCCCCACCCCGACCCCTCCGACTGCAACGCTCCTAAGACAAGAATTTGATACATGGGGTAAATCCACCTTATCCTCCTTGATACACTCAATTCAAACGCGTCCCACATTGAACGCTGCCGTAGAATAATCAAGAATTAATTTTCACTGCCACTCGTAACATAGGATATTATAAATCTTAAACATAAACCAGTCCTGTGTATTAGACAGGTTAATTTCAGTAAAGGCTACACCTGATGATTTTCATAGCGGTTTTCTAAACGTTTATCACCGGTTCCACGTTAGAATTCTCGTTGCTGTTCCGAAAAATAATATTTTATCACCATTCTAATAATTTTACGTTTACCTAACGAGTCATATTTGGCACATAAATGCTAATTAAAATTCATTCTGAACAAATTAATACCTTTGCTATTTATTTTTACATTTAATTTATATATATTATTTATACTGCTATTTTCTCATGTATTAATTAATTTGTATTTTTGTATTTGTTAAAATTAAATTAATTTGTTAATATGTATTTTTAAATTTTAAAAACTGCTATTTATCATTGATTATGTTGTATTTTTCGAGATGAAAACATTTTTGACAACATTTTAGGTTCTAATCCATCTTTGTTACAATGGAGTAAAGCGGATGGAAAGAGAATTTCGAGATACTGTGTGGTACATATGGAATGAATTGTGACAAGATGCACGCAGTTTTTACAACTTCCCGCGTGGAAATCGTGGAAATGTGGAAGTTTGCATCCGACTTAAAAAAAATGCAGAGAGACGTAGGTAATCATGCCCATTTCGCGTTTCCATTGTTCTGCCTGAGTACCGGATGGGGATTCTCCGGGGAATGAGCTCTGAAAGTTCGTTTCTTAAAAATGACTTATAATATTCAGTCAGAGCCAGTCCCGTTCTCCATGTCAATTAAACTCTTAAATAAAGCCTCATTCAGTAGTTTTCTCTTAAATAATCTATATCTTCCCAGAAAGACACAAAAAATGGATATAAACGGACGTGTACATGTACATTTATGGGAAAGCAGTAGACCAGGGGGTACAGCGTTGGACTACTAACCGGAGGGCCCGGGTTCGATTCCCGGGTAATACACTCTGGGCAACTACAAGCTATATGATTTTTCCGGTACCAGTTCTTCCTGGGAAACTACAGAAACTACAGTTGCTCTACCTGTGCCTGTATAACCGGCACAGGGAGAGCAACTGGCCCCATACCCTGATATAACCAATATAGCACGCCGTTGGGCTTTTTACTAGGAGCACTCTATCCTCACTTATAAAACCCAGCTACGGGTTGAAGAGTGTATTTATGGTTTATATATAATGTATTACTTCTAGCATCTTACAATTTCTTAGCGTTAACGTTTGAGAGAACTTTACATAACACAACTATAAGCGGCATCTAATGCCAACATAAACATTTATTGGAATAATCTCTCGCATAGCGAAATATTGAAAAAAAAATCCTTTTTCTTAGGCATTTTCACAATTGTTTGCATAGTCCGGTATTTTTTTTCTTTCTTGGAAGATATGGTGGTTTACTCAATACCTCATTTTTAGAAAATTTATTTTTTTTTCAAGAAATGACTCTTTGCCGAGAAAATATTTAACTTTGCTAGGAATTTCAAGCCCCATCGTTGGGGTCCCTAAGACATTGATTGGGGAACTAAACCATCTTCACAAAAAATAATTTTATGTTGTGATTTTCATGAGAGAGAAGCTAATGATGTAATCTAAAGGTACTCATCTATCTGGTGCGAAAGAGGAAGCCCTCGGCAATCAGAGCGATCGATAATGGGCAGAATTCAGTTTAAATCGTCCTGCAGGCTGTTGGTTGGTATTACTGTGCATTCTATTAAATTAATCATGGTGAAAGGGAATATAAAAGGAGTAAGTGTAAATGAGAATATTAGTAAAATCTATCCTACGTTAGACTAACATTTGAAAATAATTCCCTCACATATAGACGACCCTTGATTGAAGATTATGTCACTTAAAGTCCACTTCGTGTTACGATATAAGTAATCAGAGCCACCGACCGAATTATTATGATTGACCCTTGCACCCTGACTAACAGCCTCCGATTGTAAGTTCTAATTTCTACATGGGTAGATGTAGATGCTATAATTGCTCACGCAAAAGGCTTCAGACCTAACGCCAGCGGCCACGGTCCCTTGCGGAGTAAATTATAGATGTTATTTTACT
Source organism: Hetaerina titia (assembly GCA_037158775.1). Taxonomy (NCBI): domain Eukaryota; kingdom Metazoa; phylum Arthropoda; class Insecta; order Odonata; family Calopterygidae; genus Hetaerina; species Hetaerina titia. Next base: position 28,571,404 of record CM073776.1, on the reverse strand, counting down.
ACCCAGCAATCCACTGCTAGAGGGTGTGGCAGGGGGTGAATACACACAACAGTCTAATATTGACCCGAATATTTTGCCCCTAGCGCTGTTGGACAATGCTATTCTGATCCCTTTTCGTTCGTGGAAATTATGACACCTCAAATCAATCTGCAATCAGAGCAATAATTTCTCACAGAAAAGGAAAACACAACAAATTGAAGACATGCTTCTGCACGGTATTCATCTTGATTAAAGGGAAGATATACGACATTAAAAACCTACCTTAAACGGTAGATTACCTAAAATATATATATATATATATATATATATATATATATATATATATAGTGGGTGAGGAGAGGGGTTTGTTGAGAGAAATCCTATGGAGGCAGGAAAAATGGATGAAAGGCGTATTGAGCGGTAGTGGAATGTTGAAGAGGGTAATAGAGGGGAGAATGTTGGGCAAGCGAGGAAAGGGCAGGAACAGGATAGGGATGTTGGACGGGATGAAGGGAGGAAGGAAGTACACGGAGATGAAGAGGGACCTGATGTAGATTAGGTTGCTGGATTGGGTTTTGTTTGGAGTTACAAAAATGTTTATTTGATAGTTGTGTCCATCCAAAAACCTACCTTAACCGGTAGATTACTTAAAAAAATACGACATTAATGTGTCCAAGTTCAAACGCTACTAGACAAATTCTCGAGTATGTCAAAAATCTCTGCGAATTTATACATTTATGGCAATGCAATTATGAATTATTAAGCAAGATGGAGATTAAGGAAACAACAAGCTGTGACTGATTTATTTCACTCACCGCTTTTATTATTAACTGAATTCTATATTCTTTTACTTCCTCTTCCTGAAGTAACTATTACCTCTATTGCAGAATTCAACACCCTACTATTTCTCAATTACCCTCCGATTCACCCATTCAACGTCTTCCTAATACACATCTAAGCTCAAGACAACTTATACTCTTGTATATAGAAATATATTTTATACATTTATATATATATATATAATATATATATATATATATATATATATATATATATATGCGGGTCGCGGTGGTCTAGCGGGTAGAGCGTTGGACTGCTGACCGGAAGGTCCCGGGTTCGACTCCCGGGCAAGGCACTCTGGGCACCTGCAGCTCCACCCAAGCTAGTTGATTTTTCGGGTACCAGATCTTCCTGGGAAACCATAACCGGCACAGGGAAAGGAACTGGCCCCCCTACCCTGATGTGTGAATATTCACACGCCGTCGGGCTTGGTACAAGGGTGAGCTCTACCATCACTTACTAAACCGACCTTCGGGTTGATTACTGTGTTTATGGTTATATATATATATATATATATATAATGTAAATTCACTGATAGTCATAACAAACACAGAAACGCAGTTCTGTTCCTAATTCCTCTTGAGAAAGGTGGTTGGACCACCGAAAATTCGAGAACCAGTGAGTCCCTCTTTTGTGTGTTTTGGTTTCTGTGTTTGTTATGACTATCAGTGAATTTACATTACACGTTTGTGGGTTTTCCAAAAAAGTGTATATATATATAGATGATGCGGAAGTACTCACGAGAGCAATATAACTTTTGGAAGGCACAATAGAACACAGAATAAAACAGATAACACGTAAAAGGACACACTGTAGATGATTTAAGCTTTCAGCCTACTCCGAGGCCTTCTTCAGGTCAGACTCACGTCAGGTCAGGTCAGAGTTTTATTCTGTGTTCTATTGTGCCGTCCAAAAGTTATATATATATATATATATATATATATATATATATATATATATATATATATATATATATATACACCTACCAAACCGGCCTTCGGGTTGAATACTGTGTTTAAGGTCTAAATCTGAAATCTGATACTACAATGAGTCCCTCCTCATATACCCATTCTTCCTTAATCTCTTCATTCTTTCCAAAATACCTGTCCTATTCCTTCACCTCCCTCGCTTTCCTAAATTTCTTTCCTCTTATCACAGTTTCAACATCTCATTACCATCTCATTGCTCTGCATCAATTTTTTCTACCTCATTTGAATATCTCTCAACAATTCCCTTTCTTCGCCCACCATACGCAGCAGTTCCTCATTTGTTTTCCTTTCAGACCATTTCACCTCCTCCATCCTTCTGCACATCCATATTTCAAAAGCCACAAATCTACGTTATCCTCTTGCTTTAGTGACCATATTTCCGCGCCGTACGTCACTACGGTACATATCCAATTTTTGACGAGCCTTTTCTTACCATCCTTACTCAAAGTCCATGTCATCAGCTCCCTCCTCCATGAAAAAGCCTCTTTGACTAGGTCAATTCTGCTTACGTGCCTACTACTTTGACCATTTTGGCCCAAAACACTTCCGAGATACGTAAACTGTTCCACCTGTCCTAGTTTTTGCTCTCCCATTTAAATATTAACCTTGGCCCTTCTCTGTATGGAAAATCGCATAAACTTTGCTTTATTTATAATGATTTTCATCCCATATCTATCGCACTGCATTTTCATCTCATTCAGCAATGCTTGCAACACCTTGGCTGACTGACACACTAGAGTTTGGTCATCAGCAAACTTAAATCATCTTACGAATTCCCCCTAGACTTTCATTCCTACCTCCAGTTCTTCCCATGTCTCTTTAATCATTTCCTCTACATATGCGTTGAACAGTACCGGTGACAATGGGCAACCCTGCCTTACACCTCTTCCTAACACTGCCCATCCGGACTCTCCGTTCCCCACTCGCACCTGAGCAGTCTGAGACATGCACAGGTTGCGGATCAGTCTCCTGTCCCTCCAATCCATTCCTATTTTCTGCAATTCACTCATTATTTTTTCCCCATTCATTCTAACAAACTCCTTTTCGAAATATACAAAACAGGCAAAAACGTCCTGATTTTATTCTATATTCCTCTCGATTAGTGATCTTATTACTGCAATGGCATCGTTCGTGCCTCTCCCCTTCCTAAACCTAAACTGATCATCCCCTAAGTAATCATTTGCCCTACTCTCAATCCTTTTGTTGATGAATCTGAGATCAACTTTAGCCGAGTGGGAAATCAAACTTATTTTTCTGTAATCCTTACGAAATTTAGCCATTATCTTTTTCGGAATAGGAACTAACACCGATCTCACAAAATCTTCCGGCCAGATTCCTTCCTCATAGATACTACGAATCAGTCCATATATGGCCTTCTTCCCACCTTTCCCTAACCATTTCAACATTTCTACAGGAATGTTGTCCACCCCCACAGCCTTATTTGCTTTCATCTCCTTTAATGCCCTTTTTATTTCATCGTCGAGTATGCCTGGACCTAAGCTATCTTCTTCTACGTCATGTTCCTTTTCTATGTCTAACCTTGTCGGCCTAAGTTCTTTACCATACAGTGTTTCTATATATTCCTTCTATCTCTCTTGGATTTTTCCTCGTTCAACTATTATCTTACCCCATTTATCTTTAACTGTTAGCACAGATCTTGCCTTCTTACTTCCCGATAATAACTTAATCTTGCTGTATAGCGCACCAATTTCACCCTTCCTCTGCGAACTTTCCAAATCCTCGCACTGTGTCTTCCACCACGATTCTTTTGCTTTTTTTCTTATCTGACATAGTTTATTGTTTAACTTTTTGTACATCCTTCTGCCTAACTCTGTGTTTAAATTCTTCCATTTCTTCTTTAATCTATCTTTCTAATCATCTCATCCGTGATCAATGGTGTTCTTGTCCTTTTCCCTTGTTCCTATAGTTCCTTTTACGGCTTTAAATATCCATATGTACTTATATATTGAATGAATATTATAATATAAAAATATATTGATTATTATTATATGACTTATGATTGAATGAATATTATGTATAATATATATATATATATATATATTTTATATATAATATTCATTCAAACATAGAAATAGGTATTAGGAAAGGGGATAGGAAAACACATAAAAGCGAACACAGGGCATGTGGGGAAGGCGGATTTTGAGCAGATCTCAAATGTAAAAATATTTCCTTAACCGGGAAATGAACCCGGTTATCCCGGTTAAGGAAATATTTTTACAATTGTGATCTGCTCAAAATCCGCCTTCCCCACATGTCCTGTGTTCGCATTTTATGTGTTTTCCTATCCCCTTTCCTTTCCCTATTTCTATGTTTGAATGAATATTATTGCGCCGTATGGCGGGATTTCGTATTTGAATGTGTGTATATATATATACATTATGTGTAAAAATATATATGTATGTATGTACAAAAAATATTTGAAGTTGAACCTCGTTATGGAAATCGCGAACACTGCGCATAATGTCACCCAAAAAGTTCGATTGAAATCGTCGGACTCTTTTACCCGAACTCCACCGTTTGTAGAAGGCTGGGCAGGAATCCGCAATGAAAGGGGCGCTGTCCGCACGAGACGTTCGAAAAATGAGGGGAAGGAAAAAAAATAATGAGGACCAATAGATATCCCACTCCGCGTTACCCCGCAGGATATGGGGGAGTTTGGGGTCTACCTTCGGGAAAGAACCAGTCAGCCACACCCCTAGGGAGGATGGGGGCACACCCTGGGATTTTGGATCTGGGAATAAATATGGGCGGAAGGATGAACGGGGCGAGGCGAGCTAGTCCCTTTCTCGAACGGGGTTGAATTTGAGAGAAGGGGGAGGATGCAAGGTGAGCGCGAGAGACAGGGAGGGGATGGGAGGGAGGCAGAGGAAGTCTTTCCTTTGCAGCAGAGGAACCACTGCAAAGAGTTTGAGAAGGGATGTGGGACTGCGGGAGCAACGACTGCAGTGAAGCGGACTTGTCTGAAGCGGCGAAATCTTCTCCTGGGGGCCTGGAAGGGTCTCGATCGTAATATGGAAACCCAGACAGACAGAGGTTGACCTCTATAGGTAAAGGAAATAAAAAGACTGCGGTGAGTTGATAGACACTATATATGGGGACCTAGATAAACGGGAAGAACCACCCGGAGTGGATTAATTCGCTCCGAGACTCATGGGCTTGACTTATTTAATACTTTTTACTTTATATTCCGTGGAACGGTCTCTTTGACTGAAGTTCTCCGTCAAGAACAGAAATTATGCATTGAAAATCATCGTCGGAAATGAGGAAACGTCCTAGTTGCCGACTGAATTTTGGAAAAAGAAAAGATAATACATTTTTGTATTTTCACGTACACACTACTTTTCGGTGCACAGAAGTAACATCCCCAGCATTGCAAGATAAAATCAAGAATGACTAACAGTTTATTCCTACCGAGCAATTGATCGAGGTGAACCAATGGAAATAACTTCAATTAAAGATTTAATTTCGCAATATTTCAATTGATTATTATTTAAATGAGTGGCGATAGGTGATAAGAATATTTTTCTCTATCAAATAATAGAAAAAGATCTCGGATTATGGATAACGAACATAGCTACCCTAGATAGATGAAACAAATGTTAGAACAGCGATGCAAAATGTTAGAACAACACACGACTCCATAGGTAACGTCACGTAGAGTTGCCTTGAACATTCCTTCCGAAATCAAATGAGATTCTTTAAAACTATCCCTGCCTATCCGAAAAAATTAACACAATGGGTTAAAAAGTTGCAAGATATTTATTGAAAAACTTACCTGGTTGGTCGGATCCAGGGAGGCCGCGGCTTTTTCCGTCTGCGCCCCATTCGTCGTCTGGAAATAAATAAGACACAAATCAGTGACTTCAAATTAAACCAAACTCTCCCAGAACATCGGGAGACAATCAGTGAAAACATTAGTAAAAAACGTACAAATAAATTTATTTTGTGGCGTAGCTTAGTTAAAGCTGACTCCTTAAGATAGTGTCACATATCTGGTCAAACGATTGTGCCTCGTAACATGAAATGATGACAAAAGTTTCAGTCTCCTTCATTTACCTGCTATTTATTTTTTTCCTGTACCTACTTTAACAGCAATAATCACACGGTGCCGTTACTACACTAATCTCTTGTCTGGTCTTTCATTTGAATAAAGTGGAAATATAACGGAATTATTGATACCTTACTGATTTAACTTACTCTAACGAGTATTGAAAGAGAATGTATGCAGTTGTAATAGATATTAGGGGAGACGGTCCACAGCTGAGGTTATTGCGCCGTTAGGGAAGGCACCTGGCACCCGACGATTCACCCAAAAATCGCATGGGAAGTGAGCGACCTAACACCAATCATTCAATACGCTTACACATGTTACGAATATTACATGATTAGGAGTTTCACACATTCCTATGCCTACACAAAGAGGAAAAGAAAAAAACATTAAAAGAGGGCAGGCACACATGCAATTCAGACACTAATTACCGGTTACTGTTGTACACTTTCCGCACGGACAATTCGCAATTACAATACACTTTATATACATTCACCTGCGCCCTACAGGGCACAAAAGCGCACGGCGGGGGGCGTTAGGATGACAGACTTACTCTATCTTCTTGACTGGATATTTCCCCATATATCACGGCATCGTCAGCAAATAGACGAAGTTTACTGAGACCCGATGCCATTAATGAGAATTATTGGTAATTAAAAGGAACAATGGCGGACCGATAACACTTCCTTGTGGGACATCCGATGTTACGTTTACTTTGTCAGATGATACCCCGTCTATTACGGCCCTTCTACATCTACATATGCACAATACCCCGCAAGCTGCCGCAAGGGTGTGTGGCGGGGGGTTTTTGGCCCCCAGCTATACATGCACATTCGCAATCATGCCGCCTCCACACATACAATAGTGCGATCATGTAGTTGAAAAATTTTAATCACACGAAAGAAAGTGCAAACATGCACCACTGTTCAATGAAAGGATACGTATATTCAGATCATGCTGTAGAATTTTATAAATATGGGTCTCTTAAGGGTCACCAAGGGGTCATACAGTTTAACGTTCCAACCGACGGATCGCGTACTCACTTAAGGTACTCCATAAAGCACCTTAAGTAGGGATCGGGATAGCACTGGAATAAATTTGCCGTCTCCAGGAAGCCAGGTTCTCTAGTTGGGAAGCAACCGCATTATCACGAACCCCGTATGAATGGATACGGAGAAAGGATTATCATCGCCGTTAATTAAATCAAAGAGAACAATATCGCTTGACATACCACCTGAAAGCCTTTTACAGGAGCTGAGCAGTGATGCGAGACGCATGATTGAATTACTCCTAGGAAATATTCTCTCCAGATGGTGAGGATTGGAACTGTCACTGGCAGGGTTCTCGAAAATATCCAATCTTGAAATTAGTAATATAGCTTCAAGCTTAAGCCCACTTTAGGTGCTGTCATGGCATTCCGTTTTAACGAGCAGATGTTTGGTTAATTAGAACATGACACGTAGTGCATTAAAAACTTGATATAACATAACATAAACACGGTATTCAACCCGAAGGTCGGTTTGGTAGCTGATGGTAGAGTTCACCCAGTACTAAGCCCGACGGCGTGTAAATATTCACACATCAGGGTAGTTCCTTTCCCTGTGCCGGTTTTGATTTCCCAGGAAGATCTGGTACCCGAAAAATCACATAGCTTGGGTGGAGCTGCAGGTGCCCAGAGTGCCTCGCCCGGGAATCGAACCCGGGGCCGAATCGGTCAACAGTCTAACGCTCTACCCCATGGACCACCGCAACCCACAAACTTGATGCATCAACTGCATATTTAACGTAGGCAAGATAATGGCCCTGTGGGCCTAAAATGACTCGCGTGCCTGAAAAACAAGTCATAATTAAGTCTGATCTACATGTAACGCAAAGTTGAATCCGATCAGGGATTGGGAAATGGGGTTTAAATTTAAACGAATTTCTAAACCATAGGTAGGGTCAGATTTGGATGGAATTTTGGCATAGCAATGATGATTGATTAGAGTAGCTACATTTAATGCAGCACGTTCAGCCATTGATGGATATCTACGATCACCCAAAGAGCATGGATGTACTCGTATTTCGTCAAATACTCATAATAAATACTCATACAAAATAAATACGAAACATCACACAGCGTACTTAAGTTTCATAAAATGGTTACCGTAGATCTTATGGGCTCAAAATTCAAGTGTGCTTTACCAATAACGCCATCCGATTAGATCTCATTGCAAAAAAGTGTAGATTATTTTGAACTCAGCGTACAAATATTTCAACTGTGCGTCAATCCGGCAGATTTTCCGAAACAGATATGTGGAGAATCAGGAAAAAACATTAAAAAGTATTGATGACTACACACAAAAAAACTAAATGAAAAATACGTATTTGAAAAAAAGAATAATTTGAGGATCTATTTCTGTCACCACCTGTCAATGGCAGACAAAATTACTTCGCCTCCTAAGTGTAAAACCGGTCCTACGGTAAAATATATGGTAAATCACTGTCACATTCATAGCTGTCAGTGACAACAGGTGACACAATTGTAAATATCCATTCATCGGTACAGAGTATTTATCAAGTCACTGGCTCTCTACACCTTTGAGTTTCTCACAACAATTGCCACACCTGCCTCTCCACTGCTGCCATGTTCGTACTCCCTCGGTTGTTCCCCTTTTTTACCATTTTACCAATTTAATTACCATTTAAACCAATTTTCTTCCAATCCACTTCTCAAAAAGCCTCAAAAAATACAAAATTATTCGCCATAAATTCAGATAAAAATTGTTGACGTTTTTCAACCGGTTTTACTAGAGCGAAAATTGTTTTAGTTCCTTAGGAGTAGAAGAAGTAGGATTTAAATCTCATGGTTGGACGGTAAAACGAAATATTCATTCCCGTATATTGCTGGTTAGAGCATCCACCCGGCAATTGGAAATATGCGGTGTTCAAGCCCCGGTCAAGGAAATATTTTTACACTTGTAATCTGCTCAATTCCACCTTCCCCACCTCTCCTGAGTTCGTCCTTTGTAAGTGTTCCTATTCCCCTTTCCTTATTTCTATTTCCATGTGAATGAATATATAACATTTTATACATGTTCAAACACGAAAATCTCGCCATACGGCGAAGAAATATTATTCTCACACATAGAAATAGATATATAAGGAAAGGGGATATGAAAACACATAAAGGACAAACACAGGAAAGGTGGGGAAGGCGGATTTGAGCAGGTCACAAATGTAAAAATATTTCCTTTTCCGGGATTTGAACCATGGGCCTTCCACTTGCCGGGCGGATGCTCTGACAACTAAGCTAATAAGGAAACCAGATTTAAATTGAGACCTGCGATCTTATAAAGCGCCAAAGTGCTCCGATAGTTGTTGCCCGAGAGATGGCGTTAGGGAGCTTTTTCACCCACCAAAGGAGAAATAGACGGCACACAAGAAGGGGAAAGGATAGTAGAAAAGCATTCATACAATATTATAAAGGATAGGAACGGTGCGTTTCATGGCACGCATAGCCAGAAGAAGAGACGAGCCACATTGGCCAAACACATTCAAACACGAAAATCCTGCCATACGGCGAACAAATATTATTCTCACACATAGAAATAGATATATAAGGAAAGGGGATAGTAAAACACATAAAGGACAAACACAGGAAAGGTGGGGAAGGCGGATTTGAGCAGGTCACAAATGTAAAAATATTTCCTTATCCGGGATTTGAACCACGGGCCTTCCACTACATTTTATAAATGTATGCACACAATTTAAACAACAATTAAATTCAAACATTTTATACATGGACGCACACAATATTATATATATATATATATATACTTACACAATAAAATAAACATTACGTGGACAAGCGAATCCCTATTATGAATATCTTTGATAGCGCTCGAGAGTGAAGCATCTCTGCTTGATTTGTGCGAACTAAATACGAAACTGTCCCTGCAGTGGTGGAATTACCATACGTACCTTCTCCCTAGCAAAAATAAACCTGTGTTGTTTGGCTGAACATATATTTAGAAGCTTAACAGATGACTACGTCAATACTTGGTTACGCCTTTAAAAAATACTTTGTACATGTGCCCTTTTCCCTGACACTTGACTCATTCATAAATTATGTCCAGGAGATTAGGGAAATCCTTGCCCGAGCTTTAATCATTAAACTTCAAATGTTTTCCTATGAAGATAAACAGTTTAAAAATTCTTCTCATTAATAAATTGGTCATCATCATTTACTGAGTAAGTTATGTACTGCACTAAATAATCATCAGTGTGGATAACAGAGAGCTAATGCACTATAAGCATTTAAATGCCTAAAATAGATGTTCGGTACGAGATTTCGAGGCCATAGGCATCTACTGGCGTGGGAAAGTGCCACCTGTACTCGGCTTTGTGCTAGTGCCATGGTTACGAGCATTAAATGAATCCTTAAAGTTTCGTTTTCGACTAGGTTTTATTTGCGGGCATTGATTTCCTACTTTGCATTCCATACCCCTCCAAATTTGAATGTGCTTGAATAAATTCTGTGAAGACTATAACTGACAATGTGTGATGACTATTTTCCGAGTGAATTTTATTCGAGAAACGGAGAATTGGAAATTAAGTCTAAATCTAATAAATCATAAAATTTAAATTCCATAATTATATCAGAATTAATGAAATTAATTACATAAAAATGCATATTTAGGACATTTCGGCTACGAGAAATTGGCTGACATCTTAGAATAAGTAGAGTTTATGGTTCTTCTTAGAATACGTATAGTTTCAAAATTCTGCGAAAACAATTGGTTTTTGCAATAAAATGGATTTTTGAAATGGCAGAAATGTTATTATTACCATTCTATAAAGCGAATTTTAAAATGTAAAAATAACTCATGGTTTATATAAGCTTCGCTAAACTCATATCCTTGGGAAGATTTCAAGACGTAGCATAGCCATTATCACCAATATTACTAATACTTCCACGCAGAAAAATTCAAATAATTTTTCTCTAGTGGAGAGGGACCAAAAATCTATTTGTACGCGCATAAGTATTGCTATGCTTCATTATTACTACGCAATAAATACCAATACAATCTTACATTTCTACTTAAAGAAAAGGTCAAAGTCGATATACATTATTCCGTAGCCTTGAATTTTCTATTTTTCCTGATCAACGTATTTCTACAACTTTGGAAACGACTACCCTAAAATACTTCAATTTTTTAAAAACTTTTTTAACTTTGAAACTGAGAAACTTGCACAAATCACGAAACGATTCCCATGCAATACTCTCTACTAATACTATATAACCGTTGGTTTCAATTTACTGCGATTGTCCTTTTTTCATTTGCCGATTAGATTTTCGGCGGCAAACTCGCTATTTTCCAATTGGCAATCCAAACTCCTTTATTTCTCACGTTAGCCCATAATAATGATTAGGGAGACGTATCAAACGTAAGATTTGACCTTTCCGCATTCAACTGGCGCCGGAACGAATTTACTCGTCAGTGTCTGGATTCCTCTTGCTCTGAATTTCCGTCCGACGTGAAAGATAAAAATAAGATTTTCCGGTTCCATTCGTGCGGAAATCTTGTTACATGCACAATGACAGAAAAGATGCAGTATTAATATTCATGAGCTTCGATTCCCGGTGCCCTGAGGTGGTGTGTGGTAACAAATACCGATATTTCCCAAGTGAACTCCAGCCGAGCTGGAGGTCACGGCAGATTGACGACGAAGCAACCGTCTACCGAATGGTCACAATGGAAAAAACTGAAAGAAGAAGTTTCTATGGAATGAACTTAAAGAAATGGAGTGAATCATCTACTTGGATACTTTAACACTTGGAATTGCAAAGGCGGTAGGGATGAAGTTACCTAATTGAATCGACCAAAAGTTGAGTGTACTACTGGTATCACATTTTAATGACCGAACACACCGTTCAAGTTTTCGACTTTTAATAGTACACGTCAATTACATTTTAAAATGAATGCTCCTTGTTCATTGGTCATCAATATATTGTATCAGTAATGTCATCATACAAATAGAAGATCAAATAAACTGAAACTAATCTTGACAATAATTTTGAATTATTTGGAATTTTACCATTTTCTAATTCGCAGCTAATTTCGCCATTTTCTAACACGACACAGAGCTACTAATAGAATCATTTGGTTTCGCATTACAAGGCTTGTGGTGGTTAAAACAACATTACCAGTTGCGACCGACATGCACGCCATCATCCGGTATCGTCAAGCACTTACTGTGAAAGCGGCTTTCCTTACACCGCGTTGCGTGGCCAACGGAATACCTTGAAGTAACGAGTTTTAATCCTGCTTTGTGCTAATGCGCGGTGGTTTCTTATAATGCACTTTACCGAAACATTTCAACAATAGTTTTCCCTGAATTCGGAATAGAAAAAAGTACACATCTATCATTGGCGTTTTCCATAAAACATAATGTCAAATTTTATATTAAAAAATTAAAATCCACTTATGCGGAGTGATTTTCCCAATCCAGGTCGGATTATTTGTGTTTACCAACTTAACAAATTAATGACCATACATTGAATAGCTCCGTCCACATGTCGCAAAGCCAAATATATTATTTTTAATAATAATCAGAATAAGAATAGTTGAAAATTGATAGTTTTCAGCTTAATGTGGTGGAAGGAAAAGTTTTCCGTGGAATAAGTTTAACAAACCACGCGCGTTTTGACTCATGAATACATATCCAGTTTCAGCCTTAAAGCTGAATGTGTCTTTAAATCGTTTATTAAACTTATTTTGTCAAAAAATGCTTTGAAATCTTTTTAAAAATAATCATGGCTACAATGAGGACGAGCTGCAGATACTTATCTCATTTCCACTGTTTTTGAAGGATTTCAAAAAACGATAAGAACCTTCTCGTCAAGAAAACAGACGAATAGGAGGACTTTTATTTCCATTTCAACAGAACACAAAGAAATATACAGGTCTGTCAGCTCATTGGGTAGAAACCTCTACGAAAAAATTATGTCTCACACAAGAAAGTGCGCAAATGAACTCTTATTAAAAAGGTCTACCGTATTTCCGTATCCGATATTGAAATTGAGGCAAAACTTACCCCAGTCCTTGTGTATACGATGCAGTTCTATTCGAAGACATTTCGCCAACTCTTTATCTCTTGCCAATGTGATAATTTATGCTAAAGCCATCCCCCAGAAATACACCCAGATCGATATTTCGCGAACATTTTTGGTGGCAACGTCGTTTTTGAAACAAGATCAGGAAAGGATCGCATGGAGGGAATATGGAAGGTGGAAGGCTTCAAATGAAGAAAAAGTGGACAGAGTTGATAAAACATTTCAGATGAGGACAATCTCCACAGAAGAAATAAGTTAAGTGGCTTTATTCATAGAGGAACACGGCGGATCTTTTCTTCCACGATGATTACTAAATTAGGAGCAGTCCTGCCAATTTAAACCATCAGCCACAAGCTTTTCATACACTATGGAAAGAGTTGCAATTACATGCCACAGTCCAGGACAGATATATGCGAATACTGTGTTCAAAGAGGCCGAATAGACGTTAATTATAGAGCTAAGAACCAGTCAATACAAACACTCGATATAGCTACATAATTACGAATGCATCTTCTGATGTTTAGTGAAATTAAAATAGTGGAAGTGGTCAAGACAGCCAATTCTACGTACTTACAAAATAAAAGCTCTAAAAACAAAACAGAAACAAAAACTTCATAAATCTCAATTAAAATGAAAAGCATTTAAAATCATTCTCTTCCTTCACTGTGGACAACTGAAAATCTGCATCAGGTAAGCGTACTGGGAGCATGGATGTTCAGAGAAAAATATAAGGCTAAAGGTCATTGCTTGACCCTTTGAACTCGGGACGTGAAACTTGGTCGGTTTCTCTGGCGTGTATTTAACTTTCAGAGTAATTAAATCGCACCCTTTCCTTAAATAAATTATAATCTCTGAGAATAAATATGAATGATGGAACACCTGCAAAGATACTTAAAACTCTTAAATCTTTATCTAAAAATACGGAATTTATGCCTCTATTGCACACTTGACTAATGTTGGGAAGTAAGTGCGAGCGAATCAAATCGCCCCAGTCAAAGTGAAACTATAGAGAATACCGCGCAGCAATCTTCGTGACAACAAATTAGACATATTATAAAATGATTATTTGGCATTTTAAATTCGTCAGAGATGGTGAAATTAAGGCCAAAGTGGGTAGGTGGTTTGAAACCCCCTCTTCTACTTGAGGCACGTAGATGACCTTCTTCCCTTGTGTGACACTGAACACTTAATTATTTATTATTAATATTATTTGAAATACCTCGGTAATTCGAGGGAAAACTATTCCAACGCACCTCAAGTGTTTTTCAAGCCTCTACCTGAGTGCGGATACACTGAGGTTAAGGTAATTAATTGCCTTAATAATGATTGGAATTTGTGACTCAACGCTAAGAAATAATAATCACATCAATAAACTCGGCTTATCCTGGTACAAGTCAAAAACCTGATTAAAATAATGCTTTGTCGCAGAAAAAATCGCAAACATGTTTGAGTCGCCAATAGTTGGTAGCGTTGGTCAATATTACCAAGTTAGTCATCTCATATTACGCGATATTAACATTTAAATCGATAAATAATATAATTTGTTTTATTATACAGCATTCGCTTAGACACGATTAATATTTTAACGCTCAACTTCAGCATCAGGTAATTAAGTCTAATAAAATGAATCTATAACATAAAGTCACGCCATAAATTTAAATCAATAAAAAATAACAACCTCAAATACGCTTTAAAGATACAAATGGTGAGGATATAATCACTGATGAAATGTATTAATATTTCTGCCATCGGCAACATTAAATGAGTTATGATTTTTTAAATAGTTAATTATATTAATTAAATTAGGTGCAGACGAGAAATTCAATCCCTCCACGCGAAGGCAACCCGACGACCTTTCGGATGACCTGGCATGTTTCGGAGACGTTTTGACGCATTTATAAGTGTACATGTTTGCCAGAATATAATACCATTACTAAGCATAAACGCTAAATAGATAACTAATTATTATAAAATTGAGGGCAAAATTTGAAAAAATAATACGGTTCAAGTGGGAAATATAAGGTGAAATCAAAACGCAAAAAGGGAGGCAAGGAGAACGAAGGTCGGTCTGACAGGCAGGCGGATAACTCATAAAACAACGCTGAGTAATTGGATCTAATTACGTCAACGGAAGGATAGGTTCGTTTCGTAACTTCAGCTGGTTTCATGGAAATCCGTTTCATCACAGCACGATATGAACGCCGGAGACCAGCTTAGAACACACGAACCGTATCCTTTTCTTGTGCTGTAAACGTGGATTTAACTGCCTCAGTGAAAAAACAAAACAAAATCTTAATACTATATATACCATAAACACAGTAATAATCAACCTGAAAGTCGGCTTGGTAGGTGATGGTAGAGAAATAAATAATATATTAATGTTAATGTAATTAACACTAGTAGACACAAACAAAGAAACACAAAGAGAAACTCACTGGGTCTCGAATTTTCGGTCGTCTAACCACCTTTCTCAAGAGGAGGAAGGAACAGAGCTGAGGCAAAGGAGGGCCCTGAAGCACTGCAAATTCGAGACCCAGTGTGTTTCTCTGTTATATGTGTTTCTGTGTTTGTGTCTACTGATGATAATTCCATTTACATTATTGTTCACGTCCGTGAGATTTTCTATGAGCGCAATATTTGGCACACACGATATTCTCTTAAATTAAAATTTATTAGAAGTCCCCCCCTAAAGTACAACCCCCTTGAATATGCTAGAAAACCATATTTAACATTTATTTCTTAGTAAGTGGTGGGAGGCATTCATTAAAATAAGAAAGACATTACAACGACTGATTTCGTGAATTGTCTCCAATATTTAATATTTATTTAAGAAAGAAGACTACAAATAAGTTTTCCGCAGATATTGATCGAAATCTAATGAGGTTAATAAGATATAGATACCCATTGTCGCTTTTAGGATATCCTATTTCTCTCTGATTTAGAGTGTGAGAAGCAGAAAAGTGTACTTTGAGGTTGGCTGAGGGTAAAAAAGATTTAGACTTGAGGCAAAATAAAATTTAAAAAATGTTTTTAGTGTGATAATCATGAATGTAACACCGAATACGCATTGGAAAAAGATTCGATGCTCTTCATCGATGAAGAGGTTAATTTGAGTGATTCTAAGGAGTGTGGAATAGGAAATGATGAATTCACCAAACGCAATTCGACGAGCGGTTCGAATGTATTGATTCACATTGGTTTAAATGGATAAAGGAGATGACGGAGGGAGATAGGAGAAGTTTCATTGAATAATATAATCCTTTCAAGAAAAATCGTAAACAGCTCTTAGAATTTCACAAAGAAAACGACACCAACTCTTAGAGATTAAACCGGAGTTGACCAAAAAAAACCTTAGCATTATTAAAGTAGACAGAAAATGGGGTAAACTGCAGAAAAGCCGCTTATATAGATCGAGAAGGATTTGCATAGATGGGGTGGGTGGTCTGAAAAGTTTCCGACTCAGAAAATTTCAGCAAAAATGTCTTGTATCTTTGTAAGGTTGAAAGCTTTTCAGACCACCCTTGAAAATAGAAATCCTTCTCTTCAAATATATGTATTTAAAAAATATTTTGGAACTTCTCTGCTACTCAGTGTTTGACGGTGTATATGAGCCTAATTAATTTTCTAAGAAGTATCATAGTTTAGTTGACATAATTTCTAATCATGGACATTAATTCTAATCATTTTAATATTTTGTTGAATTGTCCAGTTGAAACTACCCGAAAAATTATCTAAAGCATGTGAAAAATGAACAAAATATGTGAGATACTAGAAATATATCCGAAACCTTCGCTGAAAAGTAGACTTTTGGCCTCGATTTCCTAAACATCTTAGCATTTACAGCAATGCTTTAAATGATTGTTCTTAATCCTACATTTATATGAAGATTTGTAGCAATCATTCATCCGTGGTACTCATTTCGGAATATATTGCTAAAACCTCATCCAGTATATATCTTATATATAAAAAATTTAATAAAAATTCTTTTTCCATCCCGATTGCCCTGAAATGATAGGTATTATCTATGCAAATTCTTACATATATATTACCGATACGTAATGTGCTACACCTTGTAGAAAATAGGACACGTTCACTCTTTTACTTCGCTAAAAGAAAATTTCAAAACAATTTTATTTTGATTTCTATATATTTATGTATCGAGCTAGTGATTGAACTTCGTTATGAGGATTATTGTGCTTAAAGTTTGGACTGTGAAGTGTTTAAATATAACATTAATTCAATCTCTATTGTTTCTACCGGTAAAAAGTAGATTAGAGCATATTAATGTATTATTTTTCAATAATTTAGACATTTCATTGGGTTTCATCCGTACTAAAATACTGATATAAAAGTATTTTTAGTTGTTAACTGATTTATTTTATGCACTTTGACTGATTTTCCGCAGTTAATTGATTTTTTTCACAATTAGTATCATTCCACTCAAGTTTATTTGATTGATTGTTTGCGTTTTGAGTGGGTCTGATTATCATTTTCATTTCCCAGCATATAAGTAACCTTTAACCGCATTGAATGCTTATAATTAAATTCGTCGATTCATTGGAAGTGGATTTTAGTGATAAAATCACTTCCATGCGCGTGTACCTTTTAAACTTCCATGCAATACCAATCCGTGCTATACAAATAAATCATTAATGAAGTAGGTAAATAATTTAACATAGCAGCGTGAAATTTTATAATTGAATCAAAATTATTAAGTCAAAGCGCAGAAAAAATTGGATGAGAGTAGATGTTTCTTACGTGTTTATGTATAAATATTCAGGTCATGAGTTAGTGTGTACACTTAGATAAAGACATTTTCAAGCTTATCTATCATATATATATATAATATATATATATATATATATATAATATATAATATATATATATATATATATATATATATAATAGATTGATCTTTGATTATAATAGATTGATCTGATTGATTGACCTGTAGTTTGATGAAAAGCATGTATCACAATTACTAGTTAAAGTCGTATGTAACTTCTGGGAAATGTCATTAGTACAACATAGCAAACTACATATAAGGCACCAATAGGGATTCACGGAACCAAGGTAGCACTTCGATGTCAATTGGTGTAATATGACCTAGTTCCCGCGATATGCTGACACTCTTCCTTGATCCCCTGGATGAATGAAACTTGCAGCCATGAGGTTTCGAAATGCCTAAAATGCTATTATTACGATCGATGAACGAAGCGTAGTGAAAAGAAAATAAGGCTTCCATGGTAACCGACAGTCGGAGTCAATAAGGGTCAAATTAGTCGAATGTTTTTTAGGAGAGGAGCCAAATAATATACATTTCTCGTAGGTGTTTTTAATTACACTACACTTTTGCTCAAACACTAGGTACATATAGAAGAATGAAGAGGCGTCATCTTAATAACCCATTACCAGAGCAAAAAACGGTTTAAATGTAAAGGAAATACACCCCTGAAAGACATTTGACATTTGAAAATGGCGACGTGAAAATTCCAAATTATGCACGTGATTCAAACGGATATTTTCGTTAGCAAAGAGAAGGTTTGGCAGGATTTTTTTGGTATTCTGCCACCCAATTGCTACTTAGCCCTAATTGATTGATTACTTTCATGTATTTGGAAAATTTTCAGAAATTCTAGAAAAAAATTAACCTGCGGGTACAGAAGAGTATAAAATCATTTTTTCTCAAAGATTCGAAATACTTCTGAAAATATCATTCTTGAGGTTACACTATCTAATTATATCAAGTATAATTTTTACTTAAAACATAGGTTGAAACGTTCTTAAACTAAGGTAGTTGAAAATGAAGCACTATATAATAAGTGGGACAAGGAGTCAAAAAAATTGAAAATCTCAACAATTCAAACTTTTTTGCTGTATCCAAACATATTTTCTGTCTTCATAAAAATTGGTGCTTAATGCTATTTGAGAAAATGTTAAAATATACTATCCAAGGCTGTTTAAAATGCAGAAAGAGAGAGAAAAAGAGGGAGGGAGCGGATGTAATAGAAGGTCAGAAAGAGAAATAAGGAGATGGATAAAAGAAAAAACAAAAGGAGATGGAGATCAGGAGAGAGAAAAACAATGAAACTTGGTACACGAAAAATCTCTCCACTCGAATATTAATGGAAGGATAATTAAAAGCAAACTCGAGATATTATAAACCGATACTGAAAACTTTTGCACTTATGGAAACGGAGAAATCTGAGATGGTGTCTGAGAGGCGAGTGTTTATTAGAAGTGGGACATATTTAAGGATTTATGCGTTTATCCCATAACAATTCATGGAGCGTTTATTTTAAACTTTTTTATGCTTTTAAAAAATGTTTGTTTCAGTAAACTCAAAATAGTTAAGTTCCTTAACCTTTTTTTATCTTAAAGACATACGAACGTGTAGACTGATTCTTAATCTGAGAAATTTTCGGGTAGAAATTGACAGAAAATTTGATTGATAGTAAAATTTAGTATTGGAAGATTAAAATACATAAAATGTATCACAGAAATAATGAGATAGAAAAATAATATAACGAAGTAAATAAAATCCTACGCTGCAAAATGTAACTTCAGTGGTTGGTAACATCAGTTATTGCATTGATATTTTTATTGATTTCGGAGGAATACGGAATACTTTAACAACTGTTAATAGATTTTTAAAATTAATAATTATACTTTCGACTATGATACATTCGTGTAAAATGTATGATGAACGTCAACAAATTTCGACAGAGGTTTTACTGTCACGAGAAGTCGAAGAACCCAATAAAGTACACTCCTACAAACGACATGTAAAATTGATTTGTGTAATAATTTTAAACACTTGTGTTCCGCATATTTTTCCTCATTTTAATTGTATTCATGCTCATTCCTGTAGACTACACATTTAAACCCTCAGTTGTTGATATTTGTTTGAGATGTACGATACTTCTGAAGACAGCGTGTCACCAAATACTTTGAAAATATACAGGCACAAAGTGTAGCTAAATGAAATAATAAAAGTGTCCGTTAGAAAAATATATCGTCCATTCTGATTATAGTATCACTAAAATTCCTTTTAAATTGCATTAAATGTATACAATAGGGCACTGGAGTGGAGATTTTACAATTCGAGGAAAAATCACTGAGGCAAAACCATTAAGCTTAACCGCCGAGGATTTTTTACTTCTTCATGAACACCCTTCATAAAAACTCAGACCTTACTCCTAGAAATCTCGGGTTCAGTTCAAACGCGTAAAAATATCCCTCATAAGAGTACACGTATAAAATGAACACCTCGCGCGGGTCCGTGACAGTTGAGCAATTTTGGAAAAAAAATAACGAGAAGACTATGAGAAAGGCTCTTTGAAGGTTAACTTCTCAAAAATAAAGGAGAACTTTACACAAGGGGATGAAAAAGGAAGATTTGACAACAGAAAAGAGAGTAACTCCGCCTCGAGACACGGTGTAGGAGTGCAAGAAAATACCCAAAAGGTCGATCTTTTGAGGGTTAAGACGAAAGGTGTCGTGTGACTGAAATAAAGAAACACGACTGCTGCTCTTGCCTCTCCACCCCTGCACTTTTATCCCCTTTAATGTTTCCCCTTTGCTTTTGCAAGGGTCTTCCAACGTACGAGTGGAGAAAATATGAAAATTAGAGAATGGGTGCGAGAGAAAGACGTTTTCTCCGTGAATGCGCGACTCGATTCGCACGGTGGTTGAGGACTCCCTTGGAATTTTTTTTAGAGGGTTGCTCAGCATACTCCCCCTTGAATTCCACGAGAAAAGCAAGCGCGAACCCGCGGCGATGAGGAAGGCAAAAAAACTACATCTTCCATTTCTCACAAAACAAATCTTTTTTCCTCCTAATATATGGCTTACAAAGAGCCACTAAAGAGCTTATTATCGAATATTACACAGGCCAACAGTGGTTTTGGTACCAGAGCTTTTAATGCTGATTTGAAGAACAATTGGGGTGCTGAATCCAATTATGACACTAGTTTTTTCCTATCAGCTATAGTTTTCAAGATATAGATATGTTGTTACTTACGTAAAAAAATCTTCTACATGATGATATGGGAATATTATATTAATAATTATCTCATTGGCCTACAACATAGAAATATACATAAAACTTATTGACAGTTTATTGAAAATAAAAGGAACACCGCAGAGTTGTTATAAATTAGTATACTTATAGAATTATTTAACTTTGAAAATTATTTTCCGGAATGTATCATATTAAAACAACTAATCGTAAGATGTGCCATATCTAAAAAAGTAGAGCTGTTAAATAAAAACGGATTTCATATTTGGATTCAGCTCTACAAATATAGTTAAAATCATCACAAAGATTCCCGGCACCAAAAAAAATTTTTTTTGTAGGCCTGTGTTATCCATTGCTCGTCTAATCTCAGTCCTAAGGCATAGTATCACTTGCGACTAGATTTTCCACACAAAATGCAAGATAAATAAATCAAATTTGAAACCCTGCATTACTTTTTCGGATATTGATAAGCATTCGGTGTTTACTGCGTAAAACATAGACATCCAACGCGAATTTTATGCGATTAGGATATTGAAGACAGCTCTCATCTCCTTTGGAGCTCAGGGATCTCGAAATTGTCTCCGTATTTAACATCCACCGAAAGTTATTAGCATTAACAACATTTATTCGGAGCATAGGCATGGATCCGATCTCAAAAAAATTGACTATTTAAAATTTATTGAATATTTAAAATTCTAAATTACCTCAGGAGTTTTCGATTGCATAGACTTCTATCTACTGCTCCACCGGGCCGCATTTGGTATATTTAAGAAATTCGGCATATGAATATGTCATTGCGCGCCGATATATTTACTAGCGTGTGCTTTTAGACACCCATTATAAAATAGATCGTAAATTATTCTCATGAAACCTAAGGTTTCGAACTGGTAGAGATGCAATTAATCTTAGATTTTAGCTCGAAAGAATTAGGTTAAAGTTGAAAAAAATGTTTTATCTCCGGCTAAAGGAGAATTGAAACAAAAAAAGAATCTTAAATGGCTTAATTTAGTCGGATTAAAATTTTAAAGTCGGAGTTTTAAATGAAAAACGTTTCTTAACGACAACCTCCACAGTCATCTGCTAAATAAAGCAGTTTCTGGCGTAACTTGGTGGAAAATCTTCATACTGACTTTTAATAATCAAACCACTTTACTTTTCCACATAAAGTTTATTATTAAAAGTCAATCTGCTAAATAATTCAGTGTTGCACTATTACAGTGGATATGAAAAAAAATCATTTCCTCCAAATGCCTGCTTTAATAGCGGTAAGGACGTTTGAAAGCAATATGATGATTCTCTCTGGATATGGATTGCATTGGGTGTTCAGACTATTTTGAAAGTCAAATTACACTCGAAAAACTCTTCTCCCAGCTACATAATATTAGATAGTTAAAAAATACGACCAAGTGAATTCAACAGATCCTCTACCACTCACCTTCGTGGATAATGAGGTCAAGTTTTAAAAGTATTTAACCTCAGGAAATAAAAAAAATAAAGATGGATAGAGAGAGAGGGAGAGAGAGGCCTCTTATATACATTTTCCTCAGAGCCCAAACGAACGGCTGCGGGAGTAATAGTATTGACAAAGCCTTCGATCGGAATTGCCTGAATGAGATTTCGGTTACGGTGTCTGTTCTCTCTGAGGAGGGTGCGAGGGGGGAAGGGGGTTGGAGAGGAGGAATGAAAGTCGAGATTGAGGAAAAGGATGAAGGAACGATAGAGAGAGTGTAAATGGAAAAGTCGGATAGAAGAGGAGAGAGAGAGAGAGGGAGAGAGAGATTTTTGCAGGGAAAGAGTTTAAGGAGGAGGGAGAGATATTGTGTCGACCGGTAGATAAAGGAATGCTCGTTGGGTTTTCGAGGGTGTGGACGTGCGAAAAGGAATGGGAGGAGATAGAGTGGGAAGGGAGAGGAGCGGAAAGCTATTGGCTGGGGTATAAAAGTCCCTTCTTTTTTTTTAACGGTTGAGTAGGATAAAAGGGCTAGTGGAAACAATCAAAATGGCTCCTTAGTCTATCGAGATCTCAACTGCTCTCTTTCGAACTCGAAATCCATTCCTCTTCCGTTATTCTACCTTCCCTGCTGTTCCTTTCTATCATCATCGGAAATTCCTATCCTTCTCTTTAATCAAACCCGCACTATTTTCCCCACGCTTTCAGCAGAGCTAATATTTCCACAAAATCTGGGTTCTCTCTCGAAATTGAAAAATTCCAA
This sequence comes from Hetaerina titia, assembly GCA_037158775.1. Lineage (NCBI taxonomy): Eukaryota > Metazoa > Arthropoda > Insecta > Odonata > Calopterygidae > Hetaerina > Hetaerina titia. The sequence goes on along the minus strand of CM073776.1, from coordinate 28,548,195 downwards.
AAATTTAACTGTATTAGAATGGTTTTTTGTGATATCCTTAATTTTTTACTTCAATTAGACTTGCGTTATTTTGCAAAAATTTCTTACGTAAAAATCTGCCAAATATTTACTTCGGTTGAATTAAAGAGTGACTTAATAACTTCAATGACTTTACTCGCTAATTTTTGCCCGCATGAATCTCGAAACTTTTCAATTTCATTAAAATGAATGCATCAAGCCATGGCTGCCCTAAGAGGCGAATACACAAATGTACATGTTTTAAGAATTTAGTTAAAAGAAAGTCAAACCAACCTTAAGGTTCACTTCTGATGTGGTGTAAACATTGCCATCATTTTGTGGATAACGTTTCTAGCGTTATTTGTAAGTCGTTGAATTCTATTCTTTGTCTATCCTGCACCATAGGTCAGATTGTTATCATGATGGCTAGCTGGTTAAAAATTTTCTCATTCAACGTAAATCATGAAAATTAAGTTAAGGGTACAATCTACACATAAATACTGAACACAAACACCCTCATAAAATATGAGTTATTATGATGCTTGATGTATGATGGAACTTAATTCTGAATTTTTTTAGGAATTTTTCTAGTGATTATTCACAGTAAAATCCTTTTATACTAAAATAATTTATGCAGAGTGTCAAGCAGTATTTTTCATAAATTAACTCAGTTCTGTGCTGTCGAAACGTCAACTACAAAAGTGAATGTCCTTTCTTTGTGTTTCTATGTTTTAAAAATTCTATATCTGTGTTTTTATTTGTTTGTGCGTCGCCGGAGAGCGTTCTATTTCAAAAATATATATGCATACATAGTTTACCATAGTACTGATCAGTACATATCAAAGCCACTAATAATCAGCAATATTTACACAAAATGAGCAGATATCCTTCTAACACCAAACGCTGAATTCCCAACTCTCTCTCTCTATCCGCGGACATCGAATTTGCAACACCACAGCTACCCTCAACATATACTTCCACAATCAACAACATGCACTCCACAAACGCGGTTACCCGGAAAAGCTCCTACAGAATAAAATCTACCGCTCCACCCGACCACACACACTACAGAAAAACAACACTACATCTGACGCAGGACTCAACCTTTGTACAACCTATTCCCCCGGATCCCACAGAGTGAAAACCTTTCTTAAAGAACTTTTTCCTATTTTACACGACAATGACGCGACCTCATTCTTACTGCCCCAATGCCCCTCTGTCGCTTACAGACGACCCGCCAATCTCAGAAACCTTCTGAGATTCACCAACCCTTTGGTGCCCTCCCCTGACAAATTTCCTCGTGTTTGCCCTACTTGCAACCGCCCCCGATGCACAAAATGTCTGTTTATCAGATCTGCTTCCCTCTCCCCACATCCCCTCATTTTCCCTTCACCCCGTTTCCTAACTGCCAATTGCCTCTCGAAAAACATTATCCATCTTTTGTCATGCACAAAATTCACTTCATGTTACATAGGCGAATGCATAACCCCCTTATCCATTCGAATGAACAATCATCGCTACTCCTATAATTCTGCCTCACTCTCTTCCCTTCCTATCCCTTTACACGCAATTTCACACAACCTATCATTCGACGAATGCTTTTCTCTAACGACTCTAGAATCCCTACCCGATTCAGCCACCAACATTGAGGTGACAACTCGCGAATCCGCATATGTACTAGCTTTCCGATCTTTTAAAATTCTCACCCTTAACCCCCATCTTTAATTTCCCTCCCAGCATTTACTGCACCTTCCCCCCTTTTTTTCCCTCCCCAGACACCTTCTCGCAAGAACTTTCAGTCTGACCTGAAGAAGCCCTCGCAGTAAGCCGAAAGTTTAAACAATCTACAATGTGAGTGTCCTTTAACGTGTTGTCTATTTTATTTTGTGTTCTATTGTGTCGTCCAAATGTTATATTGCTCTCGTGAGTGCTTCCACATCATCTATATACATATATAAAAATTTATATATATGAATTCTGCTGGTCAAATTATAATATTTTTCGGATATTTAGGAAAAGATGACCGAATGATTTCATGAATTCCTATTCAGGATACCTCTGAATCAGCAATAAATTCTAAACTAAAATTGAAATCTTAATATTTGCAACAATATTGTCATTTGTTCAAATGTTTTTTAATAATCTAAAGTAAAACCATAATAGCCAATTATCATTGACTCCTTAATTAGGTACTATGAGTGAAATATGTTGTAAATACACGCACATCTACTATTTCCTTTCAATTTTTAAATAAATTTGAATAAGGTATCAGCATAATATAATAAAATGGCGAGTGCCGTCGAATAAGAGACAACCGATTTTTCTTTGTGTAACATTTCTCCTTCCATGACGCAAATTAATTCACCTAGCGAGAACTATTTCTCAAATAATGAAGTAAAGTAACACAGTTGGACTTTACCTTCCAGAGAACATATTTATTTTCACTACATTATAGCAACATTCAGGATTACAGTGTAGTGAAACAGTGCGGTGCTCCGTCATTACAATGGAAGTACTCAACGTACTTGGAACAACGTACAACGCAAGTACTAGAGTACTCAACTATCTCGCGAAAAATACTGCCTTCTTAATTTTACCCATCTCCTCATTTTATCATATTTGCTCTTTTTGAAATTTCATGGAATCCTCTAAATTCGACGTAAAATGATTACACCCCACTGAACTCCATTAGATGAACAAACAGAAAGAGTAGTAAAAAAATAGTGAATGCGTAATAATATCGGCGAGGCGGAGTCTTCCTTAGGGTAATGCATTTTTATTTTGCTGACATGTGTGACTATGAACACTGCAATGCCAATAAGAAAGAGAATTTTAAAATTTGGTATAGAAATATTGTAGCAGTATATTTTCAGAGGCTAAAAAAGCTTCTAAAACATTTAACGATCACACGCCACTTTTTTAAAGTCAAACAGGTATTTTTCGAATCGCATTTTGCCTTTTAAAACTTTCTCCGGAATACATTTCATGCTGGTGTTAGTTATGTAGACTTTCCATAGCTCGTCAAGTGCTTGTTTTTCCTTTCGCTGGCACAAAAGGAAAGCGCGGCACTTTTAGCCTCTGAGTATATATATATATATATATATATATATATATATATATATATATATATATATATATATATATGTGTGTGTGTGTGTGTGTATCTTAATATATGTATATATGTGTGTGTGCATATATATATGTGAATATGTATATATTTTTTCTTACAGGTTCCCCCCACCTTTCCTCACCTACCCCCAACCCCCTCAACTCTTACCCTTCCTTCATGGTGCTACACCCCCTGCCACATACCTTTTTGGTGGCTCGCAGGGTATTTATGTAGATGTAGATGCAAATTGTCCAGGGGCTAAAGGTCTTGCTCCCCGTAACTGGCATACTGGCGTGATGTCGTTTAGCGCTGTTGCACATCGAAGTTGCCGAACGTTATTCAGCCTTAAGAGTGGCGCTAATGAGTTGAAACTACGATCGGCGAATCCAGAAATTCGTGTGATAAAGAACAAAGCTTTCAATTTGAATTGCCGCTTGGATGGATGGACGTTACATTGAACTAAGTGACTTTTTGAGATGATTTGACGCCAAGATACGATCTCTGACGCAGAAGAAATGAAATACGTAATTACTCTTGCTGAGAGACGAAGGTCAAGGAGGTTAAAACATAATGGAATGATTGCAAACTCCAAGTATTTTTCAGTGGCAATAGAAGATAAATTTATTGTGCATACGAAATTCTGGAGGATAGGTTAGTTGTAAGCCATTATGTCTTCTTAAGGGGAAAGTGCCTACTTCTCTTTGGAAATCTCTCTGCTATGAACAACCTCGTGGTCGATTGAAAAACAAGTACTGTGTGAGGGAAGTACAAACGTTAATATCTTTGTCCTACAGATATATTTCTCGTCTCTGAAAAAACTAAAGCAGCATTTGAGGTGCGTTTCTGGAAGTAGATTCTGAAATTTCATAACCGAGGCACATGTTTCGTAGATCATACTACTCTCATTGTGTAGATCATGCTACTCTCTCCTGAAGATGACTTTGCAAGTCGAAGCCGTGGTCGTATTTAATAAAATATATGTGGAATAACTAAGTATTTCTTTTCCGATCTCAGTGTGTACTTGGATAAACTCTGATATTGGTTAAGAGGGTTCAAATTCATCAATAGCCCAGTGACTGCTTCGCATTTCATTCGCCTGCCGACCGAAATTGCCGACCTAAGTAATACAAAATATCAAACGCATACAGGGAATTAAAAAATAATAATTCGGCCCTTAGTACTCTTCTGCGATTCCGTAGCCTCATCTCCGTACTGTCGTCTTTAAGCGAAAAATCCAACAAGTAATCCTGGACGGTAAACTCGTTCACCTACAAATCAGAAGAAATGCTTCCAATTAGGGTGACAATACCGGCAAGATTTTATTAATCACACCCTGTGCGATTGCTCTCGTTCGCTCTCTTTCGTCCAAACATCGTTTTCCCCGGAAGAAGTGGCACGATGAGGAAGAAAGCCGCGAAAGCTCTAACTGAGAGAGGTGGATGTTAAACAGTGCTTTGCCAGCCACTCCTCGATGGAACTTGGCAGGAGAGAAACTCAGCTTCAACGGAGTCGAATCTTCGGAGATTGGATTAAGGGCATTCAATATCCACTCATTATTCCTCCATCTCCTCCCCTCCCCTTTCTCCAGGAAACTCTTGACTGCGCTCGGAACCACTTGTCGGAGATCGACGGCGGAATTGAGAAACTAAGCGCCTGCTCAGTGGGAATCGGTCGGAGAAATTGATTACATATGAATTATTCACGATGGGAAGCTAGTTCAACATAAGGGGCGGGGTCCCTTATGTAAATGGTTTCGTGAATCATTCGGAAGTATGGAAGGCGAACCTTTGACGCTAGAGGTGACCATTGAGTAAGCCCAATTGAGAGTCTTAAGGTAATATCCCAACGAAAACTTTACACCAAAGGAAAATAATCATTACTTGTGGCAGATGGCAGAGACTTTACTGTGTCTGTGATGAGTAATGAGGATACATTATTCATGCGTGAGGAAGGAAACACAAAACCTAGGCAAAATACTCATTCTTGCTGTACAACAATCTATATGAACTCATTGACCGTTAATCACGTCCAACTCTATATGCCATTACTAATTCTATATCATATTCACTTTAACATTTTTCAACGATCGACTACAACTCACTCTGCAGAGATTTCAAGACAGGGAGTTAAAATATAATGCTTAAAATATGGTATTGAAGGCCAAAGCTAATAATATAAGCAATGAAATATTCTCAATTGGAAAATTTATTATTGCAGAAAAACTTCAAAACCGAAAATTATTTCGTATTTGATAGATTAGGCAAAGAAACCTTCAGCTATGGTAATTTACTCCATTAAAGATACGTGAGAAATTTGGTAGAGGTTCAATTTTCTGGGAATGTAGAAAGGGTGGAGGGAAACCCAAGGTTGGCGTTAGCCCACTCTTAACAAAGGGCGCCGAAGGGTCCAACACTTCAACTTTCCATCTGACGGACGGTGGGCTTCACTTGAAGTGCTCTCCACATGGCACCGGCAGAAGGGATCGGGATACCACTGAAAAATTCTGCCACCAAAGGTATTCGAGCAAGGACCCTCAGTGCAGGAAGCCATATACACTGGACATCGCATCAACTCGATCCCCGGTTATATACTCGTATATGCAATTTTTCTCTAGACGAATTTTCTATCTTACACGGTTGGATATTATTTTAACGTATTCCATTGTGCTCTAAAATATGTCAATCCCTTAAAAATATTCTTCTTGTGATGGAGAAGAATTCTGGGGCGTACACAATTTCAGGCAAGTGAGATAGATAGAATATATATGTTACATAAATATTAAATGCATTTCCCAATCGAAGTCCTCTCTAATTTTTTTCGCTACGGAAGAAAAGCACTCAACGTAGAGGAAAAACTGGATATGTTCATTCGCTGCGACTGGAAACTTTTCATGGGTGCAAAAAATAGATTGAAAGCAATTTGCAGGTACTTCAAATCCTGTATGAAGTTCAGGATTTTACGACTCTTCTCAAAGGCACTGAGGGTATTATTTGGGAAACTATCTGAATTCTTGGCACGGGTCAGAGAACAAATAAAAGTAGTGACCGTTAGGAGCTGAGTCTCAATGGCTTACGCCATAAAGTATAAGGTTAAAATTGGTTTTACATTTTCGGTGACTTATTTCGCATGCAGACGAAGAGAATTCAGCCCTCGTATTTCTTAGGCATACTAAAATTTACACTAGAGCTGAACTAATTCCATTGCAAAAGATATTGAGATACATTCAGATTAAGAATTAGCGGCAAATCGGTAGACAAACTAAATGACTCGTCAATAATAATTAAATGCCGCAATAATGAATTGGGCCTTTTAATGATTTTTCACACTTTTCATATAATGCTGATTTTACAGCGACTGAGATATCCGGATGAAAATTTAACAAATAAATATTTGTATGATATATGACTATGAATAATTCTACACACGCACAAACCGCCAGAATAAATCTAATGTAAGCTTTTACAATCGGTATATGAAGCCGATTCTCACCAGTTATTTACAATATCAATTGTCTTCCTTAACTCTATGTTATATGCTCAAGTTATCCAGCAAGTTAGACGAAAATAAATAGATGAAACGAGTAGAATATGTTATATGCCTTCAAACATAGAATTTCTATTACAGTAGTTGAATTTCGATTTACACACCCTAATCGTAAAAGGTGCAAAGAAAAATTTATAACCATTTATTTTATTTATTAGGTAATCTACCGGTTAAGGTAGGTTTTTGGATGGACACAACTATCAAATAAACATTTTGTGACTCCCCACCTAGCAAACTAATCTACATCAGATCCCTCTTCATCTCTGTGTACTTCTTTCCTCCCTTCATCCCGTCCAACATCCCTATCCTGTTCCTACCCTTTCCTCGCTTGCCCAACATTCTCCCCTCTATTACCTTCTTCAACATTCCACTACCGCACAATACGCCTTTCATCCATTTTTCCTGCCTCCATCCATTTTTATAACCATATTTATACAAAACACCCTGCAAATCACCTCTATGGCATATGAAGTTAGAACACCCGCCAAGAAACGAAGGAAGAAATAAAGCTAATGATTTTAATGTGTATCATGTTTGTCGTCTCATGTTCCCTGGGAAAAGTATAACCGTTGAATTTCGTCCCTATTTCCTCGCTTGTCAATCTGGAGTGGAACTTCGATTATTCATATCAACGACTCAAGAAAAATTACTAGCTTGAAACCTTTTAAAATATTTATTTATCTATTTTATAAACCTCAGGTCACTTGGGATGGTGATCCGAGAATTTGTTCTAATGATGTAATGCCTTGTGTCCTAACAAATTGGTCCATTGAACAGGCAACATTCTCTCTCTACATTATGCTGAACGAAAAATAAACAAACTCAGAAGACGTATCCGAATGAGAAGATCAAGAAACCCGTTTCCTGGCGGACCGACTTTGCCCATCTGCTCCTAAGATATCTCACCCCTTGAAATCGGCTAAACGCAGCTCGGACCAGATGGTTAGCTGCCATGACCAATCATGCGTGACTGTTGGACGGGGAGGGAGGAGTGGAGAGGGGCATTGGATATTTATACAATCCCTTGCATTTCCCTACCCCGCCTTTAAAGTCCCCACCACGTCCGCCATTTGGCGGGATCCACGTGGTCTCCCCTCGTAATCAGTGAGCGGATCCCGTCGCTCAGGGATGGGTGGGGAAAGCCATTACTCCCATGAACGCCATCTCTGATCCATTTTTAGAAACCCCATCTCTGGTCATTCTACGACCATCTTGTAAGAATGGCTTCTCATGTCTGAAATTTTCCAGCTCTTCAAGAGGAAGAAGCCATAAGACGAAGTTAATATCCTTTTCCGAATTATTACTTCGTTATGGCTTCTATATCCGTCTGGAAAAGATCCCAACCCGTTCTCGATGGTATGTGTACATATCTATATCTGAAGTAAACACTTTGAAGATATCTCGTAGTTTTATAATTCCATATGATTAATTTATCTGCTCCGAAAATTCAGCACTGCCTTTCATCAATTACCTACAATTTTTTTCAAAAATATTTGAGCAGTGAATCAATGAGTAAATGTTTTAATCTAGATTTTGTCTGGTTAGGTTGACTCAATTTTCCATGAACTATTCATTTTCTCTCATACTATAAAGAAAGTGTTAGATCATAGAGGTGGATCACCGACATTCATGTAGTATGCCGATGTTTTATAGGCTTAACCCTTGAAATAGTGCATCGGATTTCATCATCCAAAACGCACATTAATTTGAGATTAAAATTTTGAATTATTACAGCAATGTAATGCCTTATTAATTACAAAGAAATACATTATTTTTGAAGTATGGGAATAGGTAACTAGTTAATGGATGTATCAGACAGATATATTATTACAGCAAATATTATTTAATATGAACGTTAAGCATAACCGAAAACGTTTTCTTTTTGCATTATCCACCACCATAGCGATGTAGCTTATATTCCAGAATAAGATGGATAATAGAAAAACTAAGCTTGCCTATTCAATTAATTAAAAGGTCAAATCCCATTTATGCTAGAACTAAAAAGAAGGAATAAAATTGCCTTTTACAGTTTAATTATTATTTTTTTGGAGCTTCTAAAAAAAAGTCTATACTTCGAGTTACTGAATTAAAGGTCAACTTTTAAAAAAAATATAAAAAGAGATTAATCATTTGGAATTTCCCAAGTTTTATTCGCACTAAAAGCTTAGAACATGAAATATTTCTCATAAAATTCGAGATAAACTTACTGAAGATTGAGAACAATAAGCATTTCTATTATAATACTGTCCACATAAAACAATGTCTAAATTTTACCCGCAATCCGGGTCAACCAAGCTTTGAGTCCTCTAATAATGCACTTAAATTTCCTTCGGTATTTACGTAAAGTGATACATCTGACTATACTACTGCTTTCTCTAGCAATAGCAAAAAAGGCTCGAAATGTAAGTTCCTCAGGGACAGGCGAGGCGAATGATTCCTTTAGAGGAAGTTATCGAGCGAGATATGATCATAGGTCAGCCTCCATCTTGCGAAGCAGTAAGTGCAACGGGGATAGTCGGAAAGCGTCGTAAAATGACTCTCGGTTGTTCTTGAACAGCAAAAAGAGATGAGGCGCACTTGCATTTGACAGACCGTGACGTTAGGAAGCGTAAAATATCGATAACCTCACGAGTTTCCTGTATGATGGATACGAGCAAGCTGTATAGACTGTTAAAATCGTAAAACTAAGAGGAAAAACGAAATATAAATTGTATCCTATCTTGCAGACACTCACATATAGTTCTATATTAAAAATAAATGAGCATTAACTATGGCAACAAATAGCCTTTCTTTTAATAGAAAAATAAGAGTAAAAATAATAATAATAGATACTTCATTATATATAAAGATATATTTAAATACAAGATCTATTTAAATACTAGATTAACAGAAACATACTAAATCATACAATTTAAATACTAGATTTAAATACTCACAGATAATAATAAGATATATTCTTTAGGGATATATGTCATAAATTATAATTGTTCTCTCTAAAGTCGATAGATGTTAATGCCGATTAAAAATTCATTGGTATTCAAAATACTACACACAGCATGTGCCTAATCAATACGACAAAGTCATGAAACAGAATTCAGACTGCCTTCCAAAAATTTAATTTTAAAAGATGAATCACATTGAGGACAAGAAAAATGAATACATTATTATGAATTCTCCTTGATTGAGCTCACGCGATGCATAGTAATACTGAAGAAATGTCTCACCTACCGCTCACCAGTTATCGTAAAAATTTGCGCAAAAATGAGCAAAAATACGTGAAAAATAACACCTGTGTTTTCCTTCTTTGCTACGCCTACAGTAGTGACAGGAAAGAATCATCACGGCAGCATGGTATGCCTGTTTCCACTGCATTACCCAGGTGGAAGTTGATGGAGGCATTTCTGCAATCTCTTTAACACTCGAAACATTCAGACCCGCCGAAGCAAATAAATTACATAGGATTGTTTGCGACATTCGATGAAACGCCCCAAAAAAAATCAAACTTCGAAGTAGAAATAAATTAAAGTCAATAGTCCGCAAATCCCCGCGTTAAAACGGACATAAAATTTGATTGCCCTTCCCCTCCCTTGAAATAACGTCTCGTCGTAAAGATCACTCTGCGTCGAGCAAGGACGAGTACTGAGCGCCACCAATAGGGCGAGAGGTGAAACCGTACATTAAGAGAAAATAAAAGAAGATATCCTCTCGCCTGGTTTTGATGACGTCGCGTCTTTTTCCCTTTATGACGAGGTAACAGCCCTCGACAAGTTGTAAACGGGTTGACACAGATTATTACATAACGCCCACATAATCTCCTCCGGCTCGCATATTATCGGCCTTCCCTCCGGTCGCAACCGTCTTTCACACTTCCGCCAGGAAGGGGGTTGGAGAGGGGGGGTGGGAGCATTATCGCAATTTTTTTTTCAGCGGATCCGATGACAAAGTGGTGTCTCCATGGAGTTGCAGTTTTGGTTGGCTCTATTCCAGAGGGCACCAAGGCCCGGCGCGGGCCGTTAACCGGGCGATGGAGGGAGGAGGAGGGGAAGTAGTCGTGGGGAAAAAATAACCAGATGAAGAAGTGGGAAAATATATAGCATTATTCTCGTGACAATAGTATTTCGGATACGGGACACGAAACGTATAAAATTAAAAAAAAATGTGTCCGTAGTCATCTTTATAGCTGCAGCTCATTAAAAATGTGAACCGAGGGGCTGGGTGATGCTCCAAAAAATATTTGAAACCTGCATTGTGACTATAAAACAATGAACTGCCAATATCGAGCTCATACGTGTCTGCCATTTGTCGACGGATTATTTTCTCAAGGTTTTTCCCGCTGACCTGCTCACATTATCAAAGTATTTTGAACAAAGTTTGTCAGTTCTGTAGCACTTTATAGTACTCTCTCTCACTTTAAAGTCTTTATTCCAGTCCTTTAATACTGACATTTCGATAATAAATGATTATGTGGACATAAAAAATTGACAGATAAAAATAAGTATTTGAACTCTAATGCTTAAAAAAATAACTTTTTTCGCACTTTCAAGCAATTGTAATCCTGTAAATGTAATGAGTCCAACAGATTAAAAAAAAAACATTTGCAGGTACCATTTCAAACACTCTAAATGCTAAATTAACTTGGTTAAAATGGAAGAAATTTCAAGAAACTGCGGGAGATACCGCAACATAAATTTTTAACGGAGTCATCCGCTAACCAAAAATTTCAGAGTTTAGGAGCACGCCTCGATAGCTTAATTGGCTAAAGCACTCGGCCGGACATCGAGGTATCCGGGTTTGAATCCCGGTAAAGGCGGATGATTTTTACACTCCGAAATCGTTGCAATAAAATGGGAGAATGGTTTGGGAAGAGGTAAGACAGAGTAGTATGGGGATTAAAAAGAAAAGATAGAATGCGAACTGCAAAGAAGCGTTTCCAAACGGGTGGGATATGGTGGAAGGTAACTCAAATAAAGACGCAAGGAAAATATTAGTGAAAACTTTAATATAAAGCGCAGTTGTGCATTTCTCGGAAACCTGTTCTTAGAGGCAGGAGAATTTGTGCTGAATGCAGGATATTTGAGAAATTTCTATAGAAAACAATGGAGAAAATATAATGAATGGAAAGAAAATCACCCTATGTAGTTCTATGCGTGGTTGGCGAAGAGGGATGGCTGTTGGGAGAAATTCGAAGAAGGTAGGATTAATGAAAGAAGGTGGGAGATACTGAGACAATGGGATATTAAAGACATAAATACATAAATGAAGGAAGAAAGCTGAGGAATTATAGTACATGTCGGAAAAGAATAGGCAGTTTGGACGGAATAATGGGAGATAGAGAGTTAGCAGAGCCAAAGAATGATTATTATTACATTTTGCATAAAGTTTATGGTTATATTGTGTTGAGGCTTACGAGTTGAGTAATGCACAGTGCCTGGGTCCATTCAAATCCAACTCTAATCCGGTAGATTACTGCTAATATTAACGGTTTGTATTTCCGTCGGATGTGACTCCATTTCTCCTGAAATTGCTCGGAAAATAATATAACTACGTAATGACGTTGGGATAATATAATATTATGATTAGATTTCTCCGCCTATTCAGAAAAATCTCGACGAATATTTTATGCTTTTATCATTAATGATATGAAAACCTTAACTTAAAATGTCTAACGATAATGCGACGCAAATTTATATGAACACTGAAATTCAATTTCAACGAAATGATAAATCAAAAGCCATCAGAACATTGTCATAATACATATACTGAAAATCTTATAAGGCTTACTAAGTTTATTCCAATTTTTTTTCTTCTTCTGTGTCCAGCTGAGCAAGCTTTTTATTTGGATAAAAATATTTTGGTGGTTCATGACTACTTTTTATGTGCGTGTTTTTCATCCGCAATATAATTTAATCCCGTTGTAATGCTCCCTTTGATTGACATCGCGAATTCTGTAATTTTACAATGCCTGTCTCGCATAAAGCAAGACCTTTACATACCAATACACAATGCGCTAATGGGAACTGGAGTCCTGTCTCTACGTTTTGTTTAAGGCAATTAAATTTATCAACCTAGCCGTCATACACTCTACACGATGAACCGTTCATTTGTGGATAACAACACCAATCTATTTGTTCAATAAGCCTAATGAGCTTTTCACTTCAACTTCAGCTATTCATTAGTATCCTAGTAATAGTACATTACCTTTTCATTACCAGGTTAATGGTAAGCAAGTATAAAGTGGAAATTCATGTTTGCTGAAATATTTTAGGCGGACCATTTGACTGAAGTGATTAGCCCTTTCGTCCATGCGTGGGGGTCATAGGAATGACACTAGTTTCGAGTGCAAATACAAGGTGATATGGTGGTTTAAATTCAACCTAAAATATGAAACCGGGCACCGATTTCTCTAACATCCTAATTACTGTTGCGCATTGATGCTAAGTTATTGAAAATCAGAAAGATATTCATCTAAATCAATGAACCGGATGAACTCACATAATTGCCATGAATCAATCACTCATTACTTGAGTTCGTAGGTTAAATTAATTGTACGCACATGGATAGCTGTTGGAGCGTAAATATTGCATACGTGTTATCTTTATATTGCCGGGATCATGTCAGAAACACCTTTACAAATTTCCAATAAAAAACCTGTGAACAGGATAAGAGTAGGTTAATGTGCAATATTACTATTACAATGTGGGTGTGGAGAAGAATGGAGAAGGTGAAATGGACCGAAAGGAAAACAAATGAGGAAGTGCTAGAAATGGTGGGGGAGGAGAGGGGTTTGTTGAGAGAAATCCTATGGAGGCAGGAAAAATGGATGAAAGGCGTACTGAGCGGTAGTGGAATGTTGAAGAAGGTAATAGAAGGGAGAATGTTAGGCAAACGAGGAAAGGGCAGGAACAGGATAGGGATTTTGGACGGGATGAAGGGAGGAAAGAAGTACACAGAGATGAAGAGGGATCTGATGTAGATTAAGTTGCTAGATTGGGTTTTGCTCGGAGTTACAAAATGTTTACTTGATAGTTGTGCCCATCCAAAAACCTATCTTAAGCGGTAGATTACCTAATAATAATTACTATTGTGTCCGAAGATTCCACACAGGTAATGTTTTTTTTTAAGACCCGTATCATCGGATTATTTTCGTTATTTTTAGCTTCACGTCATTGGTTTCTGTCACTGAACTAGAAGAAACAGTCGAAAGAAATTTAAAATTATGAAAATTAACGAATAAGAAAATTAAAATAACCTTAACCATGCTGACCGTCATCGTAAAGAGAGAAACACAGTCGTGTTTGATTTTTGAGATACACATTTTCACTTTCCGAAAATCACTTTTTTTGAGAAAGTGAAATAATCTACGCAAAAATAAAAGGGAGAGTAAGAACTAAAATATTGAGTAAGGTGTGCATCCAAAACACTATACCAAAAAAGAAAGATTTGTACTTTTCCACAGATTTTATTGAATGGTACAACGCGTTTCGCCGACTTGCGGCATCATCTCAGTCGGTGAAACGCGTTGTACCATTTAATAAAATCTGTGGAAAAGTACAAATCTTTCTTTTTTGGCATGGATATATACTCTATATGGATATATATGGGTATATACGTCCACGAAGTGAAGCCTGAAACAATAGAATTGATCCAAAACACTATTTTCCTCTATCTAAAGGACAAAATGCCCAAACATGCATCGGAAAAGTTTGGCTGTAGTAATCCACATGTTTCCGGTAATAGTATTATACGTTTAAATTTTTTTGCTATGGAACTATTCATCCCAATTAACATTTCAATTACAGATTTTCCAAGCCAAAGAATACATTCTGAATAGCCACGTTTTTCACTGTGTGCAACCAATGAAAGGGGAAATTTGATCCCACCCGAGTTAATTAAAGCTAATACCGAACAGTATCAGATATAATTCGTACCGCTAAAGGTAAATCGACCGATATAACTTTCTGCAGTTTACTGAGGCTCGGGTACAATGTGTTTTTGCTTCATGAAGCCATTTTATCAATTGAAATTTTCTGATCACCTCAGCAAACACGATTATTTTTTATCATTTGACTTTAACAATGTCAACTCGTTTACCATTAAATTTTATAGAATTTCCAACCATTGTTATTATTAGGTAATCTACCGGTTAAGTTGGGTTTTTGGGATGGACATAACTATCAAATAAACATCTCTTCCAACCATTATGAATCTATAGTTCTATTTACCCGGAATTTCCACGGATTCACGCGTAATCCAGGGTTGTAGAATTTGAACATGCTTTCTTTGTGGAGAGATGTTCGAACAAGACGGGAGGTAGGTATCCCTTCGTCATCGGCCCGAATGGACGTAGTTTTCCGGGGGGGAAGGTTATGATCGAGGCACCGCGACAGTGAAGGTTATGATACACGCGACCAGATGGGTGAATGGTTAGGGAAATTTGGGCGAGAAAATGGAGGATGAGTTAGGGTGAGCCTTCGCTGGGAGTGGCGGCCGGGCTGAGTGGCCTAGCTGGGGGCCGAGCGGCGGGGACCGCAGCGGGCATTAGTTAAGGGGCGCCGCTCTCTCGGAGGAAATCGATGGGAGCGTGTAACAGGAATTTGCACTCTTCAAATGGTGTTGGCTCACTACATATCCCCTAGGCAGTATGAGTGTATTCCCTTGTAAAAATTCACATCACGAAGCGATGATACACACACACGGGGATGCAGAATTGTGTGTATGTGTGTGTGTGTGGCGGAAGGTGAGTGGATGTGGAGGAAGAGAGTGGGAAGGCGAGGGTTTTCGCTGTGTTTTTGTGCTTGTCTGTGAGTCATGACGAAGAGGCGAGAAGCAGGCAGAGGTGGCGTGAGGAGAGGAAGGAAGAGGTGAGGAGGAGAGAGCAGGCAGAGGCAACCGGTAGGGAAGAGAACAAAAGAAGGGGAACGGCCCGCCATTTCGTACCCACCCACACTGTTGGTTAACGAACGCGCTCTGCATTGCAGTCGGGGATGCGATAAACGAATCAATCGAGCCACCACTCAGCGTTTCATTGTTTTCGACACGCGCTAACAAGTCCCTCTCGCCTCGTGAAAATAGGCCATGTATCTCCGTCGGTTGTGCATCCAAAATTAGGTGGAATTTATTTTGTATTTATGCCGCCCCGTCCACTTTCACGATCAAACTTTGCTTTGGGGGAAAACCGAGAAACAAGGGAATCGGAGGGATATAACCACTGACTTGATCGACGAGTACGATTCATAACACATCGCGCCCATCAAATGAAATTCCAACACCGATGCTGAAAAGCGGTAAATAAATAATGGAACGTACATTTAGGCGAATGAGACATTGTTTGATAGTGAAAAATCTACTTTAATGTAAAGAACATTTGTGCAACGTATTTCCATCCTACGTGCTTCAAAAAAGCTACCTATTACTAGAAGGTACCTATTACTGAAAAATATATAATTACATCAAGCGCTTATTTATACAATTCGAAGATCTGTGATAGGAATTTAATTCAAGTTTCAGCAAAATGAAAACAGCAAAGTTTTTAAAAAATGAATCGTATGAATTCCGAAAATGTAGGATAATAATCAGAAAAACGGACGACTAAGTATGCTTAAATAGCAATAAACACCTCTGGAAATGGAATAGATTTAAAGGATAATATTAGACTTAATATTCATGACAGTAAGCATTTTCCGGTACTGCACTAAACGATTTTCAAAAGATTATTGAAAAAAAAACTATCGTGCGTGATTTCGTAATGGAAAAGAAAGTCAGGGAAGAGTATACACTCAAAACACTTGGCAAACTTGTCTTCACTTACCAAATCCCCCATGGCGTTATGAATCGCTTCATTCCCTTCCACCCAAAAACGAACATCGTCAAAATTAACGAGCCGAGGGAACACGGATGAATGTTTCATCTGATCAACGTGAATAATTGCGGATTATTTTATGCGGAACCATGTTTTTTTATAAATACGTTAGGCTCACACGAAATTACGTCCGAAGGAAACCAGATATGAAATGCAAACATAAAATGTTCGCTTAGGTCAAACGTCACAGTCAACACACGGATTGGGGAACGGGAAACAAATATCGGATTTTTTTAGCGTTTAACTTGACGAACCGTTTTTTTTTATTTGAAGGACCTAAACTTTCCGCTGTGCGAGATGTAGCGCCCTTATTTGTTTTCCTTCAAATATCCATTCCCTTCACATCTGCCTCCCCTAACTCTCAAGCCCACCAAAAGCTATAATCTCTCTTTTTCAATCTAAAAAAAAGGCATCCCCTCATCCACCGTTCTGCACTTTTCATTTTCCTTACCTCATCCCCGTTTTCTTTCCTTCCCTTCAATGTGTATTACGCGTTGAATATCATCCCTCGTTCGTGCATTATTGTGAGCCCGTACGTATGTTTATTTGAAAATGTTAGTGAATGCATGTGCATATTAAACGTAAATGTACATGTTTTAAGTTTATTTGCATTCAACCATAAAATGTATGCATGCGTATATGCTTGTTTGGGTACATAATAGAGAGCTCAAAAAGTCTTGTCGTCGTCGGATGGAACGTGGAGGTGCGTACGCCGGAAAAAAATACTATGGAAATAAAGGAATACCGTTGAGACGTGGCTTAAAAGAATGTAAGGAGGAGAGGATGTTGTTTGAGGGGATGGCAGGAAAGAGAATGAGAAGATGGAAGATGTAAAAACGCAGGGGGGATTGGCGAGGATCAGGGACGAAAATTAGGCCAGAAAGATGTGAAGAGACCTGGAGATAACACCAAAAACGAAACTCTTTTTCTCTCGCTGCAACATACGTTCTATTTTCAAGAGAATCTTGGAAAACAAGCGATTAAAAGGCGGTCTAGAAATTTTGTGAGATCAGTGTTAGTTCCTATTTCGAAAAAGGTAAAGGCTACATCATGTGAGGATTACAGAACAATAAGTTTGATATCCCACGCAGCTAAAATTATTCTCAGGATCATCAACAAAAGGATAGAGAGTAAGGCAAATGATTACTTAGGGGATGATCAGTTTGGGTTCAGGAAAGAAAGAGGTACGCGTGATGCCATTGCAGTAATGAGATCACTAGTCGAGAGGAATATAGAATACAATCAGGACGTTTTTGCCTGTTTTGTAGATTTCGAAAAAGCGTTTGATAGAGTGAATTGGGAAAAATTAATGCGTGTGTTGCAGAAAATAGGAATGAATTGGAGGGACAGGAGACTGATCCGCAACCTGTACATGTCTCAGACTGCTCAGGTGCGAGTGGGGAACGGAGAGTCTGGATGGGCAGTGTTAGGAAAAGCTGTAAGGTAGGGATACCGCTCATGGCCGGTGCTATTCAACGTATATATGGAGGAAATGATCAAAGAGGAATGGGAAGAACTGGAGCTAGGAATGAAAGTCTAGGGGGAATTCGTAAGATGAGTTAAGTTTGCTGATGACCAAGCTCTAGTGTGTCAGTCAGCTAAGGTGTTGCAAGAATTGCTGAATGAGATGAAAATGCAGTGCGATAGATATGGGATGAAAATCAATATAAATAAAGCAAAGGTTATGCAATTTTCCATACAGAGAAAGGCCAAGGTTAACATCCAAATAGGAGGGCAAAAACTAGGACAGGTGGAACAGTTTACATATCTCGGAAGTGTTTTGGACCAATACGGTCAAAGTGGTAGGGACGTAAGAAGAAGAATTACGCTAGGCAAGGAGGCTTTCTCAAGGAGGAGGGAGTTGATGACGGGGACGTTTAGTAGGGATGTTAAGACAAGATTTGTAACAACTCTGATATGGAGCGTAGTTATGTACGGCGAGGAAACGTGGTCGTTGAAGCAGGAGGATAGACGTAGATTGGAGGCTTTTGAAATGTGAGTGTGGAGAAGAATGGAGAAGGTGAAATGGACCGAAAGGAAAACAAATAAGGAAGTACTTGAGATGGTGGGTGAGGAGAGGGGTTTGTTGAGAGAAATCCTATTGAAAAATGGATGAAAGGCGTACTGAGCGGTAGTGGAATGTTGAAGAAGGTATTAGAGGGGAGAATGTTGGGTAAGCGAGGAAAGGGCAGGAACAGGATAGGGATGTTGGACGGGATGAAGGGAGGAAAGAAGAACACAGAGATGAAGAGGGACCTGATGTAGATTAGGTTGCTAAATTGGGTTTTTGTTTGGAGTTACAAAATGTTTATTTGATAGTTGTGCCCATCCAAAAACCTACCTTAACCGGTAGATAACCTTAAAAATCCTATTAATTATTAAATTCACCAGCAAAATAATCTATGAAGACTTCTGTTATATTGCGATTTTCATTTTATGATGATGGAGCGTCTCTTTTAATTTCACAACCCCTGCCTGCCCCTGATGTGCCCCCTTTTATTGTACAAATAAATTTGTAAGAATTATAGGTAAAGCTTTCTACATTTAGTTGAACATCAATATTTTAAAAATCCATTTTTTCAATCCAGGTAACGCTTCATTAATAAATATCTACAAAACCTCTTGGTTGCCTCCCATGTTTAAGACATTTTTTTCATGCAGCAGAACAAGCATAGAAGCAGTATTGGTCTCCTAAATAAAAAAAATACTAATACTTATTAAAACCAAAATATTGGTAATTGTGTGTGATCAAATACTTAATTGATGATATCGAAAAAAATTAAGAGATATATAAATCCCACCCATTAGAGAAAAAATCCATTCCAGAGCAATGTGAACTATTAGGAAATACAAAGAAAACATATCACTAAAAAAATTCGTTTCTTTCGATACCTCTTAGTTCTCGTAAACCTATTGTTTCTTAATTATATACTAAGCGAGGAGTTGTATGAAACCATAAGTTATCTAAATGTTTCAACTTTATAATTAATTTAAACAATTAATCCTTAAGAAACGGAGACTTATAGACTTAAATATTTTAAAGAAATTTTTATTTTGATTCTTTCGAAATGCAATCAAGTGTAAGGAAGTCAATATCTCGTTATGAGTGATATTACATTGAAGAAATATGGTTTTATGTTATTGAGCACGATTACGCTTAACGATTTCAGTGTCTTTAGTTCTTATCGAACGTCTAGCATATTTAGCCATAGGTTCAAATTTAAAGCTGTTTTATTTCAAAACCAGAAAAATAGAGAAACATTCATCCCACGGAATTAATAATGTAGGTTATTTACCACTGACTACATTCCATTTAAAATATAAAAATCATTTCCCTAAAACGCTACAAGGATAAACTAATTTTTGAACAATTGGCTCAATGTTTTACTTACAAGAAAAAGCAAATATTTGTGCATGGTATGATGAAATGTAAATTATTTTTACTCACTTCACAGCACTAATATATAATATTCATACGTAATATCATTCCTAATATTCATGTAAATCTCTCTCTTATAATTCAAAGTTTCACCAGTTGTTCTGAGTCTGGGGTTTAAAAAAAATGTAATACGAATTGAAAATAATTTAAATTGAAATTGAGTTAAACAATGAGAATTCCGACATTTTGCTCAAGAAATTCATTAGACTTCGTTTTTAATTGCATCGGTAGAAGAGATGTGATAAAATGATTTTGTGAGTGGCACAAAAAACTATTACTATACGACTCGACATATTCAGTCACGACGGACCTTCAGATGAAATATTCTGTGAAATTGAAGAGAAATTGCATTCTCTTGATTTGAAAGATTCTGCTCTCTTGGTTCACGCGAGGTCAGTGAAGTTCAAGATGCACCTAACGTTCAAGTTTTTCATCCGAGTCACCCGAATTTGCCTTTCAATACCGATTGCAGTACCTTTGAAGTCGTCCCTCTCTCTGTGAGCCCGCGCCATGTGCGACGCAGGAATCATACGAGATGAGAAAAGCTGGTAATCTGGGAAGAATGACAGATATGCAATTGCAAGGACAAACGAAGCGATATGAGATCGAAAGACGGGATGCATCGATGCGCGCTGATCAAAGGGGAACAACGTAAGGAAGTGGAGGGACCATACATATGGCTGTGGGCGGGGTAGAGGGGACTTATATATTTGATGGGATCGTGTCGGATCTCCCGGGGATGCGCGCGGCGTGTTACGGATGTGAACAAAAAGGTGCATCCGCGGAAGGAGGGTAATCCTTACGCGGGGAGGGGGGGAACAAAATGGTAAGACCAGTTACAAAGGAGAATGCAAAAGCGCACACCGTGGAAGGGGAGGCGGGGAAGCGTGTAAAGTGGGCGCACTCGTGAGGTGCATTGAAAAAAAAATTACAATGCGAAAATGCTTGCTCTGCAAGTCGCCCGCCTACGGAATGCACCAAACGAAGCACCCACGCGATGAAACTTCCGGGAGGAAAACAATTCGCGTCAATTTTGTCCCCCACCACTGATTTTCATTCCCATCATCTTACCTTTGAATCATTCATAATAGTGGGTTCCGGAAATTTCGCTTTGATTTACGTTACACGGGGCGATTTCGAGCATACCTTCTTGTAGTGCCTACACATGCCAGGATTTTTGCAATTCTGTCGTGGATTCTCGTATTTTATTGACAAATGTTTTAACTCAACCTTGTCAAAATTGGAAGGAGCATAAAATTCCTCCAGTTTCTTGATATCAAAGTGGAATTCGAATACTTAACGTATCATCATAACGGGATATCAATCCGGGGAATGGTTCGTGGCCTCTATCCAAGCTATCCTGTTCCCCAAAAATCTCTTCTATTCCCTCATATCACATTGCACTGGCATTTCCCATTACCTGCTGCTCGTAATTCAGCGCATACTTTACCCTGCAATTTTTCACCTCAGTGTTTCCTTGAATAATGATCTGCATTAAGCTATCGTGCCTCAGGATGAGTCCAATCAATTTTCCTCTTCCCATGTCCTCCTTTGGCTACTTTCTTCACCCACTCCCTGAAGAACTTCTTCATTTACCACTATCTCTATCCCCTTTATTTTCAGGAATCCTCTTTAGCACCTCATTCCATCGTTATCATTCCTCTTTCTTCCGTCGCTCCTACTGTCCAAGTCTAAAACCCAACTCATGTGAATTAGCGCAAACGATTTACTTCCACAGAATGTTTAAGTGAGAAGAGGAAAGGGGAAATATGCAGAATTGGAATTAAGCACACCCCCTTTATTTCCTTCCCGATCGCCTATTAAACGGGGCCTTGACACCGCAAGGCTCCCCTCGGGTGTCAGGATCCTTTACGTTGGCTGAGACGGGTCAACTGTGCAACGCCAAGGTAATATGCTGATACCCGGTGAAAGGTCGATGCAAAATTGCGTGAACATCAATTCAAGTGGCGAAAGAAGGATGTGCAGAGAACACTCGACGCTGAACTGGATGACTTTTCTTTTTTAATTTTTAGAGAGGCCGGGAGAAGGTTTGCGAGTTGATGGGATCCCGGGGAGAACGATGAGGAGGAAAGGGCTAGGTGCTCACGAGTGGGGCGTGGGAAAGGGCGGGAGAGGGGTGCAATTGCCATTGTGCGGGTGGATGGGCAACTTGAGAGGCAAGGGGAGGTCGGGGTCGTGGGGATTTTGGTAGGAGGTCACGGTCCGTGGACACCTCGACGGAAGAGTGGCGCGAGATTGGGGACAAGAGTAGTATATACTCGTATATACACACATATATTATATGTTTATATATATATATATATATATATATATATATATATATATATATATATATATATATATATATATATATATATATATATATATATATATATATAACATTAAAACCCCACAATAAAACACAACATAAAATAGCCAACACGTAAAAGGATACTCACATTGTACATTGTTTAAGCTTTTGGCCTACTCCGAAGCCTTCTTCAGGTCAGATTCAGGCAGTATTTTGTAATGTATTTGAATTTTTGAAATTTTCGGTGGTCCAAGCCACCTTTCTTAAGAAAGAGAAGGAAGGAACTCACTTCCCTCCTTCTCTTCCTTGAGAAAGGTGGCTTAGACCACCTAAAATTCGAAAACTAGTGAGTTACTTTTCTTGTTTTATGTTTCTGTGTTTTTGTCTGAGTTCGCTAGTGCTAACTGAATATACAGTATTATTCACATCCGATAGACTTCTCAGTAAGTTATATTTTTATATAATATGAGTTCTACTGCACCTTTTGATAGAGACGGAGCTCAAATCCGTCGAAATTATCAAGAAATTAAGTGTGAGTGTTCTTTTTGTGTTCATATATTGTTTGTCGCTGTCAAAGTTTTTATTCAACATTTCCGTGGTATTTCTACGAAATCACTTATATCTGTATATGTAGATAAACACAGTAATCAACCCGAAGGTCGGCTTAGTAGGTGATGGTAGAGCTCACCCATGTACCAAGCCCAACGGCGTGTGACTATTCACACATCAGGGTAGGGGGGCCAGTTCCTTTCCCTGTGCCGGTTATGGTTTCCCAGGAAGATCTGGTACCCGAAAAATCAACTAGCTTGGGTGGAGCTGCAGTGCCTCGCCCGGGAATCAAACCCGGGACCCTCCGGTCAGTAGTCCAACGCTCTACCCACTGGACCACCGCGACCCATGTATACATATATACATGTATATATATACATATATATATATATATATATATATATATATATATAAACATATATAAGACAGAGGAGGGTGATTGGGAAGATATGGGCGAGGGAAAAATTGGAAAGGAGGGGGGTAAGTAAGAAGTGCATTCATACTGAAGCACGGTGGGGGGTGCTGGCGCGTCGCCTTTTTCCTTCTTTTTATTACGGTCGCAGCGTCAGGAAAAATTGAATCGATGTACGGGCTCGAAAGAGGGAAGAGGCGAAGGGGAACGGACAAGACGGAAATGGCTGGTAAGAGAGGAGGGGGAAGAGGGAGAGTGAAATAGAGGATATCCATGCCACGTGTGCTCTGGGGATGAGGGTTTCGAAGGGAACTATCGTCTAAAATCACTCCACGAGAATCTATAAAAAGAAGAAAAAGGTCGTGTTCGTAAAATCGATTCCGGGTTAATCGATTCATACCGCTAAATCGAAAACCAAAACCTAAATCGATATCTCGATCATAGAAAAATCTATGGATGGGCTAAGGGTCGAAGGGAGACGAATCAAGTTTCAATCATCGAATCGATTTGAAAACAATGAAAAACTATTTAAATAACCGCTGCTCGAGAGCGAATCGACTTTTTTAATCGTTCATAGTGAACGTGAGGGCGTGCATCAAAACCTCGGCATGAGCACATCGCACATTTGAAAAGGGCATTCGTACACGTGGTGAAGTGAACACGTCCTCTCGGGCGTACTGCAGCGTACTACAGCTTCCACTTTAACAAATTCCTAATAGTCGTTCGATGACGAACTGGAATCCATTTCGTGAATTTTTACGAAATCAAAAATTGGAAAAGCACTGTGCGAGGAATGGATGGTTATCGACGAATATCAAAAAGTCATTAAACTTACTATACTCAAAGAAGATAAGTTCACAAGCAAGAACACACTACCTGAAAGCCGAAAAGAACACAGGGTGTCACTTATGCATCAGAGGCAGTTGGGAGAACAGATCTGAGAAGAATAAATCCTTTGAAAATTCGAACTGAAGGTTCAAGTTGAAATGGATAAATACTGGGAAAAATGAAGAAAGCCAAAATAGAATTTGTACATTTCAAGTAAAGAAGTAAGAGGGATGGGTAAATTCTGGGCAATTAACGAATTTGCTAAGAACTAACCGAAATGGGAGGCACCAAGAGGGGGAGTATCGGATCTGGAAAGTTGAATGGCTTTTTCATTGATGAGCAAATGATTACGTAACCCTTTTTTACCTACAAATAAATTTGAAAGTTAATTAAAATTATAAAATAATGGCATTAATATTTACTCCGAAATGCACCATACAGTACATAAATCGAATGCTTAGAGTTCATTAATCTCATCAGCAAAATTAGTCTCGGGTGACTGAGTGATCATATATATTATTTTTATCATTTAGATTATCACTACTGAATTGCTTTTATTATTTACATTATTATTATATTATTTTATTAATTAAATTATATTAAATCAAATTGATTATATCAAAGATTCCCCCATTGTTTAATCTCCTCTCCGTCCATAGAGAGATGAAGGGACAAATAAGTACGTAGATTAGGTGGAGAAGCATGCTAGACGAAAGAATTATCAACAATTAAGGGGTCTAGCATGAGAAAGTCAAGATTAGAGACTGCAATTAACTGATATACGGATTGAAATACTGCCGATGATTTTACGCTCACCGTTAATACTAGGAGAGCATACTGGAATATTAGCATGTGTATGATAATTTGTGAATTGTGCCGGCGAAAAATTATGGCAGAGGTTCAGACTTAATTTACAATATTATAGTCATATTTATGCTCAAAACATAATTTTTTTCTTCGATTCGCACCGAAATCAATGTCAAAAATATTACATATCAATGGAATCACAACTGTCGACTTACTTACTTATTACCTTACTGCCTTATTCTTACCTTACCTTGCCAATGCCACGCCATTTCGTATAGAGAGACAAAATATATAACTACGAGGGATCGATTTATTGCATGGTTACTTTTGATGTACGTATTTTGCAAAAGTTTGGATTTAATGTATCGTTGCATCAAAACGATGCCTGCATGTTTTCATATAAAGGATTCTATAATTTCGAAATGCATTGCATAGAGTTTCCAGAAGAAAATGATAGCATGTCGTACACTGTCGCTCTGCTGATGCATCAAAATAATTAATTAACATCGTCATCGATCGCAATCATTTTATGATTAACCAAATATTCCACACTTTCACGGAATATAGTTTGCGCTTATCTCAATCGCAAACCGTCACATTCTCCTGCCACACAAGTCGCATTCCGTTTTAATTGACTCCGCAAGGAGCTCCATTATAAACGCTTCACCGTCTCCGATAAATTACATAATAAGGGCACGTAAAAGGGGCTGTGCGGTGACGGAGTCAAAAAGATCAACACCGCCATATTTTGGAATACTTATTCCGCATGACCTCGCAAAAAAAAACTTGGACAATCCCAAACGGTCGAATTTCTCGAGAAAGAGAGGAAAAAAGGAAATCATTCTTTTCCTCGTTTTATTCCTTCCCTGTGCTCTCTCCGTTGATGGCTCAGGCATTATGCGCAGGATAACGTGGGTTCGCCCAAGGAATGCAGACTCGGGAGATATTGGTTCCGAGGCAATGCGAAGAGAGGGCCCTCTACGAATCTTTTCCTCTGCCATTTCCCAGCCTCTTCCCGGACCCCTCGTCCCACCCGTGGTGTGGGCGTTTGTGAGGGTAAGAATGTCACGGATGCCTTGCTTTGAATGTTCCCATGGAAAACGCCTCAACCCAAGGGAGGGCTATGGTTCTTCCCTCCTCCTCGGAATTGAGAACGGAATTCACTGCCACCCACCCCAGTCCCGCCCCGCCCCGCTTGCCCCACCCCAACTTCCACCGACAAAAGATTTAAAAGTTAGGTGCATTCCATATTTAAAGCACCAATCGCTAGTTCTGAAGGGTGGGAACAGGATGTGCCTACGCCATCTATCGCACTTGAAAGACGATTCCTTCGTCTTTTCAGAGATCAATCCATGCAACTTTCATGAATGTGTAAATTTAGTAAATTCTGAATTTAGGATTCAAAAGCGTCGTAGTGTAAGGGTTCTCAATATTACGACGCACCTTGGATGGTAGAGAGACATCGTGGGAATGAAAGAAATTTCGGATTCAATTTTACTACGGAACAGCTACCAAACATTGGGAAACTTAATTATCCATCAAAGGCATATATATATATGTGTATATATATATATATATATATATATATATATATATATATATATATATATATATATATATATACAGACATGCCAACTTTCAAAAATGAAAAATCGGGAGGACATGCCAATTTTCAAAAATGAAAAATCGGGAGATTTTTAGAAGTGTATCACGAAGTAATCACTTTTAATTACCACAATATTTGCATGGCACCTTAATCCCTTTATGACACTTTGCCAATTTTTAATGAATGTCACACTTTATTAACATGTTAAGCTAAGTACACAATTTGAACAGTTCATCAAGAACGTAAGAAGGAAAAATCGGGAGTCTCCCGCTTAAATCGGGAGAGTTGGCATGTCTGTATATATATATATACATATATATATTACGAAATCCCGACATATAGCGAACAAATATTATTTCATCTATAGAAATATATACTATTATAAGGAGAGAGGATACGAAAACATATAAAAGACGAACATAGGAAAGGTGGGGACGGCAGATTTGAGTAATACTGAGGTCTTACAATATACAAATGTAAAAATATTTTCTTATCCGGGATCCCTACATATATATGGAACACATATAAAGCTCAAGTGGTTAGAGAATCGGCCCGGCAAGTCGAAATATCCAGTGCTCAAGTCCCGGTCAAGGAAATATTTTTGCACTTGTCTGCTCGATTCCGCGTTGCCTACCTATCGTGTTCGTCCTTTATTCTATTCCTATCCCTTTTCCTTATATCTATTTCCTTATGGATGAATATTTGTTCGCCGTATGGCAGGATATCGAGTTTGAATGCATATATACTGAAATGTTCTGCAACATTCTTACATGGTTAACATAAACTTTACTTCAACCTTTATTCTCTCTTATAACATATCTCCCTCTGCCCTGCGGGATAGTATCTCAGAAATAATCCTTAAAATTTAGAAAAGATCTAAAATACACTGCCAAGGTATGATCCAATATTCATTTATGGCTTGAAATGAAGAAGAATGTTTAACAAAATAAAAATATTTAACTCGTACGTCATTAACGAAAGATGGAACCATATTCCGGGCTGCCGGGACTGGGAGCAAAAGAATAATCTTTTATTATTGAGTGTGCAAAGGATTGATCTAAAGTTATATTCAAGTTTCTGTCAGTTATAAGAATGTAAATAGACACCTTCAAGGAAAGTATGCTCACTAATAGTAAGCGGAGATAACAGAAAACTCTTTAATACATAGAGCTAATAAATATATTTAACGCATTTCGATCACGAGGGAATTTTTCACTAAAACAATAGAATTTAGTAATCACTAAAATTTATAGTTTAATAGAATATTAGTTCTACCCATACCAAGATTTGGTTACAGCCGTGATTTTAAAACATGTTCGTGTGTTAAAACTTGAGAAAATATGTCCTTAAACTTTATAAATAATAGATTCTGAATCGTCTTATATCTATAAAACATGATTAAAAATGTTTTTTAAAAATTGGATTTGCAAAATGGACCACTGCGAAAATATAATTCATGGAGAAGTAAATGTAATTGGAATACAAACCTATTTATGAGAGTAAATATCTGCCTCTTTGTAATTAATCTATCTTAAATACTATTTAGAATCAACCAATTACAGGGAGAGTAATTTCAATAAGATCAGCCTCGTTAATCTCGATATGAATAAAATTAAATAATAATATAACATCAATTATCCTAATAATAATTACAAATAACACTCCCTAATAATGTGTGAGATAAAACTAATTTATTTTACTCATTATTTAATATAACTAAGGAATTAATAAATGCAATCCCTTCCCTTACAAAGATGATCAAGTTCCAAGAAAGGAGAAGGAGAAGCACTCGCAAGTGGTTACTGGGTGTGAGACCATATTTTACAAGAAATGTTGATGGTACAACATGCATTTTTGTTGAGTCTGATAAGTGCTTACCAGCTCATTGCATGTCGACATTTTTTTTCTGTAGTTGTGTCTCATGCATGGTACACGACGTCTGATCGTGTGCTGTGCATGCCAATCGTGATTTACAATGGGACTCAATGGATAGGATATATGTATGGTATTGGATGATAACGGAGAGGAGGAGTAAAATTTGCCACAAGCAGTTTAATTATATGTTCATCCATATTTGAGTCTGGCAGGGCATATCAATAGGTGATCATGAAATTATCAGTAATCTCTTACCTTTAACCGTCATTTCTACATTTTAATATCTATGTAGCACTATCATTGTAACGCTTGCTGTTGACGCGAGACAGACAGAGAAGAGGGCTCCGCTTTAGCGTTCTTTAGTTTCAAAAGGCAATACGATATTCTCGTTATTTATTTTCTGATGTAATGAGAAAAGGAACGCAATCATCCTATAAAGTTTACTGACTGTCGAGGACGAGAAATTAATTTGAAATTGAAAATATTTTTTCAGTGATTAGAAGGATTCAAGTATTTGAACTTGGCTGGCAAATTAAAACGACGCCCGACGTCATTCTAAAACTCGGAAAGAATGCCTTCTAGCGCGACTTGCCCGGGGATGTCTGCCAACTATGGGATTTAATGAAAGAGGGCAAGAGCGCCCAGGGGTATGAAAATCAAGAGGAAGAAAGAAAAGGGCGCGAGTTAAATTAACCGAGGACAGGAATTTGTGAGGATTGCTCAACTGTCCTGAATCGACGTCTATCACCCCTTTCAGGATTCTTTTTTCATTCAAAGGTTTTAGAACAAGGCGTGGTCTTTGAAGGTTGCCGATAGATATTCAGTCAGTTGTAGAGGCAATTCTACCAACCATATCATCCACCACATGCATAAAATCATTTTTTAGAATCCTCATTTCTGTGTCAATCATTACATTCGAAAACCATATGACTCTCAAGGAGTGGTAGCCTAGGTGATTCTTCCAGGTTGAATACATTCCCTTTGTCTTCAAAGTTTAACGTGAACGATTGGCTGCAAACGTACAAAACTTTTTTCCCTAAGATTTACATCGAAATAATAATGTTGTCGCGGGCGAAATATATAAGCATGGTTAGTACAATAATTTGAAAGCTTGGACTGAATATACGATAAATAAACTATAGGTTACGATCCAGACCTGGGGATAGGACTTACATGGATGAAGTTTTCTCGGGTCTTCCACCGGGTCAGGGGTTCCATGTTGGCCGACGTTTCGATGCCCGACTCGTGCATCGTCCTCAGGGTTGATGATCATCATCAACCCTGAGGACGATGCACGAGTCGGGCATCGAAACGTCGGCCAACATGGAACCCCTGACCCGGTGGAAGACCCGAGAAAACTTAATCCAGCAAATACGCCGGGAAAGAACCAGATCTTACTTCATAGGACTTACATGTTACGATTTCCCGTAGAGCTATCCTGGAGCAGAATTTAATCTACGATAGGATCTTATCCCAAAAGATGAAAGTTTATTATACTTGCATCTGTAAAATGGTTAATCCCTGTGTCCATTAATGATTGGTGAAGCAGTAACGTAAAATAACAACCTACAAGGGAAGGGCGGCGCTATTTTCCTATTAAAATATGTTCAATGGGGACAATAGCAAAATGAATCCTTACTAACCGACTAAGCCCTTCGTGGCGGTTGACGTGACCGTCTTTTGAGGAGGCAAGCCTGCCGTGGTCGTCATTATACGTCCCCTTCACAGCAGGATCAAAGAAAATGTAGACTGGGTTTGTTCAAACTGAAGTTGGAAGACAGCGAATTCTTCGGGAGCGTCAGTCAAAAATTAATTTATTGCGGAGAAGATTCAACATGGAGTAGCCATCGTAATGAATGGAAAACTGGAGAGAAGAGTAGTGAACACGGAGCATGATGAGCGATAGAAAAATATTGATAGAGATAAAAAAAAAACTCAGAGATCCAAAAAAATGTAGTTGCAATCTAAATCTTTATGTCGACTCGGAGAGGAAGGCGCACACTTACAATACATAATTAAGGAGGCCATTCATTTTTATTTTTCGATTTTCATTCATCTATTATCCCCAGAGGATATAATTTGGAAAATTCCGGAAAACCCAAGTCCAAAAGAGGTAGGAAATTATAATGCAACCATTTCAGAGAGTAAAAATCATTCGCCTTGACCGGGATTCGAACCCGGATCCCTCGATATCCGGCCGAGTGCTTTAACCATTTAAGCTACCGAGACGTCCTCTTACACTCTGAAATTTTGAGGGCTTTAAAGGAACAAGATGTTATGACGAAATACCGTACATACAATGTCACAGGCATTCGTAGTCGTGCGCGACGCGCCACAGTCCACGATGTTAATAAAGCCAATTTCAAACAGGCTGTTCATACCTTAGACAAATTTCAAGAAACTGTAATAGTAACTTTAACGGAGTCACCCGTTATGTGTGCATTATAATGCAACCATTTCAGAGAGTAAAAATCATTCGCCTTGACCGGGATTCGAACCCGGATCCCTCGATATCCGGCCGAGTGCTTTAACCATTTAAGCTACCGAGACGTCCTCTTACACTCTGAAATTTTGAGGGCTTTAAAGGAACAAGATGTTATGACGAAATACCGTACATACAATGTCACAGGCATTCGTAGTCGTGCGCGACGCGCCACAGTCCACGATGTTAATAAAGCCAATTTCAAACAGGCTGTTCATACCTTAGACAAATTTCAAGAAACTGTAATAGTAACTTTAACGGAGTCACCCGTTATGTGTGCATTATAATGCAACCATTTCAGAGAGTAAAAATCATTCGCCTTGACCGGGATTCGAACCCGGATCCCTCGATATCCGGCCGAGTGCTTTAACCATTTAAGCTACCGAGACGTCCTCTTACACTCTGAAATTTTGAGGGCTTTAAAGGAACAAGATGTTATGACGAAATACCGTACATACAATGTCACAGGCATTCGTAGTCGTGCGCGACGCGCCACAGTCCACGATGTTAATAAAGCCAATTTCAAACAGGCTGTTCATACCTTAGACAAATTTCAAGAAACTGTAATAGTAACTTTAACGGAGTCACCCGTTATGTGTGCATTATAATGCAACCATTTCAGAGAGTAAAAATCATTCGCCTTGACCGGGATTCGAACCCGGATCCCTCGATATCCGGCCGAGTGCTTTAACCATTTAAGCTACCGAGACGTCCTCTTACACTCTGAAATTTTGAGGGCTTTAAAGGAACAAGATGTTATGACGAAATACCGTACATACAATGTCACAGGCATTCGTAGTCGTGCGCGACGCGCCCTTACTCTCTGAAATGGTTGCATTATAATGCACACATAACGGGTGACTCCGTTAAAGTTACTATTACAGTTTCTTGAAATTTGTCTAAGGTATGAACAGCCTGTTTGAAATTGGCTTTATTAACATCGTGGACTGTGGCGCGTCGCGCACGACTACGAATGCCTGTGACATTGTATGTACGGTATTTCGTCATAACATCTTGTTCCTTTAAAGCCCTCAAAATTTCAGAGTGTAAGAGGACGTCTCGGTAGCTTAAATGGTTAAAGCACTCGGCCGGATATCGAGGGATCCGGGTTCGAATCCCGGTCAAGGCGAATGATTTTTACTCTCTGAAATGGTTGCATTATAATGCACACATAACGGGTGACTCCGTTAAAGTTACTATTACAGTTTCTTGAAATTTGTCTAAGGTATGAACAGCCTGTTTGAAATTGGCTTTATTAACATCGTGGACTGTGGCGCGTCGCGCACGACTACGAATGCCTGTGACATTGTATGTACGGTATTTCGTCATAACATCTTGTTCCTTTAAAGCCCTCAAAATTTCAGAGTGTAAGAGGACGTCTCGGTAGCTTAAATGGTTAAAGCACTCGGCCGGATATCGAGGGATCCGGGTTCGAATCCCGGTCAAGGCGAATGATTTTTACTCTCTGAAATGGTTGCATTATAATGCACACATAACGGGTGACTCCATTAAAGTTACTATTACAGTTTCTTGAGGTAGGAAATATTTGATTAGCCATAGAGTGTGGTAGACACTGAACTAAAAGACAGCCAGGAATGGCTGTCTTTTAGTTCAGAATTATCAGGAGAAATAGTTTTTCAGGAAAAAAATGGTAAAACATCTTCCAAATGTAAGATGATGCATGAAAATGATACCAATATGAAATATAAAAAATATACCAATTATATTCCTAAGATACGCAACATATTTCAAACCCACGTCATCGATTCATAAGGCATCTAAGAACAGATAACGATTCACACCATGAATAATTAGCTATTATAAAAATGTCTAATTCAAATTGAAAAAAGAAGTGAAGAATTTTAAAATGAAATACATAATATAAACTGAAATAAAGGAAGCAGAATAACTAGTCTAAGACGATAAAATGTTGAACCGGATAGGAAGATGTGTATTATATAGGAAGGTGAGAATATTTTGAAAAGCCACAACAATTGCGGTTGGGAAACTAATGTATGATAAAAATGAGAATAATTAGGAAGCTGAGCATTAGAGGAAGGATGAACGGGAAGATGGGAGAAAGAATAAATATGCAAAAGATAAACAGGATACAAGTGTTTCGGAAAATAAACAAGAAACTCACGCGAAAAAACAAGAGGGGGAGATAAATCTGACGTAAAGAGTAGTGCAGTAATAATGGAAAATGAAAAAAAAACTCCCGAGCGCACAAGACAATAATTATCTGGGAGTAGTAATGAAATCACTCTTTAACATTCAAAAGGGAGAGTTTCATTCGGAAGTAAGATATACCAACCAAAATAACTTGACGGACTTTGAGAGAATTACGCGTAAGTGTGAGTATTTTATTAACCCAGTTGACCTAGATGGAACAGTGAATGGGACGAGTATGAGGATACATTTTCCCAAGTTTAGATGCAAGATGGAAAAATTGCTTCATAAAATGAAGATAAACAACCCCGTTGGCATAAATGATGGCCCTGTGGAGGTTACATTGAGCAGAAACGAAAGTAGGATATTTTTTGGGCTATATCGCAAAGCCTTATTCAGGAAAAGGGCCACTTGAAATGTTCGCGTCAATTTTAATGACCAATCTAAAAATTACGGCCTCTTAAATATGATGACTATAAGATCATATGAGTAACTTTTCATGCAACAAAAGGTCATCAACAAAAGATCGGCTATCAGGGAAAATGACTACCAAAATAAATATCAAACTGATTTTAGGAAGAGGAGGCCCAGCAGTATAACAGCATAAAATGATACAATCCCCATAGCAGTATAAAATGATACAATCCATAAAACTCATTTTTTTTCTTGTTTCACAGATTAAAACAGATACACTTTCGGCAGAGAACGGCAAACAATTTAAAGAGAGAATTGCATCCCCTAGTATTGTATGGAAGGAATAAACATCTTATTGGAACCCTACATGTGAAGCGTCACACATATACGTACTTTGGGGAAAGGGATGAATTCTCGCGTTATTAAAGAGAAAGGTAGACAGAAAATTAATGCGGACCTTTACGTAAACACACATGCCGTTAACGTAGAGTGTAAATTATAAGAGGGGCGTTTGAAAGCCTTGAGACAAGAACGAGAGATATTTGGGATTAAACTAATGTCGCGAATAATCAGACGTGAAATAGTCATTTAACTGAAAGAATGCAGTTAATAATTGAATGAAGTAAACTGCAGAAATGTGAAAAACAATAATATAACCATAAGAATTGAGAATTTTCGAGTGAATATGAGGAAAATGCTCAAGAAAGCAAGAAGGAGGATGGAGAGTAATTAGCAAGATAAAACAAACAAGTAGAGGCTTTTAGTGGTGCAAAAGCGCTCTAGAAGCCCACGGTGATGAAGTGAACTAGTTTTCAAGTACTAAACTAAAACTACTGCTAAGCGGTAGTCTAAGGGAACTCTATCTACACGAGTAATTCAGTTTTTTCTAAACTACTGTTAATCGTTAAGGGTTAAAAAAATCCAAAAATGCGTAATTTCAACAATCTTCCGGTCCCGGTGGTGGCGGGGTAACGTCCTCGCCTGCCAACCCAGAGGTCGCGGATTCGATTCCCGCCTAGGTAATTTTTTCTCCATTTAGAGCTTAGGGTTTTGTAATTGTTTATATCATTACATCACTGTTGAAAAGCCCGTCGTAAAGGCCAAAAATCGGTTTTCGTATAAATGTAAATAAATAAATATAAATAATGCGATTTGTATCATGAATTCTTTCATCATCTGTGGTGTACCACGGTGTATTGCATCCACCCAGTGGTTAAAACACTCAAAGGATTCGGCATGATATTCAAAGCTAAAAGGGTTCTCTCAACTCAGATACCAAGAGACCGACTTTTGAGGTACATTGCCTAAGGTTGGGAAATCTAAATTAAGTGGTCTGAGAGTATGAATCCAGCGATAGCCAAAAGTAACAAGTAATCCAAAGTGTTAACCAAACAGATTAATTGAATCCATGGTGGATTTTCATTTGGGTTGTTTAAATATACCCAGATTCAATCCGAAAAACACTTCCTCAGTAAACTGCCTTTCGAAAATATCATAGAAAACATCTGAGAGAACACACGTGATCACATCGCAAGGCCTGAGATATCAATCAAATGGGCTAGATGGGGCGAGATGGGACGAGATAACCGTCTCCGTTGCGGAGAGAGCAGAGTGAAATAGAAATTCAAGAAGGGGCAGAGGAGGTAATAGAGAGATGGAGGAAATGGAAAGATGGGGAAGAGGTAAATGGTGAAAGAGAAGGATGAGGAGGGAGACAGAGTGAGAGAGAGGGGATAGATGGGGTAAGTGATTGGATAGGTGGTAAAGGAGCGGTGGAGGAGGGAATGGCGACCAGATTCACGTGAAAGACGAAAAGAAACGTCATTTATATTTTTTTTTGAGCTGATGTCCCGAGGGTGTCCTCCCATTAAAATTACGCGGCAATTTCGTTAGTCTTTTCCGGTCGGAAGGAGAGTGGAAGGGTTTTCGGGTGGGAGGTTTAGGGGGGAGGAGATGGAAAGGAGTCGGAGGACGTGGGCTAATCAAACAGATCGATTTTGGCTTCGAGGGCTTTAGACCTTGGGGTGACGAACTGGCCTCGCGCAAAGCTGTAGGGCTAAGACTATGATATTAAAGCGTAAAGCAAAGACCGGAAAACAATAAAATGCCGGCACCAGGGAGAGAGGAGGAACGGAATTCGAAGAGCAATGGCGTTTTTATTTTGTTTTACTCCGGGACGAGGCGGATTAATTCTGGAGGTTATTGGACTACGCTTCGGCGGATTTGTAGAAAAATGCCGTTATTCCTTTGTGATGCCGATTGAACGTGCGATCAAGGGAGAGATTTTTGTACGTAGATTTGCATACACCGCTCTCGGGGAGAATGGGATTCTTGGAACGATAAAATAATTATCTACAAAAAATCTCCTAACGAATACGAAGGTGCAACTTTTCTGAACGCGAGTTGAAACTCTGGTTCATACTCCTTGAAAAGTTAGGTGACCTACTCAAGTCACCATTCTATAATTACTGACACCTTTCAATTCTGTAAAAGGGTAGAGATCATAAAGGAGATGGAACAAAAGAAGAAAGGGAGCACCAATCGCTATGTTTTATAACGTAAAACGTTACCATTTCTTGGAGTAAGATTTGCATGAGGCAAAAATCATTTACGTCTCCTATGTAAAGTTGTACGATAGCTGTTACTGAAATTCATCATATGACTATTAGCATATTACATTCGATGCGCAAGATATCACATCTAAACATAAACTTCACATATTAGTGTAAAAGAATGATTTTACCTCGAGTGTCATTCTTTCATACATTTTTAAAGAATTCATCCAGCTTATTTCGCCTTATCTTATTAGCAATGGTAGGAACATACAGTAAATTAGTGCGGATTCTTTGACTATCTCCAGTGGATGTTAATTTAAATCCCCTGGAAATATCTTGAAGCCATATGTATGAACTATTCTTTCCATTCTGTGTTTAATTATGGATGGACGATGACAATTTCAACATAACTATAGGAAAATCAAGTTCACATACACTCATAATTTACACCTTTGATCGTTTATGAATAATTGACGTCAATAGTATATAAGTGATAAAAGTTGGATATTAAAAGTCTAAACCCAGAGAAGAAAATAGGAAGCGTATTGGTCGTATAAGAATTTCAATTAATCGCGGTGTAAGTGAAAAATTCGATATTAAAACCCACTGATCAACTTTCGCGGCATTGCAAGGATAGAATGACCCGTTTTTATTCAATACAATATATGGCACCTGCTTTATCGAATATTCTATTTTTACAACTTAGTAAAAGTGTCACCTTCAAGATGAGAAGCTAAATCAACGACCCTAGAAAGTCAGTCATGTAACTAATTGAAACGAATCGTATGACTTTTCATTTCTGTGAAACGTCTCCAATTGACGACATCACCTAAAATTATGTTAAAACACCTTCTCGAACTATGATTTTATTTTTGCCATTGTTTCTTACAAAAGGTTATTTCAAACAAACTCTACGGATCAAACACCAATTCAACGACAACTGAATTAAAAGAATTCCTGAATATGCATTGATACCTCGATTTCGAATCCTAATTTTCCACTCACAGCGTCAAATTTTAAGTTCCCCCGGAGTTTTGTCACAGTTTTACTCTTATTTTACACGTGTATCACAAGTTTCTTTCCCGGGAACACTTAAATAGCAACGCGGAGCATGAGGCTTTGCAAAACTGACACAAATTTGACGGTCAAATCCATTTAAAATTACGATAAACGACCCTCCCACGCTCTTTCCCTTTAACTAATTTCCTTATTTTTCACTCGTGTTCTTTCTTTAATTCGACTCCTCCACAGTATATATCTCGACTTTTTCGTTTCTCCTGTCTCCTTGGTCGCCATTCCGTCCTGCTTGTGCTGCGTGCTAAAGGTTAAGTGGACCCTTTATAAATCTCTCCCTTCACCCACCCTCCCCTCACCCACCCACACACACACGCGAACACACACACACAGACACAATTTCCACCCACTCACATCTCGAGACGTACTCTTGTAACGCTCCAAACCCTCGGACAACCTTCCTCCATTCCGATTCTAAATGCGCTCCATTCGCATTCCTCCCCATCTAGCTCTCTCTCTCCATCTCTCTTTTGTTTAACCACGACCCTCGTCTCGACGTTCGCGGCGACAGAGCCGCCGCCACCGCACCTACGCTCCCAGGCGCTACGTCCTTCACCGCTCATCCCTCCCACTCCCCTCCACCCGCACCGCCGAAAATAAAAAGGAACAAGGGGAAAGAATCGCCAAAATCTTTTTCCTCTCTCGTCAGAGAGTAAAGGGAATGAGAGAGAGAGGAAAGAGTAGGAGAGAAAGATCCCACCTCGTAGTTCTCGCAGAGCCGTGTTTATTTTTCTTTTTCCCGTTTCCTTCCCCTCCAGATAAGCCATTTGAGAGAGAGAGAGAGAGAGGGCGTGTGGTTGCGGGAGTGCACGGGGGTCGGTGTGCGCGGCTGGATTGGGGCGTGCATGTGTGCACGTTTGTGTACTATACGCTGCCGTTGCCCAAGGGCCGAGAAACCTTTTCACGTAGTGATGTGTGTGAGTGTGTGCTCACACGAGCTATGCGGTGCGATGAAAAATCACCTTCCCACCCTCTCAAAAGCCCTCCCTTCTATCCCTCCCCCTCCCCCTCCCCACCCCCCCTGGCCCTCCAACCTCCCTCGGATTCGTTTCTGCTTTCCCCCCCCTCCGTCCCTCTTTAGTTTTGCTTTCCTTCCCCCACTCCCCCCACCCCCCTCCCGCGATTAATCTCAGCGAGGAGCGTCCCTCCCGTGACGTAATCCCCCATAAAGTCCCATTCGGTGCGGTGCGGAGAGGGGGAGAGGGTGTGGAGAGTAACAGGAAAAATTAGCAAAACAAAAGGAAACGACACCGCGCAGAGAGTAAAGAGGAGGGACATTTGGGAGGGGAGAGAATAAAAAAATAAATGACGAAACAAGAAAAAATAAATAAATACACACACACACACATATATATATATGTGTGTATATATATATGTGTATATATATATATATATATATATATATATATATATATATATATATATATATATGCACTTTTTTGGAAAACCCACAAACGTGTAATGTAAATTCACTGATAAGTCATAACAAACACAGAAACCAAAACACAAAAGAGGAAAAACTCACTGGTTCTCGAATATGTATATATATATATATATATATATATACATATATATATATATATACATACATATATATATATATATATATATATATATATATATATATATATATATATATATATATATATATATATATATATTAGGTGCATAGACAAGCACAAATATGCGTGTTTATGTACGTGTAAAGAAATATAATATACAAGTTGTTTGTGCCTCAATGTTTAAAACATGGAAACAAACAATAAAAACAATTT
This sequence comes from Hetaerina titia, assembly GCA_037158775.1. Lineage (NCBI taxonomy): Eukaryota > Metazoa > Arthropoda > Insecta > Odonata > Calopterygidae > Hetaerina > Hetaerina titia. The sequence goes on along the minus strand of CM073776.1, from coordinate 28,509,391 downwards.
ACTCGTAATTTTTCGTCGTCACGACCAGATGTAATCAACGGCATTGGCGTATTAAACCGCCGAAAATTACAAGTTCATTATGACTGCTTGTTATGTTCCTGTGTTTTAAATTTGTACCTTTTCTCCCTTCGTCTTCTTGTGCGCAAGTTCTTCCGGTAACGTATCTACGTACACCTATATGACCGACATATACAGGGCAGGGGACAGGGAGAATGGGGGAATGGCTTCAAAATGGCGTTCTTCCGCTGAAGAACTGAGGACCATCACGATGTCTTTGGATTGGATTGAACAAATTCCAAGAGTCCATAGTTTTTAGGATTCATCCCGAGTCTATTTTTTTGGATTAAAACATAAACGAACTCCTTACGCTTGAAAAAATATCCATTCAGAATGCCTTTTGGTCCGGCCAGGAAAGAGGTAATCAGGTTGGTAAGAGTGCTCATTTCACCCAAAATACGAGGGTAGGCTGAAAACTAATGTACACATGCTTGTAGACCACAAACAAAATGACCTTCAGAAGTATTCCTGATGACATGTGGAATTAAAATTCTCCCTCAACACGCATGCGTAGGTTTGAGGTCGTTTTATTCATCCAGTATATTTCAAGAAGTGGAAGTGTGGAGGCGTGTTCTAGTGCTATGCCAACGCGAATTAAACAGCGTGCTGTTATCGAATTTTCAACTGCTGAAAAAGTGACTCCTACTGAGATTCATCGTCGTTTAAAGGCTGTTTATGGTGACGACGATTCTGTTGATAGGTCTACCGTAAATCGATGGGTAGTAAAATTTCGTGGTTGCGAGCCTGGAGAAGCCATAATTGTTGATGAAACACGCAGCGGACTTACGATCACTGCCACAGACGATAAACATCGCCAACTCGTCGAAGATTTGATTCAAAATGACCGACGAATCGCTCAAAAGTGTATCGCAAACCAATGTTGATCGAGTTTGTCGTGTTAAAGGCAGCCTGGTGCCAATAATCTTGCAACTTGACAACTCTCGTCCACACGCCTCGCGCGCAACTGGAGAGGCTCTGCGAAACCTGAAATTTGAACCGATTCCAAAGTCTCCTTGTTCCCCCGATCTTACATCTAACGATTTTTATTTTTAAGAGACACCTCAAGGGTAATCGTAACACCTCGGACGATGAAGTGAAAGCAGCTGTCAGATCCTGGATTCGAGAAAAGTCGGAAGAGTTTTTCAGGGACGGAATGGAAAAATTTCTTACACGTTACGAGAAATGTGTTAGCCTTAACGGCGACTATGTTGAAATATAATTGATATTTTTAAACTTAAGAATTGTACTTTTATGTAATTTTTGCCCGATCTTGCTATTTGTTTTTGTTCGTGCTCTACAAGCATGTGTGCATTAATTTTCAGCCTATCATCGTCATGGATTCAGGCGCAAGTCGTTTCTTAATCACGGTTATTCATAGGAAGCTCAAGACCCAAAGAGTTTATTATAATAAAAGTAATCACATCGCTAGGCAGTGTACTGCATTCTAATGAAACCAGGAGTTGATAAATGCTCGTTACCATAACATGGCTTAATTAAAATACTCTAAAACATAATAAACCTTGCGAAAAAATTATTTGTATTCAATATTTTTCTTTATTTATGTTGAGGTGTACTTCTCGTTTGAGTGAATATATATTTTATTGCAAAGACGAGTTGCCTAAACGCATCATATGCTCAATGGTTGAAATGATTTTTATGAAATGGGTGCGGGAAGTAATACTTACCGCATTGTTTAACAATGAAATAATATTTACGAATACAGCACAAGGATGAGCGATGGCCTCGTACGCACAGCCTACATCTAAATACCGGAAACATAGGGTTCAAATTAACTCGCTCTTAGCACAAACAGCTAAAACGTGAAAAGAGTTTCATGTCGGTTTTTTCCGTAATCAATGAATTCGTTAATGCCGAACTCTACCTACATCAACTACGTAACTATCCTTCCATTTGAAGACAGAACGAATGGTTAATAAGTGGATACACGACGAAAACGTTTTGATGGAAACATGGCCATCTTTGACAAAACGTCTCATCATTCTCAATATGTCGGATACCAGAAAAGCAGCTTAATGTCTCAAAGGGAGTATTCATTCAAGGGGTTCCTACAGGTTTTGAAAACATTTTAAAGTTAATTTATTTGGAATAAGGTGATAACTAAAGTAGAGCAACGAAAGGAGTGAAAAAAATTCCTTGCAGCAAACGACAACGCATTCATTTAATTGGTTTTCAAAACTATGACCTACCAATAAAAAGATCACCTGAAAATAGCCATTTAAGACCACGTCACCATTTTTTCCCATCGCTGACGGGCTTCTGACACGCTGATCATACCAGAATTTGTTTTTTCATATTTGAAAATTTTTGCCTCCAATTTCTTCGAGTTGGAGATCAGATCCAACTATCTATCACCTTATAGATTTGTCTATGAAATGATACGTCTTCCATCCTATCATCTAATACATAACGATTGAAAATTCCAGAGTTAGAATAAAGGAGCCGAAAGATATATAAATACTTTCCAGCTTTTATTTTTCACTTGACGCTACACTAAGTAGGTGAGTGCTTTTGTCGTCATTCTTTTTAGTAGACCGTCTTAGAAGGGAGGGAAATTAAACTCTTCTCGCTTCTTTACATTCGACGGAACAACCACCGAGGCGGGTCATTGGCTGCAAAACGTCGATTCCATGGCTCCGAAGTGTCTCTCTTTTTTTTTCTCTCTCTCTCTCTCTCTCCTTAGAGAACGCCTTTCAGACGTTTATAGAGGGGTGAATGTGATGCACTTGAGAAAGGAACTCGCTTCTTCGTTTTCTTCCTCCAGCTCTGGCGAGGAAGGAAACCCCTTTGAATTAATGACGCGAAGGGTCGGAGGGTGATGGGACTTAGAGGGGATGCGAGGGGAGAGCGGGGTGGGGGAAGGGGAAAGGGGGAAGAGAGGAGACAGGAAGGGCGGCGTCATCGAGTGTTTGAATGCCTCATGCGAATAAGGCGGTTCCGGCGGCCGTCCGAAGGAGAGCGCGCGAAGGGAAACGGGTCGAGGTGGAAGAAGCACGAGGATAGATGGGACTTCATAAACAAACGAATCGCCTCTCAGCTCAATGGAACGATCTCTCGCTTCGCTATGAAAAAGAAAAAAAGAAACGAGCAGATTGCCTAGTAAAAATATTAGAATGAAAGGAAAAACAGTGAGGGATCCAATTGGGAGAGCTCATGCGGATTTTGTGGTTTCAATTTAATTCAAAATTGATATTGCATTTATGGGCGGCACTAATTTAAAATACCTTTTGTCCCACGAGAACACAATTATCTACCGTAGAATGTTTTGCGGTCTCTTAATTGCTTTTAACTTCAAATTTAACAGGGTTTTAGTTTTTTTTTTTGGCATTTGAAAAGTTTAGAAAATTAGTTTTGCTCATTTGTAAGTATTCCGCACTCATTTATACGTTTCATGGATGCGCTACGGGAGTAACGAAGGGAAAGAGATTAAATTACAAGTTGAATGAATTACAAGTTGAACAATTACATGTTGAATGAATTCTAATTTTGAATGTGCCTGTATACTGATGCAATTTGTCAAATTTGTCACAATAGACCGGCGGTGTATTCAATATGCAAGAGGAAAAAATGACATAAGTACAACCCAATTTTTGCACGTTCATTTAGTTAAAAGTATTTGCATTTTCCTTAAAAAAAAGAGATAAGGTACTTTTAATCAAAAGGATCATCATTAAAATCCGAATGCCAATTATTGAAATTATTTTCATGCATGTGTGATTCAAACATATTTCTATTTTATCTAAAACATTCGGGCCGTTTCGGCGAATGCAACACGAAAACTAATGGACAAATAAAAACTCAGAATATAATCTGAAAATTTTCTAAATTACTACAATATGGAATGTACTTTATAACTATTAATCAGTCATATGAGATAAATTGAGGCTCTAATGTATCCAAAGTAGATGGCCACTCAATGACTCATAATTACCACTACTATCGCCTTAAGACCGGGGAAAAATATGAAATATTGAAAGTAAAATGTCAATCTACATTTTATCCTAGGTGTATCATCGATATAGTAACATGTGACTAGATGCGTCAGCCTATTAGGAAAAATAGCGAACTGATAATTCAGTTCGTAACCCAGGTAGTATTAAAAAAGGGTCTTATGTTTTCTGTTTCTTGGATAACGACTTCCGAATGGCAAACACATTTGCCTTCTAGACTCATTTCTTTGACGTTATTGCAATAGATTAATATTAATCATTTCATCAAACAGCCCTAAGGTTGGTCCTTATAGGTAAGTGGGGTGGCCCTTTAGTAGCCATGTCGCATATTTACAGAAGGGGAAGTTCCTTTACCGGAACCACTTTCCGACTTCTCATGAAGTACTAACTAGAAATTAATCTCTCCTAAACGGATTTTGGACGAACTTGTCCAAAGGATTCTCCGGGATTTGAATGAGGTGCTCTACGGTAAGTATCTAAGCGATCTCAACGACTACAGTACCCACAGACACAAAGCCCCAATGTTTGATGGGGTAAGAATTATTCACTGCGCCATCGAGACCTACACTCTCATCATATAAATTTTTCCATAAGTTTAAAACTTCCATATAATACTCCGGGCACAAGTGGAAGACATCCCAAATTGTGTACTAATTGAGCAATGCTCTTTGTTGGCCTATAATAATTTATGCTTAAATGGGCATATTTTTTATTATTTTTTCATTATTTGTCTCTGCTGGGTTTCAAACACTGAAATACCTTGAAGTATAGGTTTAACAGATACGGTCTATTTTTTATCATTCAAAATTCCATTCATTCATCCTATCATTCATATTTACTCCTATATTCCACTAATGAACTCCAATTCATACTATGTCATTCCATGGGAATTAGAAACATTTTTCTCCATGTTGATGTCGAAATCGGAAACCCAATTCCTTGACTTTGCTGTGTTCTTGTAGGCAAATATGATCCATAGCTCGCTGCCCACAGTGAAAAGATTACGGAAAACTGAATGTCGAATTAAACTAAGAGAAGAATCCTTGTTAACCCAAGTTGGAGTGGTATACTAGTATACTGAATATCAATGCAGTGTGTAGCAAAATTACCTAAATAAAAGTTTACTAAATTATCGCACGAATGCTAAACTCTAAAATTATTTTATAATTATTTATAAGCCCGGTCTAGCTCCCAGAAGATGGCTGGTAGATAATTTCTGTAGGCCAGTGTAGGGAGAAATGTTCGAGTAATCGTGGCAAAGAAAATTGGCTATGAGGTTGAGGAAAGGAAATGGCACATGATAACTCAGGAGGAACAGCATTATGGGACGAAACTTGACGGAAAGGAAAACATAGAACTGAACGCATGACAAAATTCTCACGCTGAGGCACAAAAAGAATCTTAACGACTTATCCCGAGCAAACGATGTTTTCTCATCGAATGGAAAGATCTTCGAAAAAACCTCTTCCAGAGATTTGCAAACTTATACATCACTAAAGAAACTTGCTCACAAATAGTTGCGTGGAATATGCCCCTATTGTAACAATTTTGAAAGTCCTTCGTCGGACTTGGTTGATAAGTGCTGTCTTGAGCATTTTAACAGGCCATAAAATTAGGCGATACTATTTGACCCAATCTTTTAAGCTCTACCTTAGTAATACTCACATATTTTAAGAGAAAAGCAAGAAGGTAACAAATATCTTAACATTTTAACGCTAAATCTGCATAGAATTATTTTGCCAATATGAATTATGCTCCAGAGCCAAAATAAAAACGGAAAAGTCGCTGAAACTTAGGAAAACCTTGAAAACAATAGCGAAAATGGTTTACAAATGAACATATTCACTATGTGTGAGATGAGTATCATGAAGATAAGAAAATTTTCAAAATGCGCAAGCACGAAGTTTGTAGAAGTGCCAATTACGAGGCAAGAACATTTGATTTCATAAAATTGAATTATACATATAAAAGTAAACGCAATATCCTGCCAAGTTATTTCAAATAGAGAGTACTCGTATGTCAGAGCTAACTGCGCTACCCTTGACGCTTTTTCGAGACACGTAAGACCGCAAAGCCTAGTTACATAGGCAGGGTGTAGAGTAATGATATAGTATCTTTAGGCGGCCACGTTTTTGCATAGTAACTTAGTATTCTTTTCTTGAAAATCATTCCTGATTACACAGGCCAACAGTGTTTTTGGTGCCGGAGCTTTTAATGTTGACTTAAAGAACAATTGGGGTGCTGAATCCAATTATGACACTAGTTTTTTCTTATCAGCTATAGTTTTCAAGGTATAGATATGTTGTTACTTACGGAGAAAATCTTCTACATGATGATATGGGAATATTATATTAATAATTATCTCATTGGCCTACAATATAGAAATATACATAAAACTTATTGACAGTTTATTGAAAATAAAAGGAACACCGCAGAGTGGTTATAAATTAGTATGCTTATAGATTCATTTAATTTGAAAATTATTTTCCGGAATATATCAAATATTAAAACAACTAATCGTAAGATGTGCCATATCTAAAAAAGTAGAGCTGTTAAATAAAAACGGATTTCATATTTGGATTCAGCTCTACAAATACTATAGTTAAAATCATCACAAAGATTCCCGGCACCAAAAAAAAAATTTTTTTTGTAGGCCTGTGTTATTAATGAACATTTTTCTACATAATTATGGAGAAATTAATAAATTACTTTAAATTAATAAACTCGAAGGGCAAACGTGAATTTTAGTGAGATAAAATCCATCAACGACATCCTGCAGGCGTCGTATTGATGCATCAAAAACCGTACTGACCAATTGGATTACGACAAACCCCACCATTTCCCCCTCAATATTGAAGGCAAAGCTCTTGACGTAAGAGAAAATCAAACGAATAGAAAAGGGCATAAACTGAAACTTTTATTTTTGAAAACACCTCATTTTCGTAGAGTTACGAATATGAGACAGTAAAATAATCAATAGAGTTGAAATAATTAATAAAACGTAATTCAGGAATAGTTTTCATCCTTGGGATTAATCTTCTTTCGAACTCCAACCATAGTGAAATTAATTCACTTAATTCCAGCAAAGTTTATGAAATGGCAATGTTTATAAAATGACAATGGCATGAAAGGCATGGCAATGGCAATGAAAAAAATCTTCCGGAAATGATTGTGCTGAGTAGTGCAATGACGCTCCGAGTGATAGCAGAAATCTTGGAACGACCGCGAATGACGAAACCATTTGCGTCACGCAGTAAAGATTGGTGATTAAGTCAGGTAGTGATCACGGGAGAAAGAAGGGGATCAACGTGAAAGGTCTGCATGTGCTCTCCACAGGATGACATTTGTTGATCTATCTAACATTACGGAAACTCCCGACGTTCCCAGTTAAAGCGAGCAAAAAGACACCCAAGGTGAGAGACAGCAACGAGATTCCTGATCAGAGAAGACAAAGGAAACGAGATATTATACGAAACAACAAAGAAACTCTAAACGACGTGGCTGCTGCGCTAACAGGAAGCCCGATACGTATATCAAACCCTTAAAAGAACTTGTCGAAGTCCTGAATATCCTTGCTGGGGGCTCATTTTAACTCCCGTAAACCACATAAATAAAATATTATTTCGTTTTAAATGAATATACTTCGTAACTTCCTCACAATTTTTTATTCGTACTACCGGTTTTAAACGCTTCGGCGTCATCATCAGGCACCTGATGATGACGCCGAAGCGTTGAAACCGGTTGTACGAATAAAAAATTGTGTGGAAGTTACAAAGTATATTCATTTAAAACGAACATGAACCTCCACAAAGTTGAGTCTGAGACCATAGAATTCAAACTATTATTTCTCAAATCCAATGCGTATCCTCGACGGTACAGTGCCTCCGACGATCCGCGGAGACTTAATGGAGTACACACAGAAAATTACAAAACCGGAGGCAACACTTTCTATGTAATAGTCACACTTTATGTATAACATCCATAATTGATGAGCCATGAAAGTGGAAGGGTTGGAGGGATTGGTGACGCAAAAGATAAAGAGTAGGAGGGAGACATGTGAACTCGAGAAAAAAGTTGAGTTGGGAAGAAAAAAAGGAGGCAAGAGCCTGCGTGAGACTCCCAGTCATGGGGTGAAGAGGGCGAAAACACGGTCTCACGTCTCGTATTCAGGTATTACTTCGGCGCGAGGAGGAGAAGCGCGCACGCTCTCCCGAAGGGAAGTGGGGTTTTTCAACCGTCGAATGCTCCCTCAACATGCATGAGCCCTCTTCCACCCCGTCTCTCCAATTTGGGACTCGCTTATCTCATCAGCGGGAGTGCGTGGGAGTGAGGTCGAGGAAGGGCGCTGAAGGGGGAGAATGAAATGAGGGAAACGGGGAAGAGGGACGATAGGAAAAAGAGAAGGGGATGGATGGAGGAAGAGCATTAACAAGATATAAAGCACGCAAGAGGAATACCATCCAAGAAACGAATGGAGATGCAAAACGCCTACGGGATTGGTTGGCCGGACCACTGGATTAACTTAAGCAAACCGCTCTCCAATGAAATCAAGAACGAATTAATTTTTTCCCAAACACAATGATTCGCGATCGCCGTGGATCATCACTTTTGCATAACGAATACGTTCGGGAATGTTCAAAGAGTTAAAAGGAGTTTCCGTATCCGTAAGTAAAGCGCCCACTTTCAGTTTTCACGCAATGAGAAAAAATCCAAAGAAATTTCAAGTTAATATATCACACGTCTCTATGGTCTGCTACTAATAAATGTCCTCGGAATAAATTAAAGTGAACCAATGCTTTTTTAATACATTCTTGTAGCTTTTGATTCTTTATAGTTGTAACTGGCGTACATGTATATTATTAACTTCAGACACAGCATGAATTAGACATGAACTTTGGTAAAATCAAATGGATTCACATATTGTTTATAAAAAAATTGAAAATATTCTTTATGTGAATCGCACCCGTAAGTTGATTTATCATATAATCACATACTCTTCACGTTCTGGATTTAGGTTACATCATAGGCTGCCGTGTCATTCCATTAGACACGCAACCTTTACGAATGACCATAGTAGATGGGAGTTGGTAGCCAATCGGTGTCGGTAACTGATGTATACACAAATAAATGAACAAAAAAAGGAATGTGAAAGTTTCACTTGCTGGTTTCGGAATACTCGGATTAATTAGGTACAATTACGCGTTTGACTAGCTTATAAAACAAAGTGCACGCCTCTGGCGGTTTGGGAGCATACCGGGTAGACTCTAGGGAGCCCGCTCTCTCGCTAATGGTGGTTGATTTTTAACTTCGGATTCAACGAAAACTTTTTGAGTACCTGCGACGCTTGAGGTTGGCAGGAGGTGATGCGTGTTCAAGAGTAGTCATTCTTGCGACGTGATGGACCTTATCTTCGTCAGAGCATTTTATCCTCATCAAGAGTAGGCAGTGAAAAGAAATTCCTCATACGTCAAGGCCATTGTTTCATTTTGGGTGAGAAAGCACGTATGGACGGAATCTCTTTTCATGAAACCATCTGTGCCGCGAAAACAATAATCCCCCAATGCTAGGCATAGCTAATAGATCAACATGATCAGTAAAATATGTAGATTCATTACAAATAAATTTCTGCACAAACTGATGAGATGAAGACTTAGTGCATCATTGCATTAAGTTCTCATCTCAAAAATATTATTAAATGAAGTAAAAATTAAATTATGACTTGGTTTTTTGGGACGATCATTGAGAAGCAGAGCGTCATTATCTGACCGCATAGGCGTGCGAATAGTTTAAAATTAAATTCAAAATATTCCCATTTCATTTTAAATATAAAATATACACTATATGATTTATGATCCATTTTTATCCACCAAATATTTTCCTCCGCAGTAAAAGATTAATAAACTAATTAATATTGTCAGAAGCCTTCTTAAATTAGTAATCGTTTTTCATTGCTAGTCGTGCAAGTGAAAATAAACTTTAATGCATTTAAAATATTTAATGTATCCTAAAATATTGGGTATAAAAAATTGTAGCAATGGAAAAAATTCTCTAATTATAATCTAATCCCTCTAATAAATATCACGCTACCTGAAATAACTATCCGAACCAAGAGAACGATGTGTGCCAACCAAATTTGTGCAATACGTGAATGCCAAACTTGAGAGATGAAATAATGGAGTGTTGAGGGATGGGCAATGAGATTCATAAGTATGCATGAGAACCCCTGGGGCCGTTAATTCCTCGCTAGCTCGGAGGGAGGGGGGCTTCTTCGTGCATTGGGGAAGAAATAAACCATGAAGCTTAACGAAGAGCGAGGAATAGCGGAGTAAAAACAGAGGAAGCGAGAAAGATTAATTGAGGGAACATTTGACTACGCGTTGAAGACAAAAAAAATACAGAGTAGGAAAGAATGGCGGGTAAAGAATGGTGAGAAATGTGACTACGAGTCGAAATGGACAAAGAAACACACTAGGACATAAAACGAGGCTTGGTAAGATCCAGATTAATGTCCGACCACGTTTATAGTAAACAGAATTTGAATGAAAAAGACTAATTAAACTACCAAAAAAAACTAAAGCGACCGTTTTAGAATAATGGGCCGACTTGTACGAAATTTTCCTAAAGTCGCCAGATTTTGTCACTTATTAATGATATCCATTTGTTGGAACCTTTGTGTACATATATATTTGTTTATATATATATATATATATATATACAAAAAAGTGTGAGTATTCCTTTTATGTGTTCTTATATTGTGTGTTGCTGCCAAAGTTTTTTATTTAACACGTCCGTGTTACTTCGAAGAAATCATCTGTACTGTTGCTATTACCAACCCCCCTGTCATCTTCTGTAACGTGCTGCGTCTACGGTTCCAGTGCTGTAAGCTGTAACTACCTTTTTTAGTGTCCTATCATTCCCTTTACCACTGTTTCTCTATTTTTCCTCTTCCACTTATTCTCCATCCCAAAACCCTACCGGTCTACTTACTTTTTCCCTTCTTTTTAACGTGTAAGTGTTCCTTTCATGTGTCCTTTGTGTTGTTGTAAAAGTTTTTTATGTAACACTTCAGTGTTACTTCGAAGAAATCATTATATATGCATACATATTTATATACATATATATGTTATATATATATATATATATATATATATATATATATATATATATATATATAGAAAAATATAAAACTTAGACAGCAACACACAGCACGAGAACACATAAAAAGAACACAATAGTATCTTGATAATTTCGACGGACTCGACCTCCGTCTTCTTCGGAAGGTCATATCTTATCGTCCGAAGAAGACGGAGTTCGAGTCCGTCGAAATTATCAAGATATTATTGTGAGTGTTCTTGTTATGTGTTCTCGTGCTGTGTGTTGCTGTCTAAGTTTTTTATTCAACACTTCCGTGTTACTTCGAGGAAAAATCTATATACATATATATATATCATATATATACATATATATACATATATACATACATGTATATATGTATATACATACATACATACATGTATATATATATATATATATATATATATATATATATATATATATATATATATATATATATATATATATATATAGGTGTGAGTAAAGCAGTGAATAATTAGCGCTATGGGCTACCAGTGCTCTCAAAGCACTAGTAGAAGGACCAAAGAGAACCCACATCAGTGCTCACCACTAGAAGGGACGAGAGGGTAGAGGAACGACCAGCAAAACGGAGAGAAATGTTGAAAAGGACAGGGAGACGCAGAAAGGACTCTTCTTCCAACAGGACTTCCAAAAACCGTTCTCCCCGACCTTACTCTCAGGAATGAAGGGATGTCCTAAGGATGGAAGGAGGTTTGTCGTAATCGAGGACTCTCGGCAAAGGAGAGGGATTCCAGGGGAGAAAAAAAGTAAGGGAGAGCGGAAAGAATTTAATAAGGGCAGTAAGAAAAGGAAGGAGGCATAAAGGCAGAAAAAAGGGCGGGTGGAGGTGGGAGAGGAGGTGTGAGAGATTAACCGCGATGGAAAGTAGAAGAGCAATAAGAAGGGCGAGGATGGGAGGATCAGGAGGCAGCGTTATTGAGGCGCCATGGGGCTTTATAGCGGGAATGACACAGGGGAGGCGGGCATAAAGAGAATCAGAATTGAATGAGAGGAAAGGAAGGTTTTTGGGTGAGGGGTGTGCGTATGTGGAGTGTTAATTTAGCAGGAATCACGTGACAGGAAGTGAAGGCTAATGCCGACACTCTTTGAGCAGTGATTCCGTTATAGAATATTTATAGTTGTGTTCATGAAGTTAAATGAGAGAGGGGTTTCCGTCACTTAACACTAGGATTTCACAGCTTTTACGTCGTTATTGAAGCCCCAAGGAAGGTGAATTTGAACTCAAAGCGAAATCATGTTGATGATGCTGCGGAAGTTTCAAAAGCTTAATCAAATGTAGTACGAATACATGAGCATTTACTTTACACTTAAGGCGTGATATGAGATAATTAAAACCAGTTCATTACTTGAGCACGTTAAAATATGAATACACGTAAGTCAATTTGGATATTAAGGATAAGCCATCCTTGCGATGCCATGGTTTAATTCTTTCGAGAATTTTATTTTCATCCATTCACACACCATATTCATTAACTATATAAATAAAAAAAACGAGATCACTGTTAACTTCACTACTCTGTAAAAATAATGCGTATATTCTATCGTCGCATATTCTATTTTAAGTACATTCTATATACGTTTTAAATTCCATTCTGATAAGGTCACTTCGTTTCATATTTGGTCACTTGGGTAATAGAATGATCATTCTATGACATTTCATTTAAGATGAAAAAGTGTTCTGTTCTATTGCTATTTAAGTGTGATTTTTTTTAAATCGTAAACAAATATCTTAGTAGGTTAAATTAATGAACTTGGGGGTGACGAAGGCATTTTTCTTTTTTATACGACTGAGTGGTATTATTTATTGTACGCAACACACTTGCCATTGATTTTTAAGTTCTACCTCATGCTAACTGGAATCAATTTAAGCATTATTCTATATTCCACCATAAGAAAACCCGAAAATTGGTCTACCCAAAAAAAAAAGCCATTACTAGTTAATTGCTTTGTGCAACTGAATAGCTGGCGAGTTGAAACTGGTTGTGCTGTTTCGTCTCCATGATTTCCATTCTCTTTGAAATATATTCTTACCTCGATTACAAAATTTCAGACCGCTGGAATGAAGTAGAGGCTGTCGTTGGTTTTGGAGTCATACTCAAACTCACCTGTAAAGAAAGAACCGCAAACGTAAGTTTAAATATTTAATGGATGAGAAATATCGTGCACTTATTAGGTATAACAAATTCTTCATAAATGTACACCCGGTTTTCATTTAATAAGTATAAAATAAAACGATTGAATTGCTATAAAATAGGACAATACAATAGTTATTTTTAACTATTTCTTCTATTATATCCTGACATCAATAATATCTATTGTGCTGATGTGGTGGTGTGGCGGCAAATGATTGGTAAAATATAGTATTTTGTACATGTTTATTCAGTGAGTATAGGCACAAATGGCAACATGCTACACGATAGGAAATCGTATGAATACGTAGAGCAAAGAAATGAGAACAAAGATCGTGGGTAAAAGTAGGTAGGGCGATTCTGACCAGAATGAAACCCTACGATTCTAACTTAAACTTCGGATATGTCAATTCCAATCGGATGCCAAATAAAACTTTAAAAAATAAAAACCGATACATCTCAAAAATATATGAGCAAAACATTCATGAAGAAAAACGCTCAATAAAAGCGAATTTTTTCAATTGGCACAATTTTAGTAAATAAATTATGCCCGGTTAAATCCCTTCCGGTTCTTTTGATAAGATTAAAAAAAAGTCGTAACGTGATAGATAAAACTGTAACCCATTATGCCACGTAGGGAATAATTGACGTCAAAATTCAATTCTCTGTCCGTATTTTATACTAGTGCTTTACTTATTTTCAATAATAATTTTTGCAAATATGGTGTCCACGCGAATTTGTAAATCCAATACATGGGAACACGCATAACTGTTATTACATAAGTCAATGCTAAATTACATCCTATGTTAAATTAGCATAGTTTAATTCAACTACACTGCATTTCTCCTGGGTTCCCATCTTCTTCTACGTAGATAGATTTCTCAAGTTAGTGAATTTTAATTAAGAAAACTGAAATACATTTTCATTTAAATCCCAAACAGAGTGTAACTACTGAATCGAATCAGTAGTATCAGTTGATTTGATCATTTCCGATTTAATAACGTCTTTCCATTTTTTATAAATGTGAGAGATTTTTTGAGACCCAATTAATTTTATCAATCTGTTATAATTAATCCTCCTTGAGAGAGATAATTACTTTTAATGTAAATTCATACAAGAGTCTACGCTTCCTAAAACTTCAATAATGCTTTTTCTAGAATTTGTACGTCGTTAAATGATTTCTTCCATCCTTCCTGAGGATCTTAATTAGTAATTGAATGAATTACTTCAGGTGCGTTTTTGAAAAAATGTCTCTTTTGAAAATATCTCTTTCTTACAGCGGTTAAAAATAATTATATACATCCCCTATAATTATAATTTCGAAAACTCACACATATAAATCTCTCACTCCACTTTGACACATTTACGGTTCCAATGTTTGATAGGATGCTGTTGTACAATGTATCATTATGCTGATATTGAAGTTTTACGAGGAAAACAGATCCTGTTATGTTTTTCAAAAATACGATTTCAGTTTCCAATCCTAAAAATTTGTTTTTTTTTTCCTTCAGCTTACCATTAATTCAATTTGATACCGCAGGGTATTGCACTTGCAAAATAAAATATACAAACATATACACGGTCACAATAAATCTGTGTAGGTATTGTCAAAGTCTACATAATGCGGGAAACCGCGTGCTCCTCTTGAAACGAATTCATAGTGAATTCACACCCACACTCTCGTCAACCAGTACTAGGGACAGACATATTTGAATTTTTTACTTATAAATAATGTACGCTTTACCTAATAAATAAATCACAGCACAGAAGTTGTCAATATTATCCCCCAGGATTTTGTTAATGTTTTAACTACGATCGAAAGTCATGGATGAATATTTCAGAAAATCGTTCTTTACACTTAAATATTTAAAATATGTGACTTAAAAAAATTAAAACATTAAAAGAGGAAGACAAATATTAAAAATACAGGATTCGTTCTGCGTTTATAGCTATTCCAAACTCAACGCTCATTACGTCTGGTTAACCATGGTCTGGAGCCTCTGTAAGCCGTGGAAACCATTTTTTCTTACCTTCAGAGGCCAACCATCTGTATAAGGACGCCATACATTATGAAAAAATAGCTATGATTCTTAAATTTTGACAAAAAATAAATGGTTTACATGATGATTCAAATATTCAGTAACATTGTAGGCTGAGTAAAAGGAAATTTAATTTGTATTTCCTGTGAGATGAAGCGAAAATAGCCTACTCTACGAGATTTCTTCAATACATCAGGAGTGACTAGATATTACGAAAAATTAAGATGGAAACTGTGAAGAAAATGGTCTCGTATTTTACTGTTTCCCCAATTTTTACCCTTATTCCATGATTTACCTTAACAACTCCAAAATCATTCACACATTTTAGAAAACTGCAATAGCCACGAATTGGAATTAAATACATGGCATATTAGGCAATAAATCTATTGCTTACAGTTATATCCCGAGGACATCCTATTTAATTTCTATTTACATTATATTTCACATTTTATTAAATGGGGTAATGTTTTTTACATAGAAAATAGTAGAGGCACACCCATTAATGTCACCGTTAAGGACTTTTTGATGAAGTTATTAAAGAGTTTAGGCATTGATTGAAGAATTAACGTCAAACTTGAAACCTCTCCATTAATTCTAGCGCAAAAGTTAGGGGCAACGGAAGAAGAATAGGGTTATCCACATTTACCTCTACTTTTTAATGCGTACTTGGAGTAAGTGTCAAGAGAGGCATGGGGAAGGATTGGGGCAATTAACTAAGTGGTGGGATGGCAGATTAAGGCCGTAGTTTGTCAACCGTTAATGCTGCACCGAAATATTCCATACCCACAGCGGTGAGCAATAGTTCCATCGAACTTCCAAAATCAATCTCCACTCGGGTAACCGCCTAAAATAATAGATGAAAACAATACAAAGCTCCTTAAATCTATAGAATTCGTAAAATATTTATAGATTATTAATTACCTTAATATTTCAGAAAGGTACCTACTGCAGTTGCCAGAAATGGAAAAACGAAACACGTCGATTTATTCCATTAGAATTTAGTATAGACATTTGCACAATGCCAGCAATACCTGTATTTAAAGGCTGTATGTAGAGGGTGTAATTGGCACATGAAAGGATTCGAATTTTGATGAAAGATGCACATGACAATATTTTTAATTGAAGTATTAGGAATAATTCATTCCAAATGAAAATTGACTACGTGTGCACACGTGTATGGTACAGAATGATTCTTACTAAGAAACGTCAACTTCCCCCGTAAATGGTGATAATTATTCCGTGTTATGTTAACATAAAATAATCAGCTAGTTAAAAATTAAATGCTTTTTAAAAAACGACGGAGAACGAATGTCACGTTTTGTATCCTTTGATTACCTCGGACCACTTTTATCTATAGATAATATATATCTATAGAATGAAAGCTAATTAACGGAGTTAGCAATTTGAATGTTCGCCAATTTTTAATGGGCATGTTTCATTAGAGTAAATGAGTGATTTTACGAAGATTAGGGCATTTACTTCGATTCAAAAACTGATGCTTGATCTGGTGGTCGCTACCATTTGCTGGTGGGGTGGATATATACTAAACGGAAAGGTTTTTCTCAGGATCATTAGACAAACCAGAAACTGACAAGCTTAGATAAATGAAGAAAAATGCATTGAAGTTTAAGCATTCCAAATGGATTAAATTCAATTTTCCTTCCAAAATAAATTCATTCACAAGCACTCTTTAAGAATCTAAAAACCCGGTCCGTTTTATGGAATACCTAATGTAATTCTTGATTTTGACGCAGTTTTGCCTCATCATTTTTCAGTCATGTATGAATATTCTAAGCACATGTACCTCATTATGTATAGTGTATCGCTGCGTGTTACGTTACAGAAATAACAAGAACAACTACTTAATTTCTCAGACATGAGAAAGGCCAATAATCTCCTCCACGAATTCATTCGACTGCTTTAATTAGTAAGCATTAATACGACTGAACTTAATTCATTGTGACCGACGAACGACAGTAATTGTTCATCCTGGATCCATTTTGTTTTGTTTTAGATGAAGGAAAGTTCACCAACAACAACAAAAAAAATGGAATACCATATGCTGATACTCTAAAGATTATTTGCTCAGGTTTTCGCAATTGAATGGACATACTTTCAGCATTGGAGAGAACGGGGAAGCAGGGGCATGACGGAGGACGAGAGGGATGATTTATATGAGAGAGAAATAGATGTTTTCCAGATAAATTTTAATTTACGAAAGTTGCACTCGAATTATCCTCTCAGACGCCTCCATCTTAGGGAGAGAAGTGGAGGAAAAGGAAAGCGAAAGGGGAATAATAGATAATGAGAAACAGAGGCAAAGAGAGAGAGAGGAAAATAGGAACAAGGAGTGAAGGAAGGAAGAACTTACGACAAGAGAAATCAAGACGTATATGCATTAGTCTGAAGTAGAATCGCGCCCAAATTGGCACGGAGAGCAAAGCCTGTTCGCATCATAGCCAGCCTGGCATCCCTTTCTCTTCTAGCAATGGGTCACGGGTTTTGGTTTCGAAAGGCCCGGACCCATCATTCGGTTCCCGTCTCGAAATTGATACCCATTGTATAGTCAATTCCTTTGGCGAATGCCGGTATTAGCAGTTGAAGATGGGTCTGGGTTTCAGGAGCCTTAGCGGAATTACGGCCAATTAAGGATGCAGCGGAAGCTTAACGGCAATAGGAGCCTAGATAAGGCTCATTAAATTATGAATAATAGAGTGGATCAGTTAATGTAAATTAAGATGGAAAAAAAAGCATTAGCTCAGTATATATATGACGGCTCAAATCATAAAATTTTGTCGATTTTTTCTGAAACATAAAAAAGGAATTTTATCGCATTACCTCACTCTGAATCTATTCTTAGAAAATTATAAATGTAAAAAGAAATCATGAAGATGAAACTAATAGCAAAGCTAAATTGATCAGCGGAGTTTTTCAGCAAAAACAATATAAATGGACTTTGAACCGTAGAGATAATCCATCTCCCAAAAACCATGATAATTAAGGGAGGTTCTTAAATTAAAAAAAAAACAAAATAGTATATGCCTTATTTCAACTGCAACTAATTTAAACTTTAAATCAATGCAAAATACATGTTTTTCATTAATTTTTTTATGTTCACACACTGAAAGTAAACTTTGTAAAATACCTAACTGGGCTATGAAGAAAATGTATGAAGAAAAACACTCAGATTATAAAGTTTACATTTATTCAATTACATTCAAAGAAATGAAACAAATACATTAGTCTTGTCCTTTTCTGAAAATAAACTACGTTTTGAAAAAAATGGATGTATAGGTATGAGGATTGACTTTGGAATATTTAGTTAATTTTTTCGAAACTCGTATGTTTTTATTGGAAAAAGACGACAGTTCATCCATGAACACATGCGATAGTGATAATGCCGACATTTATTATTCACTGCTAATATGTTTGAAATTGAAGATCAAATCATTTATTTAATATCGAAAATATTTTACCAAAGAAGCTCATTGGAAGAATTTCCTTGTTTAAATAGTCACAGAAAGTTTTTATTACGTACAATTACATGAAAATTAAATCATAAGTTTGGTAGTTAAAATGAATATAAATTAGATTTGCATTCATGATAAGTTTAAAACCTCAAACGACCGATTCTCATGGGATTGGTGTCATCAAAACCAACGATTTTAAGGTAGTGTGTAAACATTTGACCATTGAAAATTGATTTGATTGCATTCTATTTCACTCAGGAACACAACCATGACGGTTACCTAGCAATCCAAGATTCTTGTATTTGGCAGTTAACTAATTAAACGAAAATCAATGGAAGTTGAGGAAATCATGTGACTCGAAACCACTAACGGTATCATCATGAAGGTCACTTACGGAATAAATAGGACGCACGAAGACAAACCTAGGAGGGAGTAATTGTGGAGTTTTTAGCGTGTTTGAAATTATTTTTTTCCTTCCTCAATTCGCGCACGGCAGAGAAACCGAGCTACCGTTACCAGATGCAACAGTGAAATGAAGCTATGAAGAGGGAGACTGTTTACCGTAAGAGTAACATGCTTGGGCATAATATCCTATTCCCACAACATTCAAGGTCCCACAATGGTCATTGCTAAACAAACTTAGGAAAAATAGTGAATGTATGCTACGCGAAAAGCAAACATGCACTGTGGACTCCTAGGTAAACGTAATACGGGTGTTCCTAATCCCCATCAAAGAGCTAGGGTGATGTGGACATTCTATGTCGTGAGCAGTTAATTTACAACTTAAAGTGACTTGTAATACACTGTTCAGAAGTTGGTTTCTCTTCATCCTTCTCGGTCTGAAATGGAACTATGTTAATTGCTAACCCATTCAATATTGATTTTTTGTAATAACCATTACTGTTTACATTGTTCTGAAACACCCTCAAGGATTCAAACCGTAGTTTTATTGGATTGGTGAGGATAATTATCACCATGTACTGAGTAATACGTGTTTGAAATTCACACAACGCGGTGGGGGATCAGTTCCTTTCCTTATGTCTGCTGCAATTTCCTTGTTTGGCACGTTTCTGAAAGGTACAAATGACTGTACACGTCATTGTAATTTGCACACACAAAATGTATCGATGGTGAAAATTGCTGAAATATTCAGAACTTGCCTACGTTGTTAAAAAGTACGTAAATATATAAAACTTAATACTATTTAGAGAGGATTTGCAATTCGAATAGTGGCTTTGAGAAACTGTATCTCTAGGTATCCGAAAAACTCTCACGACATGGAAAATGGATAGGATCACAAATAAAGGACGAACACAAGAGAAGTGAGGAAGGCGGAATCAAGTAGATCACAAGTGCAAGAATATTCCCTTGGTCGGGACTTGAACCAATACTTTATCCGTGATGTGCGATCCCATCCGTTTTTCTCAGACCTGTATCCATGTTAATAAGTAATGTTCGCCATATGGCGTGTTTTTCGTGTTTGAATGTGTGTGTACATATTTATGTTATTATTTATTATTAGGTAATATACCGTTTAAGGTAGGTTTTTGGATGGACACAACTATCAAATAATTATTTTGTAACTCCAAACAAAACCCAATCCAGCAACCTATTCTACATCAGTTCCCTCTTCATCTCTGTGTACCTCCTTCCTCCCTTCATCCCGTCCAACATCCCTATCCTGTTCCTGCCCTTTCCTCGTTTGCCTAGCATTATCCCCTCTATTACCTTCTATCACATCTCACTACCGCTCAATATGCCTTTCATCCATCTTTCCTGCCCCCATAGGATTTCTCTCAACAAGCCCCTCTCCTCACCCACCATCTCCATAGTGCCCAACATATTTATATACAAATGTATACATGTAAACACGCATATATAGTGTTTACATTCTGTGTGTAAAGAACATTGATAGGCAACCTGGCTCACAGCGTATTTAAAACATTGTCAATCATTGAGTACAAGTAAGTGGATTGCTATAATTATGAATGCACCAAAAGGTGATTAACTGTACTGTGCAGTAAATAAAATTGAAATACTTCTTGCCACTTCAATTCCCTCATCTCTTTTGGACATTACAAATGCTCCGAGGCCTCTTCGACCGTTTTCACTACTCGTTCACGGCGAGGGGATTAATTAGGCGCGAAAAGATGGCGCGGTAAAAGGGGAGAGGGAGGAAGTGGTGAGGGGGGCGGGAAGGAGGGAAATGGCGTAATGGAAGGAAGGGATGGGAGAGACAGAGAGAGGACTCGGCGAACGCAGCACACGCGTAAACACAAGCAGAATGAAATTGGACGGCAAAGGGTGAGGAAAGGGAAGGAAGGAGGGAGGGGAATTGAATGTCGGCCTTACGAGGGGAGAAGACGGAATGGAAAAGGAGAGCTTTGGGTAATGACGAGAGGGAGAACGGAATGAATGTTGGTGTGTGAATTTTGGTGTGCTTATGTGGTTATACATGTAGGATGTAGTCGAAGGGATAAGCCTGACACTTAGGGTTGGCGGCCGAAGAAATAATGAAAAGGGAAAAAGAAGGAAATTTATATTCATAAAAATCGGAACCGATTGAATGAAATTTCATGTAAATTTTTCCCTATTAAATATATTAACAAGTGATTCTATGTTAAAGATTATAAATGAACTGTCATCCATCCTCCGTCACACAGCACAAAATACTTACTGGAAGTCTCAAATATAATAATGCTCGTTCGATAGGCATATTTCACGTTTCTTTGTCATGCTCTCCTAAGGTCAATAGCTATCATATTTCAATTGGAGAAACACGGCTCACCATTTTTACATACAACACATGGCTCAAATAGTTCCCAAAAGACGTTAGTGACGGTATTATATTTAACCGTCTGAAAACAGTCACATAAACTATCTGTCCTTCATGATACTTCACGAAGATTTTTGTTTGAAGTGTCAGGTAAAGTTAAATATCCCCAAATTGGTCCTTCAGCGAAAATAAACCTCGATTTTAAGGTTGACCAACACTAGCAATTGGGAAAGCAAATGCTGAAATGATATTTCTGATAATAAACAACAAGTTTAAGACAAGCAAGATTAAATTTTCAACTCTGTAGCAAACATGAGTGAAAATCACTGAAGGAAGGCACTGGAGGCAAATTTTGCGAGATGCAGATTTGAAAACGACACAGAAAAATGACAGCAATAGCTGTAAAAATCAAATCATCGTTACGATACAATTAGGAGCAGTGTTAATTCAAAGCTATATTAAATTTAATTTGCTGTAAATGTAAATCTGGGAAATTAAACTTTTCTTGACCACCCAGTGTGACTTCTCAAAATGGATGTTTTTAGAGAGAAAATGTACAAAACAAAGAGCCACTTAGGTGATTAAATAAATTGGTTCTCTCCAAAGGATATTTTAAAGTTCCTCTGGGGTGATATATCTCAACTGTTAGCAGTTTATCATTAGAAAGTGGCCTGACCATTACAGTAAAACAACTAAAAGTTTTTACAGCATAGAAGAAGGACAAGGTGGAGTCTCAAAGAACAAATATAATTTTCTCAATGAATATCAAGCTGAAGTTTTGACCTGCCCTACCGATAATTCTGAATGACTTTATGCAACCTTAACACAAGGAGTTACGAAACCGTTGACTGTACTCTGTTCAGACCCAAAGAAAGGAGTTCCAAGTCCCAGACCCCACGCAAACATAAATAACATGAATGCACAAAGAGAGGCTTCAGAGCTCATTGTTGCGTTGATGCAAAGGGAAGCAGGCAAATGGCACGACCCAACCCCGCCCACCACAAGGTCGCGTTGTGAAAATGGGTGAAAGCCAACGGACCTCACCGCTTGAGCAACGAACAAATAAGCGAGGACTTTTTCTGAAACCATCGACGTAAATCTCTGTCAGTAAATAAATATACTACCCACGGACAAATGTATTTTACACAGCCTATTTAAATAACGTGGATGCTATAAACGTAAAACCCTAAATAAATATAACCATAAATTAAACACAAACTATTGTATATGGCCACGGTTTCGCTCATGGTAGGAACGAGGCTTAACCTCTTGTCTATACGGTGTTGTACTCGCGTAAACGCCGAAGATGATAACTCTGTTTACAATTATTTATACTAATTGAAGTGGTGACGGGAATAGGTGGAGGTAACCGCCGAGCTGCGAGAAGGAAGAGTCTCAAAGGCTCCAAGATGAAACGGATGGAGAGGGCTTTCGGACAGATCCATCAGAGCTGAGAATGGGTTCTTTATTAACAGGACACCCCTGGCAGCGCCATTCTCCTTTACAGCAATCCGATATTGGAGAGCGGAGTGTTGAACATTTAAGCGGAAACCAGAGGAGAAAGAGACCGGCGGTGTATTCCGTAGGAAGCAAATATTGAATCAGTGAAGAATAATAGTAGCCATCGCTAGAAAAACCTTATCAAAATATAAATAAACTGAAATATAATCTTTGAACTCTGGTCCATCAAACTTGCTAAAAACGTGAACCTATGACTACATATTTCTTTCGAATAACCATTGTGGCCCAATCGCTGATAATACTCACCTATTGACACATTTTCCTTAGAAGAAAGTAAAGACTTCACAATTTTTCGATTGACGATAGTCATAAACCCAAATAATTTTATATTAATATTACACCGAGTACTATTCAATAGCACATGCAGTTCTTAAAAAACTTTTTCCCAGCAATAGTGCAGACTGACATGGTTTCCGTGCTTGTCTAATCATTTGCTTGGGAGTTAGGGTAGCATTTGCTCTTCATCGTAGTTTTCTGTACATATTTAACTCATCTGCACAAATATCTCCAAGAAGAATTTAAATAAGAACTTGTCCAGCCATATAACCGAATATACTGAACTACTAATTAAATGTACACATAGCTGTTTCAAGAACCGTTGTAATTTTCTGTACTGAGATACTCGTATATTAACAGTTTGTTCCGGCTATCGGATGGATTAATTTTTTTAACCTTTTGGCCAAATAAGAAAGGGTAAAAACAATAGAGCATATCCACTGAGTGCCTAGGAATTGGTCTGCACTGAACTGGCTTGATATTTCTCAAAACAAGTACACTGAATACTTACATGGAAAAATAACTACATGTAGATGAATTAAGAATATAGAAACTTATCAAATAACGATCGGTTGCAGTAAGTGAGCAATTACTCATCATACTGAATAAAACAAGTGATTAAAAAGGAAGATAAACGATGGGAAGAATGGTACCCGAAGGCTAGAAAATACAAGTTTGTCTAAATCAATTAGCCGAAAGTGATGATTTTTTCCTATCGATTTGTCACTGGCAATTGATATGCATGTATACGACTTTTCAATTGGCAAAAAAATGTTTGGTAATCACGGAGATTATCTACTATCGTCGTTACGATTAGAATAAACCACATAGAAACCTGTAAACCATATAGAATATACCAGCATGAACATGCCAAAACACTAACGAACATGATAAAGCTAATAGTTTTAGGCTTAACTTTGTGGAATTCCTTCATGGTGAGGGCAAAAGAAATAGAAAAAAACTGCACTTCCACACACTTTTAATGCAACACCTTTTCACTTTGAATACAGTGTCGTATTAAAAGTGTGTGGAAGTGCAAAGTTTTTCCCTCTTTCTTTTACCCTCACTAACGAACTTACCAATCAACCAAAACAACCACTCGAGAAAGGAACTTTTTTGCAATTGCCCTCACTTTATCTACCATTTTAACTAACAAATTTTCCATGAAATTTCACTAAAATGAGATAGAGTTTCATGAATCCATTCTACCGTTTGAGTTATTACTTGGCTTAAAATAACATGATACGAATCGGGAAAAGATTATACGGCTCAATAAATCAGTGGAATGTCTTTGCCTACAAAGACACATTGGCTCCTGTCTAATCCGTTCTCCGAAAACCGCCAAAACAAACAAAAGGATACGGTGAAGAGAAAAGACGGCGATGGAAAAGGGTCGAGCGAGGAGAGAAGGAAGTGGACTGATTGCGGAGTGATTTAGAGATTAGGGATACGGGTGGTAACGGAAAAGAAAGCACTAGGGGTAATAAAAGTCTAGAGCAGGGATAAGCACATAGATGGAGGGAAACGTTGAAAACATTCAATTATTTATACCAGCTACATAAAAACTGCGAATTAACGAAAGAAGAAAACATTCAAGGTTACAATTTCATTCGATGTAGTCTGGAAAACGGATTTATAGCTGGAATAATATTATAGCTTTCGAAGACGAGTTGAACTCATAAAATTGCAAATTTCACTACCATAATAACTACAGTCAATTAATAGTAGTTCCAGTAGGGCCTCATCAATTTTGTTTTAAAGATATTTCTTAAAGGATCAAATATTGTGTCAAAAGAGCGTCACTGTGACAAAATTAAAATTATTTTTCGTCTTAATTTATTTGAAAACGTTGAAAATAATATATTTTGTTTTTTATTTTCCCATTTTTTACTGCCCCAAGTGATGAAGATGAGTATCCCAAGACCAGATAATTTCAACTAACCAAAAAAAAAGATAAAGTGTTACGAAAAATTCATAAACCTCAACACTAAATGTGACTAGATTAGAAAAAAATCTTCCTTAAAAATAAATACCAACAGTTTAGGTACCATATCATTCTGCTGTAAACCAAAATAAATCTTTTAACTAAAAAAACAATTTACATTTAAAAGTTTTGCATTTGCTAGCGATAAGGGTCTGCGTCCAGGGCGAAGAACGTTACGATAAATGAGATGGCATAGAAACTGACGCTTAAAAAATTCGCACTTTTCTCGTAAAACTATAATTTTCAGTTTTTTTTTTCAGTCGGAATGGAATTATTTCTGACTGAAGTTCCTTCCCCCTACCCCGTGACGAACCTTTACCGTCTGTTAATTTTGGATAATAGTGAAACTGAAACCTCCCGTCATCCCCATCGAGAACCGAAAATGGATGAGATAGGATGCGCAGGCAAAACCGAATCACCGGGTGCCTGGACGCATGCCTCGTTGAGCAGAGATTAGTGGAGGAATGGACCATAAAAGAGGGAACGAGAGGGGAACCTACGAAATCTTGTAGTATCCCAATATACCGTCCTGATGGGATCTCGTACAGATTTTATTTACGGACTGAGGAAACAGAACGTCAGCCGTCCCCGGAGGATTTAATTGAAATCCCGCATGGGGATTGGCGCTGTCGGAGTCGTAATGTGCGGGGCGATGGACGAAAGAGTTGAAGCAAAAGATAAACGGTGTGTGACTGATTCAGAAACGCAGGAAATAAGAAGTTTGATGATGAAAAATGAACCTATATTCAAAGGCTTAAGCAAAAAATACAAAAACACAAGGAAAATGCCTAGTGAAACGAGATTACAGTGAGGTTTTTTGCCATATCACATGGATTTAACATAGAAAACTCGGGATCTAAATGCTCATACCGTTATTAAAACTTATTTTCTATGTACAGATGAATGACATAAGCGTAAGTACTAGGTTTTGGTTTCACCAGACAATCACATAACAGATTAAGTGGCTGAGATATGGTTACCTGAAGGAATGAGAGTTAAAACAACTCCTAAAGATAACTTTTATGGCAGAAAACATTCGTTCGTATAATATTTAACAATGGCTTTGAGAAAACATATAAAAAGAGTGTTACATGATCAAATTGAAAGAAAGAGGGATGATTGCTTCGTTGAACTAATGTTACGGAAATATATTTTTTTGATATCAAAGGAAAGCAGGTTCGGAATTTAAATGTATAAATATTACTTTAATATTCATGAGCACCCAGGTATGATGACAAATTTCATATCTATAATTTAATCATAAGAAATCGTCCCCGCAAAATAAGACGATTTCGTAAGTAAAACATCAGCGAAAAGAAGGCCCGAATGAGATTTACTGGAATTCTGCCATCTCCAATGCACACAAAAAGCTCCAGCAGAAACTTTGTTCTGATAAATCAATACGTAGTTAACAAGTTTGTGACCAAATCCAACTCTTTTAGATAAGTAAGTCGGCAAAGTGAAGAGTGAAAAAAAATGCAATCGCCCTTAATTTCTCTGGCCACTTAGGCAAAAAGAAAAGGCGCCAGAATATTTTCCAGGAAACGCCCCCATGACACATGCAAACTCTGCGACCGCCCAAAAGACTGCATTGTTGAGAAAATCCCTGTCTCGCACATCCGGAGCGACAACCTTTTCACACTTGGCAATTTGGAGTAGATGGAAGCCCACGGGTCCGTGGATATGTGTGCGGAGAGGACGATCTGGCCCCTGGGGCCAGGACAGGTGAGGTCCGGACGAAATCAGACGGAGGAAGGAGAAAGTGCGAGCGGGACAAAAGAGCTGGAGGATAAGAAATGGAAGAGGGGCAATGGAGCACATAAAAAGACTTTCTGTCCGTCCTCCCTTCACAAACACACACGCCGATCCTCTCTCAACAGTAAACAGAAGTTGATGGAAATCACCGGAGATACACGAGGAAGAGAGATGGAGGGGGAGGCCTTGGAGATGTTTGGAGTACTCCTTTTCTCGAAAAGCGCAGAGCGCGGGGGCGGTGTGAGCACCGGCGGTGGGGATAAGGGAGGAAGGGATCGGGGGAAAGTGACGATGAGATAAAAAGGAAAAAGGGGCCACGTCCTACGCTGGGCCAATAAGGAGGAATGTAAGGCAGCCGGGACGGCAGGACTTTGAAGGGGCAATAAGAAAACAAAGAGCGTCTCCCGAGGGAATATAAAAAAAACGACGAAACGAGAATAAACAGGTGATAGTTGCATACATATGGAAGGGACGCGCTGACTAGCCAGTGACAGACAAATACAAGGCTGTTCCGACATACGTTCGCAGTTCTTTGCTGAAATTGACGCAGGAGGAAGATGTAACATAAGGCTTTATTTGCAAGGAGAATACCTCGAATACTTCAAGTGTCCTGTCGTGATAATTTCTAGACCGGTTTACCGGAGTAATGAAAACAAATGTGTCCGATGGAATTTGAATACAGGTAAATCATGCCAGTCACATAGCGGAATACGGATATTCGAGTCGGTTTGAAAACGAGATTTTTCTTAATTATCGGTACTATCAATAAGTACGTTTGCCATGGAAAATTTTTTATGCTTGAATAAAATTACTATTAGCTGCTATTTCCATGCATGAAGGTTAATGTGTATCATTACCATCGAAAAGGAACATTTTTCTCTCAAAATATTCACGAGTCTCCAATATTTTGACATGGTATTTCGTCACACTGGTGAAGTAACACAGTGAGTGCATTGAACGAACTACTTGGTAATTTACAATAAACATTTTAGTGATATCGGAATGGTTATCATTAGTATTAATCTGTGTGTGTGTGTGTGAATATTTATTTCGAGATAAATGGCAATTTGAAATATGAAATAAATTATAATTTCTCATTTGTGTAATACCTACCAGTAAGTACATTTAAAATCTAAAAAAAATTAAATAATTGTATGCTCAGATTTGATATAATTTAATATTATAATTGCAAATAAATATTGATTTGATATAAATTACCAATTACAATATTGACAAAATAAAAGAATGCGTTGTGTAAATTTAATTTTAGTCAACAAATCCGTGATGGACAATAGATAGAAATGAATGGAGACCTCGGCTGAAATGCTGTACTACTAAAGTGGATGAAGAAGAGATTATATGGTCAAAGTTGCAATGTGACAATCAGTTATTACAATATTAGTTAGAGCAGTACTGCTGAAGGAAAATCTTCAATTGTTTTAATGGGGTCCCGGAATACTCAATATTACCTATAATTTACAGGATTGTCCATAATTTCAAGATAACTTATTTAAGGAATTGAGTGAGTTTTTCTATGGAAAATGTATAATTTTCTCGAGGTTGCAGTAGTTAATTTTCCTTTTCAGGTGCAGCATCCATCACATACCACTTTCTTTCGTTTGACAACTTCAAAAGGTCTAAGACGCATTATCCTATCCCGAGAGAGAGAGAGAGGGAATGGGAAATCTTAGTAGTTTAATTCTCTCTTTATCAAATGAAAAAGAGACAAAATAGAGCGTTCGTGGTACATAAATTTTGAGAAAAAATAACTATTTTTTTGCCTTTTGAACGTGAAAATTCAAATTTCGCATGGAAGCTTTCGACACCAACTCAAAAACGCATGAAATATGTCTTTTCACCTCAAATTTAAACAACATTATTTAAGGAAAAGTAAAAGGTTCCACAATTTTTTCCGTAACGACCACAACCAAACATTGAATCACATCATTGAATAAAAGTCGCGCAGATGTGTAAGGGGAAATATTGATGAACCTATTCTTTAGGCATCTTTACTTCCCACGGCAGAAAAAAATCTCACAAGGTAGGAATTAGTTTCATGGACGGTATTTCCATAGTGCCTCACGGGAAACTGGACAGAAATTCTAAAATAAAGTTGTGGTAAATGTTTCACCAAAATGTTCTTCATTTTACAGCGTTAATAGTTAATTAAAATATTTTAACGGGCAACTCTCGGGTTACCCGTCGAGCGCTACAACTGTGCAAACAATGAGGACGCTTCGAACTTAATGTTTTCAACGAACTTTGAAAATTAAAAAAAAACATTAAGTTTTCCTTATTTACAAACATTTAGTCAAGCACTATATCGTGACGTGAAATACATATGAGCGGAAAACAATTTGAAATGGCGACTTAGGTGCGAAGGACAGGGTTTCTGCGAATATTGGATTTCATATGTTGACCGATGCTATGGAACAGGTCAGATGGAGGGAGGAGGAAAGTCGGAGAAAGATGAGGGCATAGGAAGAAAGGAGAAAGGATGAACGAAAGAGAGAGTGTGTGTGGGTGGATTCACGGAGGCTGGAAAATAAATTATAAACGACGGTGGGACCTAAATCAACACCAAAGCCTCGTCATCCGAAGTGAAGGCACGCAATAAAGAAAACAAAACTGGAACAAAAAAATATATACGCCACCGAAGGAAAAAAAAGCGGGTGAAAACGAAGGGAAAAAAAATCTGACGGGTAAAAATTTGAACGCTCCACTTAGCTCCAGCTTTTTCTTAAATATTTTACTCGCGAAGGACGGCGATGGAGCGCAGCGGAGGGCAGTGAGAGTTGCAAAGGAGAGTTCAAAAGGATGGATGCGAAAGACGGGTCGACGGCACTGTGAGCGCGCCTTTATTTTTAGTTGGCAAGCCTGGTTCCGTCTGGATTGCAATTTACGCTGAGAAAATACGGAAGTCAGGGTCGGGTTTGTTTTTTAGGAAAAGGGTTATGCGGACGACGGTAGAACCCGCTAAGGATTGAATAGATGGGAAGAAACTTCAGGGAGGAATAAAAAAAGGAGGGATAGCCTTTCTCGAAAGAGGTTTCTCCAAGAAAGAACCGTATTTTTTTTAATGTCCGACGAAAGAGATGCATGGTGGATTGTAAACTAGGGACTTAATGGCCTCGAACTAATGTGTGTTGATTGCGGAGGAGGAAATATAGTATGCAAGGCGAGGGATAAGGTAGCCAAAGCGTTTTCGGAAGGATAAGAAGTAGAGGCGAAGAATCCCCTTGGAAGGATGAAAGTGGAGGGGCGGAGTCGGAGCGGGGAAAGTGCTAGGCAGAGCCATAAGGTTGTTGATCCAAGAGGATTAAACTTAGGCGCGGTCTCCGGGGAAGAGTTTCATTTTTATACTGCTTCGGATATTTCAGCATTAATACGTCAGGTTCAATGGAGGTGATTTATATAATGGCGCATATATAAAAAAATCAAAAGAAATAAGAATATAAACCTTGGCTGCCTACTTACTACGCTCACGAGTGTCACGTGGTGTCGAGACGTAAAAACGTTCCGTAACAACATTAACGTCTTCAAAATTTCTCAAGAACTTGAAATACATGTGTACATGAAGTGTTCCGAAAGTAATGTAATTGAATTTCCCGCGCCGCTCCTATTGGTTGGAGAGGGATTAAACCACTTGGAGTAGGTGGGAGAGACGCTGAGCTTTGCCGAGGAACTAATTTAAGTGCTCTCCAGACTCTGGTCAGGACGTCAGTTATTGCAAACCTCTGTACGCCAACCGTGTCACGAAAAAAAATGGAATCGACGATCGAGCAACGTTACGCGATTACTAAGTTTTATGCTAAACTGAAAAAAAGTCTCTTCAGAGGAGACTAACAAAATGATTAGTGAGGTTTACGGGGACTCTTCTCTATCCTACTCACAAGTTTCGAGGTGGTTAAAGGTCTTTAGGCAGGGCCGGGAAGAGGTTCACGACGAACAACGCTCTGGGCGGCCGTCAACCAGCAAAACCGAAAACAATGTGGCTCGTGTTGGACAATTGTTGGACTCTGACCGTCGATTGAGCATCAAGATGGTTGCCAATGGTTTGAACTTGTCATATACTGTTGTATTTTGCATTGTTACTGAAGATTTAGCAATGAGGAAAGTGTGCGCCAAGCTCGTGCCCAAGGTGTTGTCAGATGACCAAAAGACCAACCGAGCGGGAATGTTATGTTTACTTTTGCAACGTATTGAAAATGAACCTGATTATTTGGACAACGGCATCACTGGTGATGAAACCTGGATTTTTAATTCCACCCAGAAATAAAAGGCAAAAGCTCTGAGTGGCACACCGACCAGTCCCCCAAATCCAAAAAGGCACGAATGATCCAATCAAAAGTGAAAACAATGCTCATCGTATTTTCGACTGTAAAGAAGTGGTCCATAAGGAGTTTGTTTCGCAAGAACAGAGAGTTAACGCTGTCTGCTACGTGGATGTACTGGAAAGACTCCGAAATAGGGTCATCAGGATGAGAAAAGACATCTCCTCTACCAGGCAACTCCATCACGACAACACACCTTCTCACAACGAGCTCGCGAGTCCGTGAGTTCCTGGACAAACACCAGGTACCAACGCTGCCCCACCCCCTCTAATGTCCTGACGTCACCCAAGGAAATTTCTTTTTGTTCCCTCGGATTAAGCCAGCCCTGAAAGGAATCAGTTATTCGTCCATAGAAAAGATCCAATCAGCCGTGACGAAGACCTTGCGAGAAGTCCCCGAAGACGCCTTCCAGGGCGTATACTGGTAATAAAATAGTCGCTGGATAAAATATGTAAAGGCCAAAGGAGAGTACTTTGAAGAATTTTAAGTGTCTGTAGAAATCTGTTCAATAAATTAATAAAAATAATAATTGCATTAATTTCGGAACGAACCCTGTATATCCGGCCTCACTGTGCGTTTGTTTCGTTGAAAACGGTGAAGTGTCAGATTTCTTTAGACTTTCATATTCGCATATATGCTGTTGTTCACAAGGAAAAGCAAATAAATAATTAAGGCTGTTGAAAGCTAAAACGTGCTAAGTTGTGGCACTTAAAAATTTGTTCTAAACTGTTTTTTAAAGAGTTTATTTAAATTTTCATTCTTATCCAAAGAGCGGGAAATGTATTTGCTAGTATTTTTTTCAAATTGACACTATTGACCAACATAATCATCCACCTGCAATTGAGTTTTGGAAAGTAAAGAAAATTTCAAACGTTATGACAATTTAACTTGAGAGTAATTTTTCATATACCATTCATTTTGAATGCCTAATGCATCTTAATAATTTAACCATTGCTATGGCCGGGTCTATCTAAATTACAGTTTGAAATCGTTGAGCATGGCAAAAGTATCAGCAGGAGCTTAGGCTTGAGAATTTGAAGATATTTTCAAATCGTAGTCACAAAAAAAGATGCAAAATATGATAACATTGGGTCCTGAAGAGTGACTCAGTGGGCGTGTCCGATCAATTCTTCCACTCAAATTTGTCGATGACGTAATCTAGCAAAAAATAAGTATTGAACGGACGACAAGGAAAAATATGATACTGGAGACAGCGATGTGTACATGGGGTAACAAAACAGGTTCTCCTCTTGAAAAGATGTTATCTAAATTTTTCTTTTCACACATGATTCCTGCAAAAGAAAATTTCAAAATACTCTATATTAAATATAGAGGGTACACATATGTATTATCAGGTAAATTGAGAAGATGGAACGATTATAAACGGGGTCGAATGTACCTCGCATGAAAATAAAATTCCTGATAAAAAGATTGAGTGACCCTGAAAACTTCGGTCTTTTACGTCAAGTAATAGGACCTCCAGTTTTTTTCTCAGAATGGAAACAGGAAAAAATATGCAGTATGTATGAATGACCGAAATATCCAAATAAACGGGCACTCTTTATCTATGCGCGACATAGAAGGCAGTACTCTGGAGGCACAGAGAACTCTTATGAGGCGTGAGTGAGGACTGATATTGATATTTAAAAACGCGAAGTTTTCATTACAAGATCATTGTGTCATTATTTGTTTTCTCTATTTGCGTGGTGTGACGCCAAACGTGCACAACCCGGTTTGATGACATGACCACGCGATTAGAAAAGTTTTTTTTTAGGGTTACCGAACGCATGGTCTTTAAAATTGACATTTCCGTGGGATCTGCACACACAATTCTGCATGACGACCTGAAAATGCGAAAAGTGTCCAGGTGAATACCACGAATGCTGATGGATGACCACAAGGTTGCGCGCGTGGTATGTGCCATACAATGTTGACGGGCGATGACGGCATGCTCCCTGATCACCTGACTTGGCTCCTAGCCACTTTTGACTGTTTCCAACGATGAAAGGCACTCTCCGTGGCCAAACATTCACTAGCCGTACTGCTATTGAGTCAGCGATTTTCCAGGGGTCAAAAACTTCTAAAGAAGTGTTCGTATCGGTCATGGAATCATGGCACCGACGTTACGAAAAATATGAATGCCTGCAAGATATTACGCCTAGATGTGGCAAAAATTTCACAGTTTTCGTTTGATTAGTTAGTGAGAAAAAAATGAATGCACCTCGTATAACAATGGGATGAGATAAACTAGAAATTCCCCCGCCTTGGAATTCTTTCTGCTCAAACCTAAAGATGCCAATGAGCAATACGATAAGCATTTCCGAGGAAATTATTTTTTCTATAAAAAGACTAGGAAAAATTTTTTACAAGACATTAATTTCCAAATTTCCAAATATTAATTATTAGTTAATTAGTAATAAATTATTGTTTCTAGACTATTTTTATCAATTATAATAGTTTCCTTTAAAGCAAAGGTTTACTGTATAATATATGTATGTAGATCGATGAAAGTGTGTATACATAAAAGAATGCTTTGATAAATCCAAGACCGAGAGCACACAAGAATATGAAATCAGCCTGATAAATAAAAGAAGCGCATGAACATGGAAAACACGTATGAACACTGTTATTGATATGATGCGATGAACACGGAATCCAACGCCAGGAGGAGAAAAGTTTCTCACAGTAACTATTTCTTCAAATTAATATTGTATCTCATACCTGCAATTGCGAGTCTGGTGTTTAGACATAATTAGGTAAGTGTGACTGAGGAATAGACCATAAGTAATACCTACAGTTTTGCAAAATATGAGCGATTAAACGGTCATGAAAACGCTTAAAAAGTGAATGTAGTTTGTGGTTCATTGGATATAGGGATGACTAATGTCATAATAGGTTTGAGGACACCTTGAGTTTTCAGTTAATTGTAACGTTTGTATCATATATAATTTTAATTGCGCTAGTTTAGAATGGAAAAAGCGCTAGTTTACCGGATACGTTTTACAGAGTCTGGAATGTGGACTTTATGCGCACTTTACCTGTAACAGTAGCGACAATAAGTAGGATAGAGTTTTGGCAAAAAGAATTTTATGAGAAAAGCACAATTATGAAAGATTTCATTCAGTTATTCAGTGGACGATGAATAAAATAATTTAAATTGAAAAGTAGAAAACGGTTATTCAAGTCCACTTCAAGAGGCGAATAAAGATCAATCGAATTGTGAATTGCAGAAATTCGTAGCGTACCACTTGAACCAAAGAATTTGCAGCTTGAGTGCGTATAGGGCACAATAAATTAGAATCAACTATTTACGAAAGATCTGATATCTGTAGACAAAGTGCGATAAAGTATCCAGAAAACAAACAATACTCTAGAGGTATCTGTGACTTTACGATTATTGAGGACGCAATTCTCCCTACGGACAATTATTTTTCATGAGACGCTAGCTTTAAAAAAAAAACAATGTCTCTCCAAAATATTTTTAACTAGACTCTTTTCAAAATCCCACAGAACAAAAAAAGAGATGTAAGATAGAAAAGTATTCTCCCGTTTAAGGAGCATAATACATCTCGCGAATGAAAGAAAATCGCAGGAAAAATAATATTTGAATATGATAACGGCTTCATTTCATAATGAGTTTTCTAGCCATCTGAAATTGGAAATGAAATTACTTGAAGTTTTTTAAATGGAAAATTAAATGCCAAGATCCCAGTTAATGCGTTGCATTAATATTCGTTCGAATGTCCTTAGATATTAAGTTTGTACCTTTTCGGTCGGGAAATTCAGAAATCACGGATTCGAATACCACTTCAGACATGGATTTTGTGTTTCGCCAAGGATTAGTCAATTAAGTTATTTATCGCGATTAAACCTTATCTCTTGTAACGCCTGAAATATAAAAGGGCTCATAAAATAGGGGAACAGGGGGTACCTATTTATTTTTCTTATGTACTCGGAAGGTCTTGAACACATTCCCACCCTTCCAATGATTCCTAAGAAACCTGGTGTTAAGCATTAATAAAAACGTTTGGAGAGGGGGGAGGTCGACGAAAAATACCATGGATTAGAAATGGTTTTATATGATATGCAGCGACAGCTCATTCAGTAGAATCCCAGCCACCATTTCGCCGGGGTTAAGATAGTAAAAGAAATCAAGGGTGCTCTCTCGGGGAGGGAGAAATGGCGGCAGAGAGTGCAAGGAGGGGTATAACAACTCTTTTAAAGATTTCCACGTTTAATGATGGCTCCAATTAAATGTTGACAGGGAGCAAGTCAGCCCACTCCTCTCTCCCTCCCGCTCTACACCCCCTTTCTCTTACTGGGAGCATCTCAAAAC